>VDFB02073462.1:0-339321 GCA_007258455.2 Sequoia sempervirens
TAGTAATTCACAAAATCCTTGTGGAGGAGCCACAGGATGTATCGTTATTAAAGGACAACAACAAAACGTTAACACGACAACACAGTCAAATGTCATTACCTCCCAAGGTACAAACACAAACGTCCCCTTTGTACAAAACCAACAATTTACACAAGGTGGCCAAATAACACAACCCATGACATCATTGACACACCATAACAGTCATGGTCACAACATCCCCCAAATAACGACACACATGGCTGGGGGACACATACCAACATACTCATCAACATTCATACTCCACATCAGCGAGGGCACGAGATCATAACTTCCAATACCAGCAACGTATGCTTCGATAAACAATCCGTTTTACCACAATACACCAACTCCGCGCGGGCGAGGGGAACACGTGGTGTAGGGCAAGCTGGCATGGAAACATAAAGCGACCCTACCATAAGATGAACTTTCAAAGCAAGAATAAGAGATATGGAAAAATATGCAAAACATGTACATTTCAGTGAAATCAAAATATCATATGAGCTGGATGTATACCCTTCGACTTCTGAACTTACGTATGCTTGCATTTCCACCAGGATACGTGTCACCCAACTTCACAAAATATAGAGGCAAGACAAATCCCATTGAACATGTTTGCGAATTCGCAACCAACTGTATGGATATCGCCTACGAACCAACATACTTAATGAGACTTTTTTCCAAAAGTTTGGCGGGTCAAGCCCTTGAATGGGATGAGCTCAAACAAAAATTCATAAGAAATTACGCGTACAACATTGACATGGATACCTCTATCACTAGCTTGTGCAATCTCACGCAAGAAGACTCTGGTGAGACATTTATTCCATTCTTTCAAAATGGAGAAGCCTTGCTAGTCGATGTCACATTGACATTCCTAAAAGGGAAAAAGTTGACATGTTCGTCCAAACACTTCTAGGGCCCCTAAAATTTTCATTGCAAATACATTGTTGCACAAACTTCACAGAATTGGTCGAAAAGGGAGTCCAGATTGAGAAAGCCCTTATCGCAAAGGGAGAATTGAGATATGGTTCCAAAAACACAAATGTCAATCCACCAGTTGACAAAAACAAATATTGGGTTAAGAATAAGCATGTTACAAATGATGGTGTTGTTGATGCCAATACTGCAAATACTATAGGTCCCGTATTAGCCCTGAAAGGGGTTCAACAACAAACCAGACCAACAACGACATTGACACCTCCTCCCAATACTTTTTCAAACAACCAAGGTGGTCAAAATAATCAAGGGCAATATCGACAAATGAGACAATTTCCTAGGGGTCGCACATACACCCATTTGGGTGAACCCATTGAAGAAGTTCTTAAGAAATGCATCTAGCACGGGGTCATCACACTTCCAGAAATCAAACCATATGACCCAGGACAATTCAAACCATCATGGTGGAATGACAATGCACTTTGCGAATACCATCAAGCCAAAGGACATACAACCTCTAACTGTCGACAACTGAAAAACCTAATTCAAGATCTTATTGAAAATCGCACAATCGAAGTAGGTGGATCACAATTCACCTCCAATGCAGATCATACTATCCACAAGAATCCACTGCAGGATCATGGTTCTCATAATGCGTCCACGTCAGGTTCACAGAACCAAGCTAACTTTTCCCGAGTCAAGTACGATTATTCTAGTGGATCAATTATAAACAATGTCCGAACTGAAGATGGGTACATCAATACCATTACGGTCAAGAGAGCACCCCAGTGTAATGCTACTACTCACAGTGGAAAGGTCACTATAGCTGGTCCGCCTCCTCCTAGACAAGCCAAAATCACAATACCGGGCCCATTGGCTAAACAATCACAACTTGCTGCATCGGCTAAACAACCAAAACCTGCCTCAACCCCACAACAGTGGAAACCCAAAAGCGAGTTCAACCTCATTGACCAACTAGGAAAGACTCCCGCACAAATATCTATCCTTAAGCTGCTTCGTATCTCTCTTGCGCACAAAGAAATCCTAGACAAAACTCTCCTAGAGTCGTTGGTCCCTAAGGACATCGATGTCAATTAGTTTGAAACTATGGTGGGATATCTCACCACGCCACACCACATCACCTTCTTAGATCAAGACTACTCATCACATAAAACCAACCACAATGATGCATTACACATAGAAACTTTTGTCCACAAGCACAAAGTTAGACGAGTTTTAGTAGATGGCGGAGCAGGGTTGAATATATGCTCCCTCAAATTGGTTAAGGCTCTTGGGTTCTCTGATGCGTGCGTAGACCCAACGAAAAGCATAGTGATCAAAGCATACAATGACGAGGAACACTCTTCAAGGGGTGCTATCTCTCTCCCTATCAAAGTGGGACCGGTCATTGTAGACACAACTTGCCAGGTCCTGGATTTAGAACTACCATATAACATTTTACTTGGCCGTCCATGGATCCACGCTTTAAAAGCCGTTCTGTCAACATACCACCAATGCCTCAAGTTTCCTTTTGACGGTACAGAAGTCACCATATATGGAGACCCCGACCCTTTCTAATATTGTACCAATTTAAGGGGTATCTCTAAAAACTGAGTACCTATTAATCGAGAAGCACCTGGCTCCTCGTCATCCAAGTACATCGACTCCTCCACAGTCACGTCATCTTCCACATCCGGTCCATCCACATCTTCCACCATACCACCACCTTCCACCAACCCTAAGACTGAATCAACTGTCAAAATCCAAGACCTTGGCTGCAGAGAATTCAAACTGCACACAGCATACAACATAACAACGATGCCTAGATCTCCCAAGGACTATGGTTGGCCATGTTTCCGAATGGAACCTCAGGAAACCTTCATAGTCCCACAGTTTTTATCAAATGGGGAGACATGAGTGAGGAAGACCTTGCTGACATCACAAGATGGATCTATAAGGATACAGTCACATTACCCCCATTACCAGTTCAAATATATGGCAAAGGTTATGACTTCATAAAGGCTAAAGGCTACGATGGTACTAGTGGCCTAGGAAAAGACAAAACGGGCCGAAGGGAACCTATAGAAACTTTTCAAATTCTGAAGTATCTTGGATTAGGGTTTGGATCACTTGCCAATGGCGATCGACGTACCTCTGGACTTTTAAATGAGTGAGTACATGCTTCTGACAGTGTCGAGACTACTAGGGAGCCCCTCACCAAAACTGACTCCCATGAGTGGGAATTTGGCTCAGAATGATCCCTAAGTGACTGTTGTCTTGATGATTTGTTTGTTGAACCAGGGGAATTGACCTCTGAACAACGATTTTGGAAAACATTCAAAATTGAATAGGCACCAAATAGTCAAAGCCCTACTACCACTTCCCATAAAACACAACAGCCATCATTTGACCCCCCTCAGTCTAATCTATCTGAAGTGTCAGATGACATTGATAACCAGGGCTCTACAACCTTCACTCCCTATTTTGACAACGAATATGAAACTAGTGAAGGAGAATATTGGATAGAGTCCGATGTCGAGTTGGATGATGATAACCTCATCTACAACATCAATGAATCCATCTGCATGCTGTCCGCATCCTCACCCCAATTCACTAGTCTTGACGATGGCATCTCTTTAGTTTACCCTGAACTAGTCGATTGGGACCAACAAGGACCGCCAGTTCTGGACACATTCCAAAATGATGAAGCCATTGCCAAATTCATGGTATTACGAGAAGGCATACCCAGTGGGGACCACAAATCAGGATTTTCTATTGATTTAGACTGCACCGCATACTTCGGCCAGACTGTCCAGTCCTCTAGTCGCAAAAATAAAAATAAAGTAAAAAATGAAACGTCTCTAGGTGAAAACCGAAAGGCACCTCTTGACGATAAAATAGTAAAAATAAAGGACAAATCTGTGGGTGAAAACCTCTCTGAGGCGCCCAAAGATGGAGGATTGGACTTTCTCCCCGTGCAACAGGAGAAATTGACCATGCTTATTGAGGACACAATAGAGGATAACATTTCAACGGCAGAAGACCCCAAGATGGTCCTATTTGCGGCATCATTGACCGATGAAGAGAAACCAGAGTTTCATAAATTCTTTGTAGAATGGAAAATAAACTTTGCATGGTCCTATGCAGACATGCCAGGATTGGACCCCAAATTGGTTCTGCATCATCTGCCACTATTACCCAATGCTAAACCAGTCAAGCAGAAGTTGCGCAAAATGCACCCTCAAGTTGCTCTATTGGTCAAAGCCGAGTTAAAGAAATTACTGGATGTTGGATTCATAAGGTCTATAGATTATGCTGAGTGGATTTCCAATCTAGTGCCAGTGATAAAGCCAAATGGGCTGATTCGGGTATGTACAAACTTTCGGGATCTAAACAAGGCATGTCCAAAGGATGACTTTCCTTTGCCCAACATTGACATCATAGTCGACCTAACTGCAGGACATGAGATGCTATCCCTCATGGATGGTTTCTCTGGTTATAATCAAATCTGCATTGCTCCTGAGGATCAACACAAAACAACATTTACTTGCCCATGGGGTACATACTGTTGGAACGTCATGCCATTTAGTCTCAAAAACGCAGGTGCCACATATCAAAGGGCTATGACCACAATCTTCCATGACATGATGCACAATATAATGGAGGATTATGTAGATGACCTGTTGGCCAAATCAGAAACTAGGAAAGACCATTTGAGGGTACTCGACATAATTTTCAAGAGACTTGAAGAGTACAAAGTTCGGCTAAACCCTAAGAAGTGTGTTTTTGGGGTCACGTCAGGAAAACTATTGGGATACATAGTTTCCCGAAGAGGCATAAAAGTCGATCCAGCAAAGGTCAAAGCAATTATAGACATGCCTCCGCCCAGAGGGATTAGTGAACTCAAAACTCTGCAGGGTAGAGTACAATCTATTCGCCGTTTCATAGCCCAGTTGGCGGATAAGTGCCATCCGTTCCAGTACCTGTTATGCAAAAGTGTCCCCTTTGTATGGACGGATAAATGTCAAGAGGCCTTCCAACAAATAAAAAATTACCTGCTGTCAACACCAGTCCTTATGCCGCCCATTCACGGAAAGCCATTGATTCTATACATCTCAACTACTAGTTTAGCATTAGGGGCATTGCTAGCCCAAAATGATCACGAAGGAAAAGAAAGAGCAATCTATTACATCAGCCACACATTGATAGGCTATGAGTTGAACTACACATACATTGAACATGCATGCCTCGCTGTTGTCTTTGCATCCCAAAAACTAAGACATTATATGCTCAGTCATCAGACACAACTGGTTGCCAAGATTGATCCATTGAAATATCTACTAAGTCAAGCAACATTAACAGGCCGGTTGGAAAAATGGGTCATGATCCTAAGCGAGTATGACATACAGTATGTTGAGCGCAAGGAAATAAAAGGGAAAGTAATAGAAGATCAACTAGCAGATGCACCGATTCAAGCCACTCATCCATTAGTAACTGATTTTCCCGATGAGTCCATTTTTCATGCGGAACCGACAGCACCATGGAAACTATATTTTGATGGGTCTCATACTGGTCATGGCTCAGGTGCTGGAATCCTGTTTATCACACCACAGGGGGATTCAATTCCTAAATCATTTCAGATTGCTTTCCCTTGTACAAATAACATTGCCGAATATGAAGCACTAGTCACAGGTCTCAAGTTGGCAATCAAATAGAAAATTCAGACATTGCTTGTATTCGGGGATTCCCAGCTCGTGATCAACCAAGTGAATGATGACTATGAAACAAAGGATGAGAAGTTGCTTCCCTACAAGAGGATGGTGGACAGTTTCCTGACATACTTTCAATTGATTTCTTTTGAGCAAATCCCTAGGGCACAGAATAAGACAGCTGATGTAATGGCTACTATTAGTTCTCTCTTGGACATCCCTAAAAATGTGCCACAATTTGAGTTCTTAGTAGAACAGCTTTTGATACCGGCATACGATATCCCAGAATCGAAAATGGTTTGTGAACTTGTTGGTCCCAAATCTCCTTGGTATCAAGACATTTACGATTACCTAAAGTCTCACACCCCCCCACTGAACCTGTCAAATAACCAACGGAAGTCCTTCATTAGAAAATCCGCAAGGTATGCCATTGTCAGTGACACCCTCTACCGCCGTAGTTTCGACGATACCCTCCTTAGATGTCTTGACACCGACGAAGCATGTATGACCTTACGAGAAGTACACGATGGTATATGCGGATCTCATTCAAGTGGTCCTACGCTAGCTAAGAAACTGACAAGACTTGGGTATTAGTGGCCGACAATGGAAAAAGATGCAATCGAATATGTCAGGACTTGTCACAAATGTCAAATACACAGTGATTTGGTCCATGCTCCGGCACAAGAACTCCGGCCCATCACTTCTCCTTGGCCCTTCGCTCAATGGGGACTCAACCTCGTGGGTAAGATTCATCCAACCTCATCCAACGGCCATAAATTCATTATTACCGCCACTGAGTATTTCACAAAGTGGATTGAAGCCATCCCATTGACATATATTACTGGCAAACAAATATCAAAGTTCATCCTCAACTACATCATTTGCCGGTATGGCCTTCTGCAGTCCATCATAACTGACAACGGACGTCCGTTCAAAAACCAAGACGTACGTGAGTTATGTGAATGATTCCATATCCAACACCACTTTTCATCTCCATACTACCCACAAGGAAACGACCAAGCTGAGGCGTCCAATAAAACCATTGTCAAGATTCTCAAAAAGACTATCAATGACGCTGGTCGCGACTGGCACATACAACTTAACCCTGCTCTATGGGCTTATCGAACTAGCATTCGTACTCCTACAGGGGCCACCCCATTCGCCCTAGTCTTTGGCACTGAAGCCATCTTACCCATTGAGGTCAAAATTCCTTCGCTACGAGTCTCCTTGAAGGGTCTTACTAATGAAGAGGACTACCGACAATCACACCAGCATGAGCTGGAAATGCTAGAAGAAAGACGGAAAAAATCACTGAATCATCTCCAAGCATATCAAAACCGCCTTTGTCGCAGCTACAATAAAAAGGTTATGGTCAGAAAGTTTGACATCGGTGACCTAGTTCTAATGCAGAACCCCAAGAACCAAGCAGACAAAGAAAAGCCAGGAAAATTTGAACCAAACTGGCTAGGTCCCTATATTATCATATCTTCTTTTGGTTCCAGAGCTTATCAATTGGCAACTCCCGATGGGGAACAGTTGATAGAACCCATCAATAGTTTACATCTCCGAAAGTTCTACGCATAGCATCAGAGGATGGAGCTGAGAATCATAAAATACAAAAAAATGAAAAAATGATAAAAATCGTCACCCTGATGAAAACCTGGCAAATAGGCGTCTTGGTGACACCAAAAAAATCAAAAAATTGTGAAAATAGTAAAGAGAAAAATGATTTGTTCAATAGTGAAAACCTGGAAAACAGGCACTTTGGACAAGTACCATGGTGAAAACTTGGCAAACAGGCGCCATGCGTAATCAATCATTGCTCTGCCATCTACTGTCACTTGGTCTAACTTGGCCTAGGATGAAGAGTATTTCTGCCATTATTTTCGCAAAATCGCCATCACATCCTACCCTACCTGTCCTAGTAGATAATTGATTGACATCAAGTCCTGACGATTGTCTGTCTACCAAGTCAGCAGCATCCCGTCCATGTCCCTTGTAAATGGCTAAGTCTCAGACCTGACTGGGGGCATAAGGTTTATCATGAAACTGCAGTGGATGTCACACATGATCTTGACAAAAACATCACAAAAAGTCCTGAAAAAAGACAAAAACATCACAAAAGGTCCTGAAAAAAGACAAAAACATCACAAAAAGTCCTGAAAAAAAGACAAAAACATCACAAAAGGTCTTGAAAAAAGACAAAAACATCACAAAAAGTCCTGAAAAAAGACAAAACATCACAAAAGGTCCTGAAAAAAGACAAAAACATTGGCAAAAAGTCTTGAAAAAAGACAAAAACATTGGCAAAAAGTCTTGAAAAAAAGACAAAAACATCACAAAAGGTCCTGAAAAAAGACAAAAACATCACAAAAAGTCCTAAAAAAAGACAAAAACATTTGCAAATAGTCCTGAAGAAAGACCCAAAAACATCGCAAATGTCCTGAAAAAAGACCTAAAAATCATAAAACGTCCTGAACAAAACCAAACAAAAACATCAGACTGCTCGAAGCAAGCAAACACATTGTCATCTCTTGTCAAAGTCAGTCATATCAATAAGTCTTTATCGTTTGTCCGAACTACGTTGTCTCTGCGCATTTGCTACGTAGGCAAGACTCATGCTTGAGTCCCCGAGACATTAGGTCGGTCCTTTTAGGTTTGTCAAAATAAAATCATGACGCAATCTTTGCTCACCAAGACAAAGTCATTGGTCGTGTCGAACTACGAGGTCTCCGAGTGTATGACGTAGGCAAGGCCATCTATTGATGAGCCCCCGAGGCTGCTCTAGGTCAGTCCATTAGGGTTCATGGCACAACACTGGCACACACGTCAAAAGTCTTCAATCAATTTCGACATGGGGAAACTCCTAAACCAAAGTAAAACAGTCATTTGTTCAAACATGGCTAATCTCATCAACATGTCACTCATATCATCATGACAATATCAGCATACGATCAAGCACAGGTCAAACTCGGTCAAAACAAGTCAAATCATCATAAACAAGTCAAACTGTCAAAATTCGGTTAGTCTTCAGATGAGTCCTTTTGAACGATAACCTCTATCATTTACACCTTAGAATGTGTCCTTCCTAGGCGTCGTCATCGTCATTCGACATTTTGAGTGATTCTCTTGATATTTAAAGATCACTCTTCGCGACAGCAGTATTCTTCAGATGTGTCCTTCTGAAGAATCAATGCTGTCGTTTATGCCTTAGGATGTGTCCTTCCTAGGCATCATCATTATTTGGAGGGACCCCTTACGACCATTAGGGATCAAATCCTCTTGACATCGGCATTATTCAGGATGTGTCCTTCCTAAATTCCCCAAGTCTCGGCATTTTCCAAGATCAATCAAAACTTTAAACATTTCAACATCTTGACATTATCAAACATGGCATCTTGGCGCCAGAATAGTGAATATCTAAATACACTTGGCAAACACTTGACAAATTGTCTTTTTGATCTTTTATCATGTTATTAGTTTTTCAGCGAGATCCCAATAAGCAGGATTTAGAGAAGCAGCGACATAGCATGACAATTGACGCACATGACTATTAGCTTCTCAGCGAGGTCCTGATTCTGGGATTTAGAAAAGCAACAACATATCATGATAGGGACTTTATTTTTGTATTCTGACAATCATGTCACTAGTTTCTCAAGGATGTCCTGGAAACAGGATTTAGAGAAGCAGCGACGTTTCATGATCTGTCCTTGTCTTTTTCTGTTTGTGGTTGATTATGACAACAAGATTGGGGCAATCACGCTCATAGTATGAGTCATGATCATCCTTGTCTGTGACTTTTTGTCTTATGTAATGGTACGACCTTTCACACCTTGATCTATGTCATATCATGGTGTTTGTTGGCCATTACAACAGTTTGCCCAATGATGATTAAGAGCAATAAATATTAAAAGTCCCACAGTAAAGTTTTGAAGGATTTGGTCTAGGAATTAACATGTATTTTCATAGGGCTCATGTCTTCCCTTCTTCGATCTGGTCATCTTCTCTCATCAGTCTCATCATCTTCTCTCGTCCATCCCACGATGATATCCTGTGACATCCAAAAACATAAGTGCATACATAATCATATACATTGCATTAGGTCCATACATACATCATACATGGCATAAATCATATACATAAGCACAAGCATTGCATTAACATAATCATCAGCATTGCATCTTTTACATAAATACATCATACACATCATTAACATAATCATATAAAAATGCATTGCATCATCATGGAATCAAAATCACAAATAGGCATCATAGGACATACATGGCATCATAAGTTAAACATCATAAATGTCATAATATATAAAGCAAAGAGCATCACATAACACATGTAGGCCGCATCAAAACTGCATAATCATATAGAATCATCTCAAAAAGGTACAATGTCATAGGATAGAGTCAATGGATATCCCAAAAAATGGAGCTCGCAGGCTCATATAATATACATAATGTGTCATAATACAAAATGCCCCTAGGGTAGGCCCTCGTCATCCCCTCGAGGTGAAGAATGTGGTGGAGGAAACTCTGTCACAGGCGCTGAAACAGTAGGTGGTCCTGTAGCGACCTCTGCCTGTGCCACTGTCAGAACTGAGAAGGCAGGTGTCATCTCAACAGTATAAAACACTCGTGAAGTCACTGCGGCTGGACTCTGAGAAGTAAAAGGATCAACCACTAGCGGCTGTACCTGGCCTGGCCTCTGCACTGAACCAGTGGAACCATGACTGTGCCCTGAATGGTGACCCGGAGTGTGCCTATGTGAATGATGGGACCTGTGCCTTGAAGTATGTGCTGTCGAGGTAGACCCTCCGACACTGGTATGGCTCCTGGTACCACTGCCACTACTTGATCTATGCCCATTGCCTGTCCTCGTCTGTGATCGGGACAAGGTAGGATCTCGTCGCTCTTGCGGCACTGCCTGCTCATAGAGAGTCCGGTACTGCCCCAATCTCGTGCTAACTTTGGCTAGCTCCCGAGCCATGTCTCCCATAGGTCCTGTACACAAGGCTGCAAACTCGGTGCACCACTGGGCTGCATCCTGCTGGCGGATCACCGCCTGATCCCGCTCTACCCGGGCCACCTCCAAAGCTGACTATAGAGACCTGACCTGTACCAACCTGGCGTCTAATCTCTGCTAAAGGTCTAGCACCCTCTGATCTACTATGGCATCTGGCGGCAACCCTGAAGTGGACGGTATCTCCTCCTCCCCCTCCACCATCTGCCATCTGAGAAGTCTCTCGGCCTCACCTATGGCATCATCCTCCTCGTCATCATCGTCATCCTGCCCTGCCACCTCCTCCTCCTACTCACCCACCTCCACCTCCATCTCTAGCATATCCTCATGCCTCTCTGCCTCCGCCTCCTCCTCTCCCCTCACCTCCACATCCTCCGCCTCTCCCCTCACCTCCACATCCTCCTCCTGTCCACCCACTGCCCTCTCCTCCTCCTGTCTCTCCTCGCCCTCTCCCTCCTGTCTGGGCTGCTCCTCACCCTCACCCTCCTCACCAACCTCTGGGATGGCATCTAATGCTGCCCTCGCCACTCATGGGCGTACCCTCCGGACCTGTCACTGCCCATCTCGCTGTCGCCTCCGCCCATCTCTGCCATCATCTCCTCCCCGCCCTCCGTCCCTGCCTCCGTCTCCACCCCTGCCTCCATCCCTACCTCCACCCCTGCCTCCACCTCTGCCTCCGTCATCCCCACCCCTCCCTCCATCTCCATCCCTGCCTCGGCCTCTGCCTTTGCCTTTGCCTCCATCTCTGCCTCTGCCACCTCGTCTGACCCATGGCACTCGCGGAATGACTGACCGCCTGTCCACTGGGGCTGGCCCATCCAGATCTGTCAAAGGCACTGGTTGGCGTGCCTGCCACCATAGATCATATGCTAGTGTCGTACCAGGATCTGCCGCTCCTCCTCTCCAACCCCAGGCCTGGGCTACTAACCCGTCTATCTGTTGTGTCGCAAAGGCCACTGGAATGGCCGACCCCATGCATACTCTCTAGATGACTTGGCATACTCTGCTGTCCCCACGGGCACATCCTGCTGCTCGCCAAACTATCTCAATACACGCTGCGACAGGTACATCTCAATGATCAAGGACGTCTGTACTGTCCTACCAATAAGTTATCTGTACTGTCTACAGAAGCTGAGATGCTCGTCCTTATCATCCCATGCCTCACAATCCCTGTACGGCCTCTAGATGAATGTCACCATGGTATCAATCCGATGCCGCCACCACCTTGTCTCACCCATATGGGTCTGCTATAATGCGCCAGCATAGTAGTACGAGTAGGGCATCCCCTCGGCTAGCTGCGGTCTCTCAATAGGAGGGCGGAATATGGCAATGTGCTCCCATGCCCAGATCATCATAAGAGTAGTTCCATAGGAGATACTCTCTCCTCTCCTGTACATGACGTCGTGAAGCTGATGGTAAAGCATCCCTAGCAGGAAAGGAGCCCACGCATAAACTATCCTGTCCCATCTCATGCCGACTAGGACGTCCCCCCAACCAATCGAAAATCCATGACCTCGCCAGTCAGGAATCAGGATACCCGCAATCATCATCGCCAAGAACGCATCGAAGCGCCCATAGTGCTCTGCAAGGAACTCCCAATGGATCTCATAACCCTGAATGCCGAGTCCGGCACCCTGATCCTGGTAATACGCACGAAAGGTCTGCTCGCCATGACGTGGATCATACACAATCCGCTCCCCTCGAATAGGAATCCGGAGAATACGGTAGACATCCTCCAGGGTAATGGTGGCCTCACCTATCGGTAGGTGGAAAGAACAGGTCTCAGAGTGCCACCGCTCGCACAAGGCAGTCAATAGTCCCCTGTTCACCTGAATGGCGGGCATGAACGCACCATAAAATAGACCCAGTCGCATCAATCGCCGCCGCTCTCGTGGGCCCAACTGATCAGCAAACCGAGAGGTGGTCGGTCTGCTCTCTCTCGTGTAGATAGGGGCAAGCTGCCTCTGCAAAAAGACAAACACTGCATCAGCACTTCTAGGACAAAGGTCAACATTATGAAAGGCAACTAAGGCCATGTACACACAAAAGCAAGTTTTATTAATGAAACAGGCAAGTGCGTCGCAAAGAAGCAGTTGCGTCGCAAACAGGTAGTTGCGTTGCAAAAACACAACTGCGTCGATCAAAACAATAATTGCGAGTCGACATGACAATTGCGTTCTGATAAAACACTTGTGTCACGAAATTTTGTGAATGCGTCACAACATCGCGATTGCGACATGATTATACAATTGCGACTTCCAACATAGCAATTGCATCGCAAAATAGTGATTGCAGCTTTCCAGCGGTCAAATGCGACTCGATAAGTCACTTGCGTCGCACAAATTATCAAATGCGGCACGAACCACCGGAACGGTCACGTTATACTTGGCATTTGCGTCGTGACGCATCAAATGCGTCGAACGCGAAGACAATTGCGGCTTACGTGAACGCATATGCGTCGCGGCGCATTCGTTGACTACCCTAGAAAGCATTAAAAAGCACGTAAAACGATAAAATGACAAAGTGAGTTTAAGATACATACCGCCGGCTCTGATCCCTCTGGCCGTCTGAAGGTCCTCACGATCTCTCCGCGGTGCTCTGACACTGGAATAACCATCCTCGCTGCTGCGCCTTTCGCTCTGAGCTCTCAAGTTTCGCAAGGTAAATAGTAAAAGTGAATTGACTTTTACCCCTTTGTCAACCTATTTATAAGGTCAAAATGACATTTTCAATACTGGAGGCTCATTTGAACACCCTTGACTTCCTCGTAAGTTGCTTTAAACATGTCAGAATCTGAAACCGACTGTGCCGTTATTTTTCTGGTCATCAATTTGATTTATCGGGACCCTTTGCAAATTTTTTTGGCACCGGCTCAAAATTTGAAAATTTCCCGAGGGGGCAATGATACTCCGTACCCTCGCTGGGGCATATTCTTGGCTTATTTTTCTTTGTCACAATGCGACATGCTACATTATGACAAAGAGGGGCAAAATGTAGACACCTAAAAATGACCTAGGCCTGCAAGCTTCATTTTTACCACTTTCGTCCTAGCATAATTATGTCATTTAATTATGTCCTTGGTCCACATTCGACTATTGATTAAATAATTCATAATTATTTAATTAATTCATGTCATTTATTCTTCATGATTATTAAATAAATAAATTTTATTTATTTATTAAATACGTCATTAATTGTAAGTCTTCCTTAATTAAATAAATTTCTTAATTTATTTAATTCTCCTTGTCATTTATTTCTTCTTGATTATTAAATAAATAAATTTCATTTATTTATTAAATACGTCACTAACTGTCTTAATTAAATAAATTGATTAATTTATTTAATTAATTGGTCTTATCTGCTAAATTAAATAATTAAATTTAATTATTTAATTGTCAATTAATATTCTTCTCATTTTAAATAAATTAAATTATTTAAAATGTCATGTCAATCTCAACTGTCAGTCCTTTTGGTAAATAATCTGAAAAAGATTATTTATTATCTCTCAAAATCTATAATTTGAATTATTTTAATTCAAATTAGTAATTAATATTCTAAAAATCAAGCAATCGGGCAGATTCTTGATTTTTCCAAATCTTATCTTCACTTCACATCTTATCTCTTTGATTTTTCGAATCTTGTAAATCAGGCAGTATTATCTTCTTGATTTTTCGAAAATCTTTATTTCTTTAATTAATTTGTCTCATTTATTCTCCGCCGTCGATCCGTTTTTATTCTGACCGTTTGATTAAGGATTTTTCCCTAACCCTAATTAGGGATTCTCAGGTTTAATCTGGATCGTTCATTTTAGGTTCTTGTCAATGATTTATCTCGTCCGTCCATTCGAAATGGCCTTTTCTATAAAATGCCATCTTCTTCTCATTTTTGAGGACACAGATATTTGGCGTAATTACTATAGGCATTTATTTACTCTCACATGTTCATGGTCATAGGCAATCTTAGTATTTCAATTTTGGCATTATTTTAGACATAGGCATTGGTTTGTAGACATAGTCATTTAGGCATATCAAATCCTTCAAATCTTGTTGTAGGGCTTAGGCATTTTAGATTGCTCAAAAGACGAATCTGATGGCAGCATTATCCAGCAAGCAAGAAGGTATTATGAAAGGGAATCATGGAGGTATCAACAATCAGGTATAATTGTTTTTTCGTCTACTTCCTTTGTGTTTCGTAAAATATTTGGGTTTCGTTTATTATTTATTGTTTATTGCTAACACTCTTAATCTGAAGAAATCCCTTGATTACACCTACAAATATCCATCATTCTGTAGAGCAAAGAGCACCCAGATTCTCCTCTATATCTCCTTATGCCAAGAAAGTCATTCAAAAGATTTTTGAAATATTCATCGTCCTTAGATTGTTGGTTTCGATACATACCTTGTTGCAGATTCTGACTGACATCTCCAAGTGGGCTAGAGTTATGCTGCACTTGACACTGATCACATTGACATTGCATTTGACATTGATCACATTGGCATTGCACTTGACACTAATCACATTGGCATTCTTGATAACTTGCCAATCTTTGTCCAGGAGGGACTGGATAAGCACTCACTTTCTCTGATGGTTGTGATGAATAGTGCTCTGCTGTGCATGATATGCACTGCCACCATTGTAAAAATTTCCAACTATACTACCAGGCGCATGAGGGGCCCAATACTTTCCTGCATTTGTGTATTCATTTGCTCCATACACAAATTCCATTCTTCAATTTTTTTCAAAGTCGCCACTTACTTTTCCAAAAGTAGGAAAATAATTCTTTCTGATCTTCTCCCAGCGGAATCACCTTTTTTGAAACTTCTCAAATTACAACTTCTTCTTCAATGACTCTATATGATGGTCTTCAACCGAATTTTCTGATGTTTGTCCCCAGCGGAGTCACCAATTTGTTAGCTCTCAAAAATGTAGGCTGAATGCCTCAAGAGGTTTCCAATCCCTTGATACGCTTTAGGGTAACATACAAGGTCAAAAGCTTTCAACCTTCTACTCTTCAGGTGCTGCCAGACCTAGGTGGGTGTACCTATCCAAATGACACAGACTTGACTTATGATTATCTTTCTTGCACAGTGATTTGTCCACAATGGTAGATGGTAGTGAACAAATGAAACCAAACTTGATAGCAATCTTCAGGTCTAAATCCTAAAATACTTAATAAATAGAAGTAAAGAAACTGAGTGAATCAAATTATGAAATGCAGAGACCAGTGCCTTGTTGGGTATGCGGAGTCAAATGAAACAGAGGTGGGCAACTTATTCTAGTACAAAATCAAATTGCAGGCATATGATCTGTTCATAACTTGTATAAACAATGCAGTATTATGACTACTAAGCTCTACTTTAATAATCTAGATGAATCTTCCTAATTACTGTGACCAAGGAAAAGGATTTAATCTTTGCTTGAGAGAACCAGTTAATTAATCACACAAATACAACAAATGTGCATTGATAAACTGAAAGTAAACTTGTTACATCAATTTAAATAACCAGAAATAATCAACTTGGAGATAGCTTAGCAATACTTTTCAATAAACTCAACATACAATTGATACAAAAAATAAACTACCACACCAACTGAATTTCATTGAAATCACATTTGAAAACATGCACATAGTCTCTGATAAGAGAAAGCTATTCTAATGTAGCCATTCCTAATCTACTGTTTGTGATCTAAAATCTGATCTTTCATTTACAATCAAGAGTTCATATTTATACACCAGCATCAGGAAACAAATCGCTTCAAATTCATGTCGGCCACCGTAGAGATCGGGCTCAGTCATGTCAGCTTCCAACGATATTTAGAATTTCACATATGTCAACCTAAAACATTTGAATATAATTTATGAGCCATTCGTTGAGACACCCTGTAAGTGTGCCGAAGGAAAAATATCGCTTATCGCCCCTTGCTCTTTGTGTTTCACCCAGATCCTGTGGTGTCGGTAAGATATCATATCGAAAACCTCCGTGCATCCCCGAGATCACACTTCTGCTATATTTGTTTCAGTCGCTGAGACACAAGAAAATGTCTTATCGAAATGAACCTTTTGTTTTGATTCACTATCGCTGTAACCTCCATCTATTGGGGAGACCTCTCATAGAATACTTCGAGTCATACTGAAAATCTTCAACCATCCCTGAGTCGCTGTGTCAAATTTGTACTCTTGCCGATAAGCATATTTCATTTGATCCGCTTCGCTGACATAAGCCCCATCTCACCGACAAGCCTATTTGCCCCAAGTATGTTGCTATAACATCCAACCCTCGGGGAGATGTCACGTAGAGTATATTGCTATGCCGAAAGCCCTGTGCACACATGATCGCTGAGAGAAATCCATTCTCACACCAAAAGCCACCATAGTCTCACCGAAATTTTATTCAAAGAAAACCCATGTGTAAGGTCAGCGAGACCGAAGGTCACTCGCTAAGACCTTACAATGATAGCTATGACTCCCCCCGATATGCATCCCCCACTTGCCGGTTGCCAAGACAATTAGAAATCACTAAGACCTTAGCCCGATGGCCAAAGTCATGCTGATATGCTCATCCTCGGTCGCCAAAATAGCATGAATGTCATGCCGATAACCACCCACAAGAAAATGCCAGTCACTGTAACATTACAAAAGTCTCACCGATACACCTGAAACAAAAAATATTAGCAGAAAAACATAATGGGTCGAGGAGACCCAAACAGATTCATGCCGATATGGACCAAAAGGTGGAAAATGCAGACATGGATGAATTCCATGGGGAAGTATGGGAAAAATATGAGTGGAATATGCACATGGTAGGACCAAATCTGGAAGTTTATGAGTAAAACCAACATGTGAAAATATCAAATTTTTATAGTTCCAACACCTCCTTCTTGTATGCCATCCTAGATCTACCTCAAGTGGTTAAGATTTCTTCCAAGGAACCTTGCTTTGATACCAATTGTTGAATGCACAAGACAACTGAGAGGGGGGTGAATCAGTTGTACATTAAAACATAAAAAGCCTCATTAACATTTAGATCTGCATTAGTCCTTAAACCCTTAACAACCATTAAACCCTTATCATGCATTAGTAGACTGTAAACATGGAAAATAGTAATGCAAACACATCCAAACACATGAGAATACCAAATTTACGTGGAAAACCCAAGAAGGGAAAAACCATGGTGAGGATTAGCTCATAATATAAAGTAATTGCAACACCAAATACAATAGGCTCACTGCACAAAAGAAAAGAAGGGCTCAGTGCCAGCTTATAGAAAAAAAGAAAGAAGAATGTTACAATGAGAAATCCATATCAAAGTAATAGGAAAATCCACCACAACATCACCAGTACATTCACAACCTTTCTAAAGAATGTAGACACCTTTTTCTCACTGCTTCTAGTAGTCTAACACATTAAAGCTTGCAATGCATTTTAGAATTTCGCACTTCACAACTCTGCACTTCCCATCACACACATCACCACACAATTCTCCATCAACTCAACACACATTTATACCATCCTCAACCTCAAAAATAATTGACAAGGTCAACTATGCACCTCAACCATGCAAATTTAAATTAGGTCGGCACTAAGCATTCCCATGGTGAAAAGGAATGAAAACATACCATACCACACCTTAACTCAAACAAAAATACACACATACATGCCATACCACTCTTCCAAAAACACCGAAGCATATTTATAATTAGTGTAAACACCCAAGGTCTGCCGAACTTGTGTAAACACCATTGAACATTTAAGTACATGATTTCTTTGATCCAAATATGACTCATAGAAAACATACATTATTTGAAAAAATATAGAATATTCCATAAATACCTTGAAGTCCAACAAATTCCATTGCAACATCTTTCACCTGAAGAACATACCCATCCTGTACACCTAGTTAACTTCCCTCATACTGTAACACATGAATCCAACCTTGTAGAGTACCAAACTTTGAACAACTTAGACTGAAGATAGATATGAATAATTTAAAAACACCCTTAGATCTACAAGACCATAAACCAAATTGTAGAGAAATGTGGAGAAAAACCATTTCTCCCAGACAACACTGCAATACATAGTCCACACATTGGTGAACACAACTTTCTCTACAGAATGATCCATAACTTGAAACATGGATATAACACCTCAAAACACCTTTGGTAAACATATCTAAACCACACAAGCAGATCTTCAACCATGAAGAAATTCGGATCAGAACTAGATCACTCCTCTGCTACACTGAACACCTCTCAACCACACTATTTTCTCTTTTCTTCAAATTTTCTCAAAATCACTTGGAAACAAAGAACCACAAACACATTCTCATCATCTGAAACACTTTCATCACAACCAAATTTCCTACAACAGAGCAACTCAACCACACACATGCTCATCAAAGAAACACTATAGGTTGACTACTACTAATGATAACATAATGCAACTAATCAAAGCATCACCACGGTTGACATCAATGCAAGAACAACATAGATCTGTTAAAATCAATGACAACACAAACTACACATACTTGCAATAAATAAAACACTTGCAATAAAATATAAATATAAATAATAATCAAACATGGACTCAGTCTTCTATCAAGATTTTAATAAACTCTGTAATATTTAAACTGTATTCAATTTTTATTACTTAGTTTATTGTTATCATTATTGCTGCTATATACCACTACTACCCTTTACATTTATCCTACCACTCCCATATGTGTAGGAGGAGGATGCTTTATTTATAAAATAGCACCTATACTAGTAGATTAGTTCATAGACAAATAATAAGAATATTAATGAAAATAGCTTTCCACAATCCATAGTGATAATTGCTTGAAGGTTTCTGGATTCGATTGTGTGATGGAGAATTTGTTGAGAATAACAAGGACGAGTTGATTGAGTCATTCAATTTTATATGGAACTCTATCTATTCATGATAAAAGTCAAATATTTTCATCAAGCCAAAAATTATCCATTCATCACTATGTTAGAGGCAAGCTACAACCTTAGTTACATGTAAGCTATAATTATAATTGTAGGTAGTAAATCTTGGTTGGTGTGGGCAAGTAGCTATTTTTTTTAAAAACATTTTTCTACATTAAATGACTCATCTGAATATATCTTATCACAATTAAGACAAGGAATGCTATATTATTTTAAAAATAACTACTTTTAATATATAATATTTAATAAATAGGGTACATATTAAACTAGTTATTTGTTAGGGCGTTTTAACCAAAAATAGCTATTCGAAAGGTGCAAACTTATTTAAAGTACAAGTAAAAATATGGGATAAGGAGTATCACACCCCAACTTAATTTGTTGCTTGTCCTCAATCAACTATAGTCTTTGCATATACAATAGAAAAATCTATTTGAAATCAATTGGGGTAGTGAATCCCTCTTTTTATTTTAGGTAGAATCCTCTCTTGGCCAATATCCTTCCCCACCTCAAGGCTTCTACTATCTTGTTAAGGTATTGTTAATTGTTCCATCTAGGGACTAGAAACTAAAACAAGGGTGTTAGTGGTAGCTAGCTAGGCCATCATCTAGCTAAGTCAATGTGTAGTTACACCCTTATGACAACTACCTTTAATTTATACATGGAATAGGGCTCCTCTTTCTAAGATTTGGTATAAGCTCCTATCATATCTACTTATAAAAATTGTACAATTCTATTCCTATTTGAAACATTAGTTGAAAATACTGATATTGTGTTGTGATTTGATCGTGAACAATTTTTTTGGCCACTTGAGGAAAGTTTAACCGTTTCACCCATTCCTTTATAATTTTGTTTGAATCTCTATTGTCACCCATAATCTTCAGATGAGTAGATTTTTCACATTTTTTCACCTCTCTTCTTCTTGTTTCTCATGTAGGAATAAAATGGATTTAGTTGCACCTCCCCAGTATACAAATTAGGGTTCCAATAAAAATTGAAGGTAGAAACAAAATAATTAACATATAACTTGCATAGGTGGCTTTGTATTTGAGTTGTGGTTCCTTATTAGACTTAAAAATGACCTTGGCTTATTAATTTTTGGAGATAAATCATAGTAAATGCTCAAGAATTGAAAAATCAACAATTATTATTTTAAATAAAGGGAATAGATTTAGCATGAGGCCACAATCAACTAGTTGAATAGTAATTTATGCCATGTTTTCTAATTTTATCTTCAACCTATCTATCTCGTCATTTTTCTTTTCAATTCTTCTTTTAGTTTGTCTTCTAGTTCCTATTTCTCATAGGCCTAGCTATTTTTCATGGATCATACTAGCCTGTCTCTTTTTCAAACTAATTATTAAATATTGGTCCCATCCAATTGTTTGTCCTTTGTGTCATTTTTTAAAGTGGAATTTCACAAAAAAATTCAAGGCCTTTTTCCTTATTACCTCTCTTGTGCTATAGGAAGGTCTCGAGTAGGTACCACTTTTGTTGCGAGTTGTGTAAATTTTACCCTTGTTTTCTCAACCTATTCATCTTATATATTTTTCAATGTATAAAGTTCTCCCTCTTTGTGCTCATATTCCCTTAGCATATCTTTAAAATATATAATTTTTCTTAAGGTAGCTTTAAGATATGTTGTCCTCTATAATTGCAAGGACTTTCTCTTCTTCAATTCCTTCTACTATAGACTCTCATAAAGGATTCCACTTTTCATCAAGGAAAAGATTAAATTTTCTTGAATTTGTCATGTATTCTCTTATGCTATTGGTAGAATATTGATCCTCTTCATAATTTGACTCACCTTTGTTAGTAAAAGGGTGTTGCACACCTTGCACAAGAAAATAATTATTTTAGTTATATAAAATAAATATTTATTTAGCCCACTTGTAAAGGTGTATGTGAAATTGGTTAGAAATTTTGTGTGGGTTGCACATGGAAAACATATTTAATATTGGGAATACCTAGTATCAAAAATTAAATGTTAGGTTGAATGTTTTTGAGACATATGGTTTTTAGCTTACCACTTGGTTGTTTTGTGTGATCTTGATTCTATGAAAGCAAACACATGTTTAGTGGTTGAGGTTAGCTTGTTAGATAGTAAGTTGTTTCACTTGATTGTCTTTGTATTGAGCTCTCTTGTTGAGTGAATATGTACACATGGATGATGCATTGGAGGAGCTAGATTTCATTAATATAAGGCATAAATATAGAATTTACAATGACAAAATGTAGAATATAGTGTTTGATAAAGAAAACTATGAGAGGAGCCTAAAAGAAGAACCCTTGCAAAGATACAAGTGTTGCTTGTATAGATCAAGCATTACTTGGATGATCTTTAACCAAACCCTAACCTAACTAGGGTTACAAGATCTGATCAAGGAAGATTGAGATCCGTCCATGAAACCCATGATTAGAAAAAGCATGGTCAACATACCTCTATAGAGAAAGTTATCCAAAAGTACCTCTAAAATTGTCCATGAAATCAATTACCTAGGCATGGGATCCATTAGAAATGGACAAAAGGAAACAATGAATGAGAATGGGTGCCAAAAAATCCACTTGTAGAAGTTAGAGAATGTATTAAATGGTGTCCTTGTTGTTAGGATTTAGGTGACATCAACCTTGTAAATCCTTTACTTAATTGTTTTCCTAATTTCTTGTTTAAATTACCAATAAGAGGTGAAATCGTTTAACCAATGGTGGTGAAAGAGCTCATGTAAAGACAAAGTTACTATTACCATTTGTCTTCTAGGTAAATGACAAAATAGCTAGGTGTTCCATTTGGAATATCTATTTTTGGAGGGTTATGACATCCGTCATATGTTGTAAGAGTATCTATGACATATATGATAATGTTATAAGATGCTATGACAATTATGCCAACATTTATGATTGTATTTATTACCGATTCCTTCAATAGGAGCCCATGCATGAGATGAGCCTTATGACAATTGTACAAGCATCTGTATGTTGAAATTTTGGGTGGATTTGGTGGTTGGAAAGGAGGTACGTGTGGGTTTTTCCATGTGGTTTTGTTGCATGTTTTTTGGTGATACCATGATAGTATTCATCCCCACAAGTTTTTATAAAATGGGACTGAGCTAGAGTTATTCATGGAGTTTTGTAGGTAACATGGTGCTATCAGATTCTATAGAGTTTTACAGAGAAATGTATTGCTGTTGTAATCTCTCTTTTATTAGTAATATACTTGTTTCTCTCTTTCTGTGGGGGAGTTTATTCCCTTAGGGGTTTCTCCACATAAATCTAGTGTCATGTGTTATGGTTTTCTTTTCTTGCTTTTATTCTGCAATCACATTCATATTAATGGTTAATCGTTGGATTTAGGTTTGCAATTACTGTTGATTAAAGTTCATATTGCAAGCTTTCTCCACCTTGTTTTACAACACTTGTTGCCCAAAAGTTGAAATAGGTAGCTAAGGAGGTGGTTTGAGAATTAATGGAATCATCATGTAAAAACATGCCATTTCATGGAATATTGAGGTGTAGGGCCTGAAAGGAACCTCTGGTTATGCATTAAATGGTCCAAAGCCCTAAATAGTGCACCTTAACGGGAATTGGGAGGAAGCATTACTACTTACCTAAAGTAAGTAAGAGGTAAGAGGGAAGCTCGAATCTCAAATCTCAAAAATTTTGAAACTAGAAAATCGGATAAAAGTCTTACCTCTTACCTATGGTAGGTATGAGGTAAGAGGGAAGCCCGAAGCCCAAACCATGAAAATTTTAAAAATAAAAAATCAGAAAGAAGTCTTACCTCTTACCTAAAGTAGGTAAGAGGTAGGAGAGAAGCTTGAACCCAAAACCTCAAAAAGAAGAGGTCAAGCATCAGGCCCAAAGATTAACTCTTACCAAAAGGAAGTAAAAGGTAAGGGAGAAGCCCGACTCTTGAAATTCAAATATTTTGACATAGTCAAATTTTTGAAGAAAGCTATCGAGGAATGTTGGTGCAGGGGCACTTAATAAACTTGTGTAAATAGGGTCACATGTTATAATTTTGGGTGTTTTGAGTCATGTTGGATGAAATAAGGCCATAATAGACCATTTTCAATTTTTTCATGCCATATGGGCTCAATTCTAGTTAGAGTTGTCAAGTTTTGTCAAGTGTGTAAAATATTACAAAAGTTGCTTTGCAACTTTTCCAATTTTGTCATGTAAGGAAGATGAATGGTCATACATTCAAAAGTTGGTTATGGACTGTTGTTTTTGGTTGGTTGAAGTTTAAATATTCCTCACAAGCTTTGAGGAAAGGTTCTGGAGACAATTTTTGTGCACAAGCAATAAAGAAACTTCAATTTTCTATGTTTTCTGGTAAATCTTCTGCTAAAGGCATTGGTACAGCTCCGTACAATCTCTAAATGACATAAGTTTAATTGGAATTGATGGTGGCATGAGTTAAGAAAATTTTGGTTTTGGTTTGAAGTTTTTCATAAAGTTTGAAGCATTTGGCAAGAAATTTACTGCTAATGGGTTAGAAACCTTGAATTTTGAGGGTTTGTAGACAAAACATGGAATAAAAGCCCATTCCACTAGTAAAATTCTTTGTAACTCAGTGGAATGGCACTAGATAGGTTTCTTTTCATGTTTAATAGGATTTTAGTTGTATGGGATGGAGTTAAGGCCCTGTTTGTGCAAGCCCTAGCCTAATATCACCAAGTATTAGGTTGGATTTGATAGGTAGAAGTAGGGTTTTGTAAATAGATGAAAAGGAGATCATTCCTATTGATGAGAATTGTATTTTTAGACTCCGTATGACTTGTTTAAAGTCTTGGAGTAGAGTTTGGAAGTTAGGTGTTTGAAAATCATAGACTTGCTTTGTAAAAGAGGCCTAATTGGGCTTAAGGGCAACACAATAGTCCAAATTTGGAGGTGATGTTATGAAACAAAACTAAGCACAAATATGATATGTTAAAGAAGTCCATAAAGGGTATCCTAAATGGTATTTATTTCATGGATTTTAGGCCTTATCTAAAAGATATTCCCAAATTTTAGTTTTTGGTGTGCTATGAGCAAAATTGAAAAAATAGAGTGAAAACACCAAGTTAGGGTCTTCCAAGTGGAAAAGTTGTTCAAGATTGATTGATTTGAGATTGATAAGAGAACTCCACCCCCTTCTCTACATAAAATTGGTATCAGAGCATGGGTTTTGGTCTTTTGAAGGAAAGAGCTTGAAGTTTGAAGAGGGAAAAGTTACAAATTGAAGGACAAGATGCCTCCTAAAGGTAGTCCAGTTATTGCTAGAGAAATAAGGATGATGAAAGAGTCTCAAGAAGTAGTGTTATCTAAACTTGCAACATTGGAAAAAAACCAAAAAGAGGTAAGGGCACTGAGGAGGAAAGTGACCGAGAGGAAGAGGAAGAGGGCGAGAATGAAAACCCTCAAAGAGGAGTCCAAGGTGATGATGAGTTGGACCCTAATGAAAGAAGGATGGCGAAGATGCTGAAGGATGTCAGAGGAGAGACTACTAAAGTGAAAATGGAATTTCCCATGTATAATGGGAAAATGGATAGTGAAGAAGTATTGGATTGGATAGATGCACTGGACAATTACTTTGAGTACAAAGAGGTAGCAGAAGAACAAAAGGTAAAGTTTGCTAAAACCAAATTGAAAGGCCCTACCCTAACTTGGTGGAACTATGTACAGGAGGAGCGAGTGAAAAATGGCAAAGAAAAAATAAACTCATGGGATAGTATGGTGTCTAAGGTTAAGAGCCAATTCTTTCCCAGTGACCATGCAATTCAAACATTTGGGAAGTTGCAAAACTTAAAGCAAAAGGAGATGGATGTTATGGCCTACATAGAGGAGTTTCAAAATTTGAGCCTTAGAGTAGGTCATGTTGAAGATGAGGTTGAAAAGATAGCAAGATATATGAATGGGCTAAGGTTCAACATTCAGGATGAATTGAGTCTTGTCACCCCTAGAATGGTGGAAGAGTGCTTTCAGTTAGCTGTTAGGGCAGAAGAGAAATTGAAAAGAAGGAAAGAAAAAAAAAGTAGAGGTAGAGGAAAGAACTTCAGGGGTAGAGGATCTTTTGATGGAAGAGGAAAATCACAAAAAATCACAAGGAGAGTCAAGTGGAAATCAAGATAAAGGCTCAGAGTCAAGAGGTGGATTTAGAGGTAGAAGACCTAATGGTAGAGGTAGATTTGGAGGACAAGGTAGAAGTTCAAACAATTTTTCAAGGAGATGCTATCAATGTAACCAATTTTTCCATCAAGCATGGAAGTGCCCAAAGAAACAACCTTCTTCATCACATGGTGGTGAAAGGAGAACACAGTTGGTGCAAGAGGAATATTGTGAGAGTGTTAACTCTCCTTAACAACATGTTACTCTAGAGGTTGGAGAAAATATGATGATGAAAATAACACTCCTCAAGGTTCTTGTGGTGAAGGAGCCTGCACAAAGAAAGTCTTTGTCCAGAACAACTTGCAAATCACAAGGCAAGGTATGTAAGGTTGTTGTAGATTCCAGTTCAATTGATAATTTAGTTTCTTTGGAGATGGTTGAAAAACTAAAGATGAAAAGGATTTCACACCCCACACCTTATAAGGTTTCTTGGATGAATAAGGGTCAACAATTCTTGGTCAATGAATAAACATGGGTTGAGTTTAACATTGGGGGGTATAAAGAAAAAATCTTGTGACATCATCCCCATGGATGTTTGTTACTTGCTACTAGGAAGACCTTGGCAGTATGACAAAAAAGAAAAACATGATGGGCAAAAAAATAATTATGTGATTGAAAAAGATGGTGTGTTCTTTACCCTCACTCCTTTGCCAAATGACAATGTAGATACTCAAGTTGGGTCAAGTGTCATGTTGTTTGGGGAGAAATAATTCTTGAAAACCATGAAAGAGGAAGGTGGTCAGGGTTATGCAATCATAATCATACACAAATATATTTTGACAACAACCATGGAAAATGTGCCCAAGGAAGTACAACCTTTGTTGAATAAGTATCAAGACATAGTTGTGATGAACTCCATAGTTCTTTGCCATCCATCAGAGATGTGAGCCACCACATAGACTTTATACCAGGTGAAAACTTACCCAATAAGGCTGCATACAAGATGACTCCTCAAAAAAATGAAGAAATAAGGAAACAAATCCAAGAATTGTTAGATAAGGGTCTCATAAGGGAAAGTTTAAGTCCATGTGCTATTCCTACAGAGTTGGCACCTAAAAAAGGTGTGGATTGGAGAATGCGCAATGATTCAAGGGAAATCAACAAAATCACTATAAGGTATAGGTTCCCAATACCTAGGATGGAGGATTTAATGGATTGCTTAGGAGGAGCTTGCTATTTTTCAAAAATTGACCTCAAAAGTGGCTATCATCAAATAAGGATAAGAGAAGGGGATGAGTGGAAAATTTATTTTAAAACTAATGAGGGGTTGTATGAATGGATGGTAATGCCATTTGGATTGTCAAATTCTCCAAGCACTTTTATGAGGTTAATGAATGAAGTTTTAAAGCCTTTCATAGGAAAATTTGTAGTTGTGTACTTGGATGACATTATTGTGTTTAGTAATACCAAGGAAGAACACTTGCAACATCTTGACATGGTTTTGTAGAAGTTAAACGAGGAGAAGTTGATGATAAATCTAAAAAAAATGCGAATTCATGAAAGAGGAACTAGTGTACCTTGGTTTTGTCATCTCTAAAGTTCATTGAAGATGGATCCCACAAAAGTAGAAGCAATTCTCAGTTGGCCAACTCCAAAATTAGTAGGGGAGGTAAGAATCTTTCATGGTCTTGCTAGTTTCTATAGGAAATTTATAAAGAATTTTAGTCATATCTGCTCTCGAATTATTGACACCATAAAAGGGGACAAAAGGGAAAGGTTTCAATGGACTGACGAGGTAGAGAAAAAATTTCAATATCTAAAAAACAAAGTGGCACAACAACCCATCCTTGCATTGCCTGATTTAAACAAAGTCTGTGCAATAGAGTGTGATGCAAGTGCGTTTGGAATTGGTGCAGTCTTGAGCCATGAGGGTAGACCTATAACATTTTTCAGTGAAAAGCTTAATGAGGCCAAAAAGAAATATTCTTCTTATGACTTAGAATTGTATGCAATGGTTCAAGAACTGAAAAAGTGGAGACACTATCTCCTTCCCAAGGAATTTATTGTTTTTACTAACAATCATGCTTTGAGTTTCTTGAACAACCAGGAAAAATTGAGCCACAAACATATGAAGTGGGTGGAGTACCTACAAAGCTATAATTTCAACATAAAACACAAGAAAGGACAGTCTAACAAGGTGGCAGATGCCTTGAGAAGAAGGTCAATGTTGGTGCAAGAAATTCAACTTCAAAGTATGAGAATAGATGCCTTGAAGGGTATGTATGAAGGAGATGAGGACTTTAAAGAGGTATATGTTGTTTGTGATTAGTTTAAGGGTGCTTTTCATGATGAATATTTTGATTTTCTATTACAAGATGGATTATTTTTCAAGGGTGCTTAGTTATGTGTTCCAAAGTGCTCCATGAGAACTAACATGATAAAAGAGAAACATTGTGGCAGCTTAGGAGGTCATTTTGGGGTGGATAAAACATTGGAACAAGGAGATTTTACTATTGGCCAAAGATACAAGTGGATCTTAGAAAATTTGTGGAAGGTTGTGTAATTTTCCAAAGAGCCAAGGGTTCTAGTTTAAATGTAGGTCTTTACCAGCCCTTTCCAGTACCTAATAGACCATGGGAGTCTCTCGGTATGTATTTTGTGTTAGGTTTTCCAAAAAACCAGAGGGGTTATGACAGTGTGTTTGTTGTTGTTGATAGATTTAGTAAAATGGCTCATTTTATTCCATGCAAGTGCACAAGTGATGCTTCTTATATTGCAGGGTTATTTTTCAAAGAGATAGTTAGAATTCATGGTCTCCCATTGACTATTGTATTAGATAGGGATTCAAAGTTTGTAGGTCACTTTTGGAGGACCCTTTGGAGGAAGGTTGGAACAAATTTGACCTTTAGTACTACCTATCATCCAAAAATGGATGGGAAGACTGAAGTAGTCAATAGGTCACTTGGAAATCTACTTAGATGCCTCACAAAGGAACATGGACAACAATGGGACTTGGTTCTTCCACAAGTTGAGTATGCCTATAATGACTCCATCAATAGAAGCCTTGGAAAAAGCCCATTTGAGGTGGTGTATGGACTGAAACCTAAAGGTGTGTTTGAGCTTAGGGATTTGAGTGGAATGGATAAGAGGAGTGCTGAGGGAGAAGGATTTGCAGAGGCCATGAGGGAGATACACCAGCAGGTTAGAGAAAACCTTCAAAAAAGTCTTGAAAAATACAAGTCTAAACATGTAGATTTGAAGAGAAGAGATGTTCAATTCAAGGTGGGATATTTAGTACTTGCACATTTGAGAAAGGAAAGCTTTCCAAAGGGAAATTACACAAAGCTACAGATGAAAAAGATTGGGCCATGCAAGGTGGTCCAGAAATTTGGTGAAAATGCCTATGAGATAGAACTCCCTCCTGGAGTTGTTATCTCTAATATTTAATGTTTTTTACCTTTATCCTTTCAAAGGATTTGTGTTTGCAGGTGAAGAAGCAGTTACATTTGAAGTTCAAGATGAAGATTGGGTCAAGGACCTACCACCAAGTTAGTCTTTTAAGCTTGACACCATTTTCGACACAAAGGAGGGGAAGAGAACCAGGCACAAAGTGTATAATGAATATCTTGTAAAATGGAAAGGTATTCCTCTTGAAGATGCAACATGGATTACATAGGAGGAAATTCAAAGGAATGGAACAACTGTTCAAGAGATTATCTCAGGTGGAGCCTAAGATTCTTTTCTCCCCGGGTGTATGGTGCAGGGGCACCTAGTCAACTTGTGTAAATAGGGTCACATGTTAGAATTTTAGGTGTTTTGAGTCTTGCTGGATGTAATAAGGTCATAATAGACCATTTTTCAATGTTTCATGTCATATGGGCTCGGTTCTAGTTAGAGTTGTCAAGTTTTGTCAAGTGTGTAAAATGTTGCAAAAGTTGCTTTGTAACTTTTCCAATTTTGTCATGTAAGGAAGATGAATGGTCATACATTTAAAAGTTGGTTATGGACCATTGTTTTTGGTTGGTTGAAGTTTAAATATTCCTCACAAGCTTCGAGGAAAGGTTTTAGAGACAATTTTTGTGCACAAGCAATAAAGAAACTTCAATTTTCTGTGTTTTCTAGTAAATCTGCTGCTACAGGCATTGGTACGGCTCTGTACAATTTCTAAATGACATAAGGTGAATTGGAATTTATGGTGGAATGAGTTATGAGTATTTAAGTTTTTTTTTGAAGTGTTTTCATAAAGTTTGAAGCATTTGGAAAGCAAATTACTGGGAACGGGTTAGAAACCCTAAATTTTGAGGGTTTGTAGACAAAACATGGAATAAAAGCCCATTCTACTGGTGAAATTATTTGTAACTCCATGGAATGGCACTAGATAGGTTTATTTTCATGTTTAATAGTATTTTAGTTTTAGGGGATGGATTTAGGGCCCTATTTGTGCAATCCCTAGCCTAATATCATTAAGTATTAGGCTAGATTTGATAGGTAGAAGTAGGGTTTTGTAAATAGTTGAAGTGGAGATCATTTATGTTGATGAAAATTGCATTTTCAGACCCCATATGACTTTTTGAAAGTCTTGGAGTAGATTTTGGAAGTTAGGTGTTTGAAAATCATAGACTTGCTTTGTAAAGAGGCCTAATTGGGCTTAAGGGCAGCGTAGCAGTCCAAATTTGGAGGTGATGTTCTAAAACAACCCTAAGCACAAATATGATATGTTAAAGAATTCCATAAAGGGTATCCTAAATGGTATTTATTTCATGGGTTTGAGGCCTTCTCTAAAAGATATAACCAAATTTCAGTGTTTGATGTGCTATAAGCAAAATTGAGAAAATAGAGTGAAAACACCAAGTTAGGGTCTTCCAAGTGGAAAAGTTGTTCAAGACTGATTGATTTGAGATTGATAAGAGACCTCCACCCCCTTCTTTGCATCAAATGGGAAGTCACAAGAAAGGATTACCTCCTACAAAGGAAAGGAAAAAGGAAGATCGAAGGCCCAAAAGAATCAATTTTTTTGGAATCAGGAAGAAACCTTACCTCTTACTTAAAGAAGGTAAGAGGTAAGAGGGAAGCCCAAACCCCAAATCCAAAAAATTTGACACTTGGTAAAATTTTCAAAAGAAGGAATTAGGGAGAAGAAGGGAAGGTGAGAGGTTGATGAAGAATAATTCATAAAGGTTAAAGGGTAAGGCCAATGGCTGAAACCCAAAACACTTAGTAGAAAATAGAAGAAACAAGTGGAAGAGATGGAGAAATAGAGTGATCTAGAAGGAAAGAAAGTATGAGAGGAAGTGAAAAACCAAAATTCTAAAACACCAGGACTTAACCAATTTTAGGACCTTTCAAGGGATATTCATGTAGGACAACCCACATAGGATCTCTTAGATTAGTTATCAATGATGGGTCATCCAATGGTGGCATAAAATGTCAACATTTTTTAGTGATTTCTATGGGATAATTTTTTGCTAATCATGGAATCCAAGGGCCTTATCAATCCATTGGGAACAAAGTCATGAAAGGGACTTACAAAAACTAGGCCTCTCAAGGGAAAAAAACAAAAGATGTGTAGGCATGCACTTGGAGGAAAGAAGAAAACTAGAAACATACATTCCCTTAAGGAGACTGCAGGGTGTGCAAAAACACTTCTTGGAAAAGTAGCAACTAAGCTAATATGTACATGAAACTCAAAACCTTTAGAAATAAGGTTTGAGGTGAATCCCATTGACTAAGATTGGAAGAACCTCACCATCCAGCCTAGAGAGATGAAAAGCATTGGCCTCCTTGTAGCTGGTGATGACTTATGGACCACTCCAGATGACATCAAAATTGGAATGCCTCCCAACTTTGTCTTTTTTTGTATCCTATTTTAGCACTAGATCTTGTATAGCCCTATTCCTTGTTTCTTCCAGTTCCAAAATATTAGCCAACCTTACTGTCATAGCATCATTTCCTTCTAACTCTAGATGATGTGCCAAATCAAGAGAAGGAAGCTCCAATGATGATGGTAACCTTTCCTTTATTCCATAAACTAACATGAAAGGAGAATTACCAAATGCTCTTTTAGGATTAATTCTATTATCCCAAAGGGCTATCTTTAGTTTTCTATGCTAGATTCTTTGATTGTCTTCAATGTCCTCTTGATAATCTTGATGAGGTTTTTATTTGAAGACTTAGCTAGTCCATTACATTGAGGGTAATAATTATATGAGATCTTCAAATATATGCCATGTCTAATTTCCAAATCTAAGACTTGAGCACTAGTAAAAAACTTGGAATTATCAGATATGAGGGTGGAAGGAGTATCAAATCTTGTAATAATTCCATAAACAAATTCAAAAATTGAAGCATTAGTGGCATCCTTCAAGGCAACTGCCTTTGTCCACCTAGTGAAGTAGTTGGTGGCTGCCAAAGACCATTTATGACTAGCACAAGTGATGGTGGATTTATCATGTCGATAAAATCCAAACCCCACAATGTCAATGGATGATCAACCTAAATGGGAAGAAGAGGGTGGGCAACCAACCTTTGCTTTCTAGAAAAGAAAGTACACTTTTCACAATTTCTTACCCATTTATGAGCATCATTGAACAAGGTTGGCCAATAATAACCATCCCTCATGATCTTTGCAATAGTGGTCCTTATAGAAAAATGGCCACTTGAAGAGCCATCATGGAATTCTTCCAACATTATTTTGACTTGATTTCTCTCTATGCATCTCAATAGGACCCCATTGAAATCCTTTCTAGAAAGTATGTCATCCACTATGACATAGGGAATTGACTATAATCTTAAGTTTCTATTACAAAGATCAATGAAAACCTTATGTTCAATAGCAAAGCATATCTTTTCAAAGTTTAAGGACTTTCCCTTTGAAATCTTAATTGGCTTGAAGTCACCATTCTTTGTAACTAATTTCATCTTTTTCTACTTTAGGTTGTCATCTAAATAGAATATACCTTCAAGGGTAATGCAAACACTTGGTAGCTTGTTGCTACTCAGTTGAGCAGTCTAATCACCATACTAATCTTGTAGCTTATACTGATTTATTTTAGAAATTTTTTCCTCCTCTTGCAGAAAATTCACTATCTGCTAGTCATTTTCAAAGAACTGCTAGTGATCTTGATTATCCAGGACATAAAGCCTCACAAAAAGCTTGATATGCTACTCATTGTTTCTTGCAATATGTGTTGGTATGTTAAACTAAGCACCAACTGCTACAAGTCTATCAACATGTCTATTTTGATTTCTTGAAGTTGTTTGGATGTTAAAACCCTCAAAGAATTCTATCAAATCCCAAACCTTTTGTTTGTAGGATTTGAGTAGGTTATTCTTGGTTGAGCTTTGAGTTCTGACCTAATGAACAACTAATTCACTATCACCAAATAATTATAACAACTTGATTTTTTTTTTGTGTCAGTTGGAGGCCTTGAATGAGGACCTCATACTCAGCCATATTGTTAGTGCAACTAAATTGCAACTTGAAAGAGAAGTAATAATTCTCCTTGCATGGAGATACCAAAATTACACCAACATTGACACCATTTTTGTTTCTAGAGCCATCAAAAACATCTACCACAATACCCATAAATCCTCTTGAGTTTTTATGAGATTGGGGATATGATCATTTTCTTTATGAATACAATAGGTGACAAGACAAGTCTCCTCTAGTTCAGCTATGGTAAGTGGGTTAAATTGTAAAGCATTCCCCCATTCATCCAAAAAATAATGAGGACCTCCTCTAGAGGAGTGGTAGGTTCATGATTAGAACACTCCTCCTTTTGATCATGCAATGTACAGTTCATGTTTATGGAACTAGGAGAGTAAGGCTCTAGATGATCCTTTACTATGGGCTCAGAACTTATGGTCGCTTTAGTACTATACCTAGTTTTAAATAACATGTGAGACCAGTTAGAGATAGGTATCCACCTATCTTAGCAATGAAATCTCTAAATAGAAAAATGGAAAAATGAGTAGGGAGGTTCATGACTAAAATAGCTTGCAACACATCATAGCTAGGGCATGCATGCAAGGTAAATCTTAGGTTCTTAATTACTCCCACTATTTTGAAAGTAGTGACATCCAACTGTAAAACCCCCTTAGACATAGGTTCATATTTGATACCAAGGAGATCAACAATCACCTTAGGCATAACATAGCTACTAGCTCCAGAATCTATCATATAGTTTACACTATGATTTCCAATAATTAGAGAAATATAGAAGGGAGGTGGCTTACAAATTTTTCTAGATTTCCCTTTTTCTTAGGGTTGCACTAGGCTACTTGAGGGAGTATTTTACTCCTTTTCTTGTACATCACACATTGTTTATGTTCTCTTAAAGCTTTCTCTAGAAAATCCCTTTGTGATGGAATTGATAGAGCCTCCCACATAGTAACATTTAGGTTAGCCTTCTTCATCTAATCAATAATGTTAAAGGGAAGTTGGATGGTCTTAGGATGAACCTTTGGAACAACAAGGTATGCTCTTATTTCTTGGGTGATCTTAGGTTGCTATATTGCTTGTTTGGGCCTACTAGTAGGCTGATTTGATAATGGAATATCTATTGTTCTACCCATTGGTCCAACATTTGTAGCCTATTGAGGTTGTTGGGAGATGCCTTCCCAACCATGGAAGATCTACCACCCTCCATTTCTCTTCTTTTTGACCTTGTATTTTGGGATATTATTTCAACAACCACTTGGTTTACACCACAAATTTCTTCTTGATTCCAATTGACCAATGCAATGTCTTCATGTGAGTGATTCTGACTACTAGAAGCTATTTGGTTGGTACTAAATTACTGCCCTGAGGTAGAGGTTTTATTTTGAATCACTAGAGTTTGTAAAAACTCTCCATTTTGGTAGGAATTTTGATTATGACACTGCTCACATGGGTAACACCACTCCTACTCTTGGGATAGATTATTTTGAATTGGGACCAAATATTTAGAAGTGTTGGTAGTATTTGTGTGCATGTTATTCATGGGCTTGGTATGATTCCACTAATTTTCTCCTTGATAAGGTTGGATAAGGTTGTCTATTTTTCTAATAACCTTGACCTTGAGACTGATAAAACCTCTTATTTTGAGCTTTCAACCTCTTCATTGATACTAACTCATTGCTCATACTTTAGAGAAAGGTGCCCCAATATTTTGGAAATACAGTTGAAGTAGAAGGTTGGCTTGTGGAAACCACTGGAATAGGAGCCACTGGGATAGGAGCCACTATTGGCTATGAGGGAAGCTCTAAAAATAAAGGCATTGGTGGCCTAGTAACTATCTTTCTAGCTTCTATTAAGCATTTTTTCCCTTATGGCAAGGTCATATGCTCAGGGTAAGGTAAAAACATCCATAAAACAAATCATAATAGCTATGTCACTCTTAAGAGCCCTTAAGAAATATAGAAAAGCATACTCAGGAGAAGGTTTCACCAAGACAAGAATTCCATCCCAAGTCTTCTAAAATCTATAGTTGAAGTCACTCATGAATTCATGAGGTGCTCTTTTGATTGTTTTCAATTGTTTTATTAGGGACAAATGGCCACTTTTATCCTCAAAGTGCTTGCATAATCTCTCACCTAACTCATCCCAATTGTGAATGGAGTTAGGTGGCAAGCCTCTATACCATTGTAATGCTTTACCCTTAAGGGAAGTGGCTAGAAACCTATCAACCACATTGTATTTTGTTACTTCATGCACACAACATATATTTTCCACATCTATGATGTGCTCTACTGGAGCTGTGGATGTCTCACCAGTGAAATGAGGGATACTTTTGAGGGCATTGATTGGTATATCATATTTCTCAGCTAAAATTAAGGGGTCACCACCACTAAAAGATACAAAGGGTTGATTTTTAGGTAAATCCATATGGAATAAATTCATATGCGTATGAGCAACAGGTGTTCTATCTTGAAATAATCTACTCAAAGGTGGTGTATATTAAGTTCTAGGAGATGGATTTATACTTCTATTTCTCCTAATAGGTGATATGGAGTGTCTATTTCTTCTTCTAGAAGTAAAAGATGGTAGCTTAGTATATTGAAAGTTACATCCAAAAGACACCCTGGTATGAATCCTTGGCATGAATGTGTAGGTCTGATCTAGAATAGGATTTTGGGTAGCAGTTGAGTCGCCAACTTGAATGCAGAGTTCTCCCTTAGTTGCAAAGTTGCTAGGTACTTTTTTTAGTGCCTCTTCAAGGTTGAAATGCTAAGAGAAACACCACTCTCTCAACAAGATGAAGTGAAATTTCTATGTGTCTCACTAGGTGTGCCAAAAAATATTGTCACATAAAATTGCACCCTGTTGAATACATAGTTCAAAATTCTAATGACACCATTGAAATGACCTCAAGGTGTGGGACCTTACAAAATGAGGTCAAGTCTCTAGAGAAGGCCAAATTTCTCTTTTAGTCTAAGTGTGAATGTGTTGGTCTAACACATCACATGAAATCCTATCACTAATCTACTCTAACAACTCATAAAGGAAAAGAGATAGAAGGAGAACATAAAATGAAAATAAAGGTAATACACCAAGACAAAAAATTGTTTCTTCTTTTCCTAAAATTTCTCAATACATCAAAAAATCAACTAAAACACATATTTAGACATGACTTGGTAAAGAATTTTTACTCAAACATACAAGAAATAGCTTTGATAATGGCTAGATTTCATTAATATAAGGCATACAATTAGACTTTATGATGGAAGAATGTAGAATACAATGTTTTCTAAAGAAAACTGCGAGGATCCCAAAATAAGAACCCTTAAAAATATTACAAGTGTCATTTTTATTGATCAAGCACAACTTGGATGGTCTTTAATGAAACCCTAACCTAGCTAGGATTACAAGATCCGATTAAAGAAGATTAAGATCTATCGATGAAATCCATGCTTAGAAAAAGCATAGTTGCCATACCTCTGTAGAGAAGGTTATCAAAAATCACATCCAAAATACTCCATGAAATCAGCAATCTGGGCATGGGATCCATTAGAAAGGGACAAAAGGTAGCAATGAATGAGCATGGGTGCCAAAAATCCACTTGTAAAAGTTAGAGAATGTATTAAATGGTGTCCTTGTTGCCCAAAATTTGAAACAAGTAGTTGAGGATGTGGTTCGAGCATTAATGGAATCATCGTGCAAAAACATGCAATTCCATGGAATATCAAGGTGTTAGGCCCAAAAGGAGCCTCTTATTATTCATTAAATGGTCCAGAGCCACAAATAGTGCAACTTATAGGAATCAGGAGGAAGCCTTACCTCTTACCTAAAGCAAGTAAGAGGTAAGAGGGAAGCCCGAATCTCAAAAATTTTGAAAATAAAAAATCCAAAAGAAGTCTTACCTCTTACCTAAAGTAGGTAAGAGGTAAGAGGGAAACCTAAACCCTGAACCCTAAAAAGAAGAGTTCGGGTGTCAAGCCCGAACCTTACCTCTTACCAAAAGGAAGTAAAAGGTAAGGGAGAAGCTTGACTCCCAAAATTTGAAAATTTTGACACTTAGTCAAATTTTTGAAGAAAGTTATCGGGGAATGGGTAGTCAGAAGAAAGGATTACCTCCTACAAAGGAAAGGAAAAAGGAATACCAAAGGCTTGAAAGAATCAATTTTTTGGGAATCGGGAAGAAGCCTTACCTCTTAGCTAAAGAAGGTAAGAGGTAAGAGGGAAGCCCAAACCCTGAATCCCAAAAAATTGACATAGTCAAATTTTTGAAAGAAGGAATTAGGGAGAAGGAGAGAAGGTGAGAGGTTGATGAAGAGGTTGTAAGGGTTAAAGGGTAAGGCCAATGGCTAAAAACAAAAACACTTAGCAAAAAATAGAAGGAAGAAGCATAAGAGATGGAGAAACAAGGTGATGGAGAAGGCATGCAAGTATGAAAGGAAGCAAGAACCCAAAAGTATGAAACACTAGGACTTAACCATTTTTAGAACCTTTCAAGGGATATTCATGTGGGATATTCATGTAGGATAGCCCACATAGGATCTCTCAGACTAGTTATCAACGAAGGGTCATCCAAGGGTGGCATGAAATGTCAACTTCCTAAAAAAAACCTTGCCATTAGATCTAGGAGACCCTAGAAATGAAGATTGACATAAAAATTGAACTATTTTTCCCACCAAGTCCCGGAGGTTGAAAAAATCCCCCTTATTATTTGAGCATATGATAATTTGTAGAGTGAACAAAATCCAAAAATAAAAAATGAAAATATTAAAAAATTAAATGTTTAGAAAAAATTAAAATGATTGGTAGGGTTGGGGGGTTTGTAAACCCCTATACCCCCATAATATTGATAGCCACTAAAACATGATAGAGGGGAGTACATGCCATAAATTATTGTTAGTTATCAACCAACAAAAACCAGGTTAACATGCCTTAGGCCCTTGGTCCCAGTCCCTAGTCAAGTGGGGCCAAAGCCTAGCCCCCTCGTAGGCTTCAAAGGTTAAAAAACATTAAATTGGATTGTATAAGGTGTTGGGTATGAGAAAATTTAAAAAATGAAAAAATAAAATAAATTAAAATATTCTTGGAATCTATCACCCGAGGTCATCCCATGTTCCACCACAATATGCCATTGCTACCACAATGCCACTCCTACACCACAACATACATCATGGTAATGTCAGCATGTATAGATTATACTAACATGCCATTTTGGCCCACCTTATAGATTAGTAAAGTAGTTTCTTATAGGGGAAAAAAGTTCACATACAATATCAAATTTTTGACTTCTTATAGTTATTAGAAAACTCTCTTCGAGTGTTACATAGTAGTATAGGTTTAGTTTTCAAAATTTACTATTTTATCAAAATTGGTATCATGAAGCTAAAACTTCTCTAGATAATGGTTAAAATGCCATATCTTTCACATATAGAATTGGAATTTTTATTTCAAACAGGTGATGGGGAGCATTTGGAGTGTGCTACACAATAGATTAGGTGGCTTTTCACTTGAATGAGTAGAGAGGATTATAATTATTTGAGCACTTGCAGGAGCTTAATATTCATAGTGTGATTATGTGAGCATCCTAATGAATTGGAGGGTAAAAAATTGTGGGACTACATGTTTTTATGAGACCAATATGAAAATACAATTAGTTATCAAATTTGGTTCTACCTAATATAGTTTTATAGGTTTTTTTAGATTTTGGAATTTGATGGAGATAGGTACACATATAATCTTATGGTTTGAGGAAATATTTGATACATATGTTAGAATTGGAGTCTCATTTTAGTGAGAGTTGAGTAAAGGTATAGTGATGATGGTGATTATGGTCTCATGGATTTTTATATATATTTGAACCTTAATACAACATGATCATGCATTTAGTTGATAGGTTTTGGTAATGATTTATTCTTGATTATAGGTGGTGGTGTAGTTTAGTGTTAGGAGGTTGTTCTTATCTCTTGGATGCTTATTTGGTTCCTTGACTATGGTTACAAAGTTTTGTATTTTCTTGGCTAATTATATCTAAAAGGAATTTGTTGTTTGAGTCTTGAAATCTACAAGTTATCTTCTTGATTATACTAGTTTGTAGGTTATTGATGTGATGGTGAGATTGTATGCTGCATTGGTTTAGGGTCTATGAGTTATTATTTTTTTTCGGTGGCCACCCATTTGGTTATAGTGGGATGAAATAGATGTGGATTGTCTATATCTACAAGTCTTCAAGTGTTTATGTAGATTTAGTTAGTTTTCTTTGTCTATGGTCATTTATGTATATGTTGTATTGGGATGAGAAGATAGGTGATTATAATCCTTTAATATTCATTTATTGAGACTTTTAGCATGTTTTTAATATTAACCAAGCCACACACCTAGGAAAAAAATAATGAAACAACCTTTTTTTGAAACAACAACCAAAACCACTAAGATATGGAAACCACATGCCACACTTGCACAACAATGTGCACACAAATCTCATGTGAAATAGAACAAAAAGACAATAACCAAACAAATGATTTCACCATTGATACAAGAAATGTGGCATCAATGGAAGGCTTACCACTCATGAGATGGAACCACCATGATGAGCCTATGAGAGGGGAAAATGACACCCAAATGACAATCAACTACTAACCTAGAATCGTATTCTCTTGTAAGGGTTGGATGAGGGGAGAATAAAACTAAAATCCACACATAAAAACTCTTACAAACTCAACAAAACCATAGAAATCAACATAAATGAGGAATGAATAGGAGCTAACACCTCTTGACTAGATGAATCAACCATCAATTTCCATAGCAAGGAGTAGGAAGAGGCTAACAACCACCTCCAATCCACTCAAAAACTAACTTAAACAACATATAGATATAATGGGAAAAATTAAAAAGAGGTTTCCTTATTGGGAGGTACAATTTGTACACCAATTTTAATGAGATGGTTTGATTGTAAGTAACAACATGCTTCTCAATGATAAAAAGGTACCATAAATCCCTAAGTTTGATACTTGTAAACAAGGTGACATAGGAAGATTCATTAGGACAAGGGGAATAAATTTTGTATATAAATTTTCCTTAAAAATGGATGGAAGACCTAACCAATGATGAAATGATGGAAAATAAGGCACCCAAGGATACTAGCACCCAAATAGGATACTAGTGACTAGGAAAGATACTGACACCCAAACACAAAAATAACACCCAAGAAAGACACTAGCACATAGAAAAATATTGATTTATTTCTAGAGTACTTGGGATACATTGTAGTCCTTCCCAACACAATAGTCTTGGTTTTAGTGCTAGTGTCCTACCCAGTGAGAAAGCCCAAGTCTAGTTTTTATCCCTAAGAAAATAAAAATCCTCAAGAAACATGAAAAAAACTTAAAAACAATGAAAATGATCAAGGAATGAAAGTGGTCCTTGATTCCCAATCACATAAGACACACTAGCCCATGAAGGAGATGATTCCTAAGGGTTGTGAGATCTACAAGAATTCTAGCATAAGACCAATGGCACAAGTGATGAAGGGGAAAGTGTCCTACACCTCCCTACCTTGCCAAGATCACTTAGAGAACCACAAAAAACCCCTCAATGAGGTGGCTCCTTGAGACCAAACATACAAAGGAGCACAAGAGAATTATAGATTTTAATCATCAAATTACACACCTTTTAAAATTATAATTTATTTTAAAACCAAAATTGAAGTGTGCTTTACACTCAATTTACCAAATATTGCAATGAATTAAATGAGCATAGGGTGATCCCACAATACTGGTTTACAATTTTTGGCCAAACTGGACATTGAACTATTTTTTTCTAACTAAATCTTCACTTTCAGGCACCTATAGCGGCTAAACCGTGAGGAATTTGAAGATGATGAAAACTAGTGATTTGTGAAATTTTATCTGTAGATTCTAAATATATTTTTTTCAAAATATTTGGAATCAGATTGCACTTCTTTTTCCATCTCCTTCGAAAACTAGTTTTTTTCAGTAAACACCATTTTTAAGGAGTGATGCTCACCGTATAAAACATAATTTTTTTTCCATGAAGGATAAAATTCTAATTTTTTTGAATTTATATTTTTAACTACGATATCTAGTGCTTTCATTTGGTTTCATAGTGTTTTATTGAATATTTTTTCCTTAATCAAGTTTCGAAGTGAAACCAATTACAATTCATACATAGGTAGACTGTATACAACATAATGTTTTTTGTATGTATCAAAATTCAATTTTTTTTGTTGGATCAAGGACTTCAATATCTAGTGCACTCATATTTTTTAATTTTTTTTTTTGATAATCTGCTATTTTTCCACATGTGCAAAACAAAGAGCTTGATTTTCGGTGAAAAACCTACATTCACAAGAAATAAAAAATAAATATAATAATAAAATTAAATTTATTTAAAATTATAATTTTTAGGAAGCTTATAATAAGGACTACATACTTACAAAAATAATTTTTAAATGAATTCATTTGATCCCCCAAAAGGTAAATCAACAGTGGTTTTTTATCAACATTTTGATAGGTGTAAAGGAGACTTCGTTATAGGTATGGTTTAAAACTAGCGGGGTTCTATCCAAGGGGGTTTGATCTAAGGTGGTTTGATCAAACCCTCTTCAATTGGAATCCTTTAAATGGAACTTCTCAAGGCTTAAATCATTATATTTTCTAAAAATATGTGATTTTAGCAAAAATCAGGATCTCCTAGAAATTTTAAACCAGTATTGTGGGATCACCCCATACAAGATGACAAACATGTTTGTCTCCAATATCGAATCATGTAAAATCATCCAAATTTCTGATTCCACTTATGTGATTGGATTACAATCAATGCATTCAAGAGGTTCAACTAACATATTACAATTTGGATAGAGGACTCAAATTTCCCTCAAATTACATTTATAAGATAATACAAAAAATAAAATGAAATGAGAAACCTTTACCAACTTGATCATGATCATAGAGCTCTTCCCAATATCCTCAAATATCCAAAGGTGGTTCCATTCCACCCAACCATGTGGTTCCCATATGTCCACTCCTATTGTGCTATGAGATATTCACATAGGACATAAGAAAACTCACACCAAGAACATGGTATAAGGCTCACACACATGCCATTTATAAAAACATACACACAACATACAAATAATACAATAATCACTCAATCAAAATCACATGATAGATAAGAATAAATTACTCATTGGGCATAAACACCAATGAAAAAAACTTTTATTGGGAACAAATACCAATGTCACAAGTGTTGGAAATCAAGGTATAACTTGCAACAATATGAACTTAAATATGTGGCTGCAAATCTGAAATTTTATGTTCAAGATAACCATATCAAGATTAAGTGATTGAAAACTAAAATAATGAAATAAAAATCTATAATACCACAAGTCATCAACACAAGTGACACAAGATATATGTGGATAAACCCTTGCAAGAAAAAAATCCACACCTAAAGAGATCCAATGTCTGTGTTAATCTTCAAGGAAGTACATCAATACAACAATCCTCTGTAATCTAGCAACACTTTGTCACCCTGACAACCTACAAAGAACTCATACTAAACCACCATCCCAAGGCTCCAATGTATAGAAGTTTGTGGGAGAGAATACCACAAATGGTATCCCAAAACAACAAGTAAAACCACCTAGAAAAACCCACGCCCCACTTAGTGGACAATCCATAAACATGGAATAAAATATTCAATAATCACATGGTCTTCACATGGGCGCCTAACCCACAACCAATCAAAATGAGTCAAATCCGAGTGCTCCATAAGTCTTCGATGGCTTTGATGGCTACATGCAAGCTCATGAACCACCATGCAAACTTGGACACCCAACCATGCAAATAACATGCAAGGACATGCACACTCAAGTGGTCCCAACCCATAAAGTTGGATGCCTAGGAATAATATTCTCCCAGGATGCCTTGTAACTACCGCCATGAAGGGTCCACCTCTTTGAATGCAATTACAATTTGTCATAAGAAAATAAATAATAAATATTTTGTCCCTCATGTCCTCAAGAATAATTTCCAAAGAACGTGGAGACACATAAATCAACTTAGGATAGCAAATATAATGTCACCTATCCTAACATTCTCCCACTTGACATTATACATTACAATTACATCCATGAGATACAAATATATAATTAAGTATAGTGATCAAGGCCCAAGCCTTCCTGCACCAAGAGAACTTATCCGTGTTCATTGGATTTGGTAGAGAATATGCAACATTATCTAAAGTTTCAACCTTCTCAATAAAAACCTTACCATTCTCTACCATTTCTCTCACAAAGTGATACTAAACATCAACATATTTAGTATGAACATGATACATAGGGTTTTTAGCTAGACATATGGCACTCTAAATATCACATCCAATCCTCACTGTCTTGCAATCAAAACTAATGCAATTACCAAGTATCTGTAACCAAACCACCTCCTTAGAATTAGGTGTATCTACCATATACTCTGCTTCAGTGGTGGATAAGGAAAATGTAGGTTTCCTCTTACTCATCCAACTCACTACACCTCCAAAAAAAGTAAAAACATAGCCACTAGTGGACCTTCGACTATCCAAGTTACCTGCCCAATCTACATCAACAAAACCCTATATGTCCAATGAATTATCCACATAATCAATACCATGATAAACCAAATAGTAATTAGAAGTAACACATAAATATCTAAACACCCTCTTAACAAAAGTCCAATTCTCTCTACTAGGGTTAGACATAAACCTACTCAAAACTCCCACTGCTTGGGCTATATCTGGTCTAGTGTAAACCGTTGCATACATTAAACTACCAACAACACAAGAATAAGGAACATTAGACATATCCTCAACATCATCATCAGAATTAGGACACATGTCTAAACTCAACTTAGTACCAACTGGAAATGGGATATTTACTAGTTTACAGTCATGCATATTAAACTTTTGCAAAATAGTATCAACATACTTTGACTTAACCAAAGATTTTTGTGAACCCAATCCCTACTAATATCCATCCAAAGAATATATTTTGCAGCCCCCAAATCCTTCATATCAAATGTGCTAGAAAGCTGAGCCTTAAGCTTCGTAAACATCACCTTGTTGTTACCCATAAACAACATTTCATCAACATACAAGACACTGATTAGAATATGATAATCAATAACCTTAATGTAAACACAATTATCCTCCTCACTCTAACAAATACCAACTTCAATGCAAAGGCATCAAACTTCTGGTACCACATCCTAGGTGTCTGTTTCAAACCATATAGAGATCTCTTTAATTTGCAAACCAAGTGAACTTTTCCTTTCACAACAAAACTGTTAGGCTATAGCATATAAATTTCTTCCTCAAGATCCCCATGCAACAAAGTAGTTTTAAAATCCATTTTCTCTATTTCAAAATCATAAGTAACAACAATAGATAATGGAAATCTCATAGAAGTTAATTGGAAACATGAGATAAAATTTCACTGAAATCAACTCCCTCTCTCTGGGAGTAGCCCTTGGCCACTAATCTAACCTTGTACCTCTCTAATTGACCATTTGCTCCAAATTTATTTTTAAACAACCACTTGAAAACAATGGGATTTCTTCCTTTGGGAAAACCTACAAGATCCTAGGTATCACAACTATCTAGAGCCATCATCTCCTCCTACATGGCATGCATCCAAGACTCACTTTCTTCAAAAGAAAGAGCCTCCCTATAAGATCTAGGTTCATTGTCAGTACTCAACAAAGAAAATAAACAATGAAAATTAGGTGGGATATACCTGCCAACTAGATTCTATTGCCTTATGGATCTTCTCAAGGTAGGATTAAGGGGATCTTCCTACTCTTCTTCTTCATACTCATCTTGAACATCATCCAAACTTTTAGAACTCTTTGAACTCTCTGAACCCTCTTCTTCTTCTCCATCCTCAAATCCATCTAGTTTTTCTTCCACATGTGCATCTTCCCACTTCTCAATATTTGTCTCAAAGTGCACTATTTTTGTCTTATCTTTCTCCTTTGGTTGTTCTTCACTTGAGTAAGCTCTAAACTCTTTGAAAATAACATCTTTAGAGAAAACCATTTTATGGGTTAGTGGATTCCAAAACTTATAACATTTTGCATTCTCATTGTAACCAAAAAATATGTATTTATGTGCTTTTGGATCCAACTTAGAATGATTCTCTTGAGGAGCATGAACAAAATCCTCATAGCCAAAGACCCTTAAATGTGAAATAGAAGGATTTCTACCTATCCACACTTCATAAGGAGTTTTATCAACAAGAGCTGAACAAGGAGATTTATTAACCAAATAACATGTAGTACTTACATCTTCTTCCCAAAAGCATCTATTAGGCTTAGCACCACTCAACATGATCCTAGATATTTCCATTAAGGTTTGGTTCATTCTTTCTACTACCCCATTTTGTTCAGGTGTATAAGGTGTAGTATTTTTCCAAACAATACATGTATGCTTACAAAACTCATAAAATTCCCTAGAACATTATTTACCCCCATTGTCAGATCTCAACACCCTTATCTTATAGTCTGTATGCTTCTCAAATAAGGCTTTAAATTCCTTAAACTTAGTGAAAACTTCAGATTTTGCATGCAAAAAATAAATCTAGATGTATCTTGACACATCATCAGTGAAAGTAGCATAATAATGAGATTTTCCAAAAGAGTCAACATCCACTGGCCCAAACACATCCGAATGAATGATCTCTAATAATATATTAGCTTCATTAGTCCCATTAGGAAATGATGATCTATTTTGTTTACCAAACACACAATGCTCACCAAAAACATTTTTACCAACAAAATAATTAGAAAGACTGTCAACCAAATTTTTATTCAAAATAGTCTTAAGACCTTTTTCACTTATTTGACCTAATCTATGGTGCCACAACATACATGAATTTTCAGTGCTAGTTACATTGGTAGAATTAAAAAAAGTGAAGGAATTAAGCCTAAATAAAGTCCCTATCTGAGATCCTTTAGCAATCACCAAACTCCCTCTTACCAATCTACAACTAGACTTGTCAGTCACATGCATTCCATAATCATTCAACTTTGATACTGAAATTAAATTTCTCACAAGTCTTGGAATATGTAAAACATGATCAAGGGTTTTAAACCTCCCATCAATGAAACATAACTAACCTTTCCCTTACCAACAATCTTCTTCATGATGTCATCACCAAGGAAAAATTCTCCCCCATCATAAGTTGAATATGAAGTAAACCACTCCTTGTGAGGAGTCATATGGTAGGAGCAACCTAAATCAATAAGCCAAGCATCATTACTAATAGTGCTAGCATAAATTAAAAAAACATTAGAATCACCATCTTCAGAGGACTTTTCCATGGAAGTATTCAAACTCTTTTTCTTGTTCCTACACTCTTTTTTCAAATGCCCTCTTTTACCACAATTCCAACACTTTTCTCTTCCCATGGATTTTAGAATGTCCTTTAGACTTGTCTCTCTTATGTCCCCTTTAGGCCCTCCCTTTTCTTTGGACATTCCTTGCACATGCAAGTCATCTTGGGAGCCCACATTCATGGACTTTCTCCTCATCTCTTCCAAAAGAAGTATTGTAATGAGACTATCCATCTTCGATTCTATACCACCACCACTTATGGAAACAATTAGATTTTCCCAAGATTTTGGTAAAGAGAAAAGAAACAAAATACATTTATTTTCTTCTTCTAACTTAACATCTACTGATGCAAGCTAACTTAAAATAATATTAAAAGCATTTAAATGTTCTGTAATAGAATCACCATCCTTCATTTTCAAAGAATAAAAATTTCTTTTGAGATACAAATTATTATTTAAAATTTTAGTTTGATAGATATCACCTATCCTCTTCCAAAAATTGTATCTGGTGTCTTGTTTTGAAAAATTCAAGAGGATGGAATCTGCAAGACACAACCGAACGGTTTCACATGCCTTCTTATCCATTTTCTTCCAATCTTCATTAGGAATTTTCTTTGGTTTTGTTTGCTTTGAAATTTCCAACCACTGATCTCTATCTTCAAGGAGATCCTCCATCTTCAACTTTCACATCTTATAGCTGGTTCCATTGAATTTCTCAATATCTAGATGAGAGGTAGAGGTCATGATTTTCAATCTTCTTCACAAATCTGCAAAACCCACAATGCACAAGCTCCCACTACAACCAAAAAACCTTCAACACTCAAAAGAAAGGCATCCCTCTCTTAACAAAATTGTTAGCTCCAATACCAAATTTTGGAAATCAAGCTATAACTTGCAGAAATATGAACTTAAATATGTGGTTGCAAATCTGAAATTTTATGTTCAAGATAACCATAACAAGATCAAGTGATTGAAAATTGTAACAATGAAATAAAAATATACAATATCACAAGTCATCAACACAAGTGACACAAGATATACATGGAGAAACCCTTATTGAAAAAAATCCAAACCCAAAGAGATCTAATATTTGTATTAATATTCAAGGAAGTACATCAATACAACAATCCTCTTTGTAATTCGTCAACACTTTATCATCTTAACAACCTACAAAGAACTCATACTAAACCACCATCCCAAGGCTCCAATATGTAGAAGTTTGTGGGAGAGAATACCATAAATGGTATCCAAAAACAAGAAGAAAAACCATCTGGAATAACCCACACCCCACTTTTAACCCATAAAAATGGAATAAAATATTCAATAATCACATGGCCTTCACATGGGCGCCTAACTCAACCAATTAAAATGAGTCAAACCCAAGTGCTCCATAAGTCTTTGATGGCTCCAATGGCTACATGCAAGCTCATTCACCACCATGCAAACTTGGGAACCCAACCATGAAAGAGCATGCAAAACATGCAAATAACATGCAAGGACATGCACACTCAAGTGGTCCCAACCTAGAAAGTTGGATGCCTAGGAAGAATATTGTCTCGGGATGCCTTGTAACTACCACCGTGAAGGGTCCACCTCTTTGAATGTAATTACAATTTGTCATAGGAAAATAAATAATAAATATTTTGTCTCTCATGTCCTCAAGAAAACTTTCCAAAGAATGTGGAGACACATAAATCAACTTAGGATAGCAATTATAATGTCACCTATCCTAACAACAAGGATAATGAACTAGAGAGGAGGTAGGGAGTGTCATTGCAAAACTTGAAGGGATGAATAAGTGGATTTGGGTATGACTCAACTCAACCATATGAGGAGCCCAACTAGCAAGACCAAATTCTCCCTAAGTAGGCATGCCTTCTATGCTCATACTAAGCCTGCTCTAAGGCTTTGGCTATGCCATAGGCATCATTATCTCGATTATTTTTATTTAGCCAATGTTATTAGTTATCACATATTAATGAAATTCTTCATGTATCATATCCTTGGGCCCCTTTATATTACAAATAACATTAAGAGTTGATACCCTACAAATATCTATTAACTTTATCCTAGGACTCATGATAATTGAGGATGGCACAAAAAAGACACAAAACTTGACATGCAAAATTTTAAACATGATTTTAAAATGATCCTCACAAAAATCCATGGAGACATGAAGTCCCCCATTATAGAACATCCAATTTCAGTTTCAAAATTTAAAATTCAAAATTTATTTTTGAATGAAAAAAATAAAAATTAATACAATTAATGAAGCTCAAATTTTCTCAAATTTTAAAAATTCAAAATTTCTAAAAAAAAAGAGTCCTTTTAGTTCAAATATGAACACCTAATTCATGCAATAAAATTTGAATTCTGATAGTGAATGCTTATTCTTAGCTTTGGAAAATAAATTTGTATCCACTAACTCTGGAGAATGTGTAAGTAAGAAGGTTCCAAAGGTTAAGAAGAATATGATGGAAGGTACTTTGCTTACTGCTTTTCATGCAAGACGGGATGAAGACTACTGGGTAATTGATAGTGGATGTTCAAATCACATGACCGGAGATAAGAGTAAGTTCACTAAACTCAAAAAATTTGATGGTGGTTTAGTTATGTTTAGTAGGCTATCTATAGAAGTTATCAATTGGGAAAATAGACAAGATGTAGCTTTAAGGGAAAGAACATTCTACTATCGAAATGCTGGAGTTAGTACACATTGATCTTTGTGGTTCGACTAAGACTGGAAGCCTGAATAGTGAAAGATATTTCATGTTGCTTATTGATGATTACACTCGAATGACATGGGTTGCTTTTCTTAGAGAAAAGAATTAGGCCCTGGATAGGTTTAAGGTATTCAAAGAAAGAGTGGAAAATGAAGTAAATTTGAAAATAAAGTGATTGAGATCTGATAGAGGTGGTGAATTCACTTCTGGTGAATTTAATGCATTTTGAGAGAAGCATGGCATAAAAAGATAGTTTTCTACTCTGAGAACCCCACAACAGAATGGAGTAGTTGAAAGGAAAAATAGGAAAATACAGGAAGATGCTAGAACTATGATGAAAGAGTCCAATGTACCATATGTATATTAGAGAGAAGCGACACATACTGTTGTTTATGTTCTTAATAGAGTTTAGATTAGACACAATAGCACGAAGACACCTTTTGAGTTATGGACTTGTAAGACTCCTACTATGAAATATTTTAAGGTATTTGGAAGAATATGCTATATTAAAAGAGATGATGAAAATATTGGAAAGTTTGATGCTAGATGTGATGAAGGAATATTTCTTGGATACTCTACTACTAGCAAGGCATACAAATGTTTTAACAAGAGATTGAGAAAGATTATTGAAAGTGCTAATGTGAAAGTTGATGAAGACATATGTAGACCTATTGAGATAAGTGAAGTTGAACCTCATGATCCTATTTGTGGAAATATACTTGAAGAAAATAAGAAGGAAGAAGAAGAGAAGAAGAAGAAGAACAAGTGGAAGAAGAAGAAGAGAATGAACCAAAACCTACTACTAGGAATCCTAAATATGTACAGAAGAATCATCCAGAAGATCAGATAATTGGAGACAAGAGTGAAGGTGTGAAGACAAGAAGCAGAGTTACAACTGAGGAAAATTTGTATTTACTTTCTAAAATGGAACCTAAATCTATAAAAGCATGTGAAGATGAAAGTTAGATGAGAGCTATGAAAGAGGAATTGCAGCAGATAGAAAATAATTAGACATGGGAAATAGTCCCTAGGATTGTGAACAAAAATGTGATTGGCTCAAAATGTATGTTCCAAAATAAGCTGAATGAAAATGGAGAAGTAGTAAGGAATAAGGAAAGACTAGTATGCAAAGTATATTCACAAGTTGAAGGTATATACTTTGAAGAAACATTTTCCCCTATGGCCAAAATGGAAGCTATCAAAATGTTTTTGGAATTTTCTACCTACAAGGACTTCAAGGTATATCAGATGGATGTTAAGTCAGCTTTTCTGAATGGTGAGTTGGAGGAAGAAGTGTACATGGAGCAACCTAAAGGGTTTCAGTTGTATGACAAGCTAGACATGGTTTGTAAATTGAAGAAAGCATTGTATGGATTGAAGCAAGCTCCCAAAGCTTGGTATGTAAGACTGGACATATATTTGACAAAGCAAGGATTCAACAAAGGTTTTGCTGACAACAACCTCTACTTCAAAGTGCAAGGTAATAAGATGTTGATTGTAGTTGTTTATGTTGATGATATCATTTTTGGTGGAAATGAAGGCATGCGTAAAAAGTTTTCTAAAGAAATGTAGAAATAATTTGAGATGTCTATGATTGGTGAATTGAATTTCTTCCTTGGTCTACAATTGAATCAAACCAATAAAGGGATATTTATTTCACAATCGAAGTATGTAAAAGAATTTTTGAAGAAGTTTGGGATGGATGATTCCAAACCGGTTTGTACTCCTATGGTAATCGGATGTAAACCGAGCAAGGATAATAAATCTGCTAAGACTTATAAGAGAAAATATAGATCCATGATTGGTAGACTATTGTACCTTACTGCTACCAGACCAGATATTATGCATGCAGTGTGTTTATTTGCTAGATTTCAAGTAGATCCTAGAGAAGCACATCTTATAGCTATAAAAAGGATATTTATATATCTTAAAGGCACACTAGATTATGGACTATGGTACCTTAAGAGTAATCATTTCACCTTGAGTGCCTATATAGATGCTGATTTGGTCGGATGTGTAGATGACCAGAAGAGTACTAGTGGTGGTGCTTTCTTTCTTGGTGGAAGATTAGTTTCATGGTTGAGTAAAAAGAAAGACTCAGTTTCTTTATCCACTGTAGAGGAAGAATATATTGTTGCGACATCCTGCTGCACACAAGTTTTGTGGATGAAGCAAACTCTGAAAGACATTGGTGTGATATGTGATGAGCCTATTCCTATTTTTTGTGACAATACAAGTGCAATAAACATTTCAAAGAACCTGGTTATGCATTCAAGAACAAAGCACATATCTATCAAGTATAATTTTCTGAGAGAAAAAAGTGCTGGAGAATGAGGTCAGATTGGAGTATGTGACAACAAAGGAACAAATTGCAGAAATATTTACTAAGGCTCTTCCAAAGGATACTTTTGAGCATCTTAGGGAGAGGTTGGGGGTCGTTGGACCTCCTAAATAGGGGCACATGAAGGTGAATCGGTCCAGTGAATTCACAAATTATTTATTTATCTGGATTGATAGATTGGTCTACTCCACAAGGGGAGTAGAAAAAGTTTTCATTGTTGCAGTATGAGTGTACTCCTAATGGGGAGTATTCAGAGCAGTTGTTCTTTTTCCATTGATGTCAAAGGGGGAGAGAAAGTCATGTGAAAAATAGTTGCAGCAGAAGAGAAGGTGTTCTCCTAGAATATTGTGTAGGTTGTCTTTGATGTTTTTTCAAACCATGTGTTGCCATCAATGACAAAGGGGGATATTGTTGCAAGTATGGGCTAGTCTGGTGGTGTTGTCATTGATGTTTTCATTGATGTCAATACTGTTCAGTATGTTGCAGATTGTACATGTATAGTTGAGATGCTGTTGAGATGTTGTAGTACACGGAGCTATCTTATATGGCTGCAGATGTGTTGTGTTGATGAATTTTCAAGTGCTTTTGAGAAAATTAATAAGAGAATTTAGAGTGATGAATGTGTTTAGATTGCGCTCTGATATGTGCTCCACATTTCTCGTGTGTTGATCCTATGCATGTGTGCTTTTGAATTTTTCATTATGGTGATCTGATGGTGATATATTCTAAGTTTCAGTTTCTGGTGAGATGGTATGTGAAAGTTGTGTTCATCGGTATGTGTGTTTTACCAACAGAGTTGATCTTTTGTGGACTGGGAGAAATGTTTTTGCACTGTAGTCCTCCACTAATTTTTTTCAGATCTTGCAGATCTGGGATTTGTCTTATAATGGCATTCTCTATGTTTTGGCAAAGAAGGTTGAAGTTTGGTAATCTGGAAGTCATGTTTCTATATTCCAGTGCAAGTTTGTATAGTTCAGATGATCTGGTAAAAGGTATTCAATGTATGAAGTATATTGTTTTTCTGCAAACGTATCTGAAGAAGTTTGAGATGAAGTCTTGTGAATATTGAAGTGTGTTGAGGTGTCTATGTGTCATCTTCATGCTGGGAAGCATGTGCATCTTTTCTCATTTGTGTTTTCATTAGGTTTGGCCTACCTAGTGTTTACACTTCAGTTGAAAAATAAAAATCAATTGAGGAAGCATGTGGTTGATTCGAGAATGTTATTTTGATCTTGAAAAATAATTTTATTGGTCCACTCTTATCCACCACGGGAATTTTGAGTTGCTGACCTAATTTGAATTTATGAAATGGGTTATTTGTGGCTGACCTTGGTAAATGCTTCTAAGGTTGAGAATGGTATAAAAGAAAGTTGAATTGTGAAGAGTTGTATGAAAATGTGATGCAAAGTGATGAAAGTGAGCCACAAATCATAAGAGAAGAAGTGTGTGTGTGAGTGAGCAGTGATAGTAGTTTTCAGTGTGCTGAAGACAACAAGCTAAAGGTTTATGTAATCATGCGAATGTGCTTTGATTGTTGTGGTGGATCTTTTGTTCTCTTTTGTATCTGTAGGTAGTGAGCCTCCCTGTCAGACAGTGAGTCCTTTGTAAGCAGTGACCCTTTGTATTTGGATAGTGAGTCCTCTTCTGGGTAGTGAGCCCTTGGCAGTGAGCCTCTGTATTCAATTTTATAATCTTTATATTGTGAATTAACCCTCACTGTGGTTTTTCCCTTATTGGGTTTTCCATGTAAAAATATGGTGTTCACTGTGTTGATTTACTTTCTGTTATTTGTGTTTCATGCTCATATTTAATAACAAAATAGTGTGGTTGACGAATTGATAAGTGATAAAGTTTTAAGTTTGAACTTGTGTGACAACTGATTCACCCCCTCCTCTTAGTTGTCCTGTGCCTGTTTAACACATGACACATCCCATACTCAATTCAAACACAATTAGGGAATAATAATAGGAAGGTACAATATGACACCTTCTAAATAACTATTGTTGGGGAATAAATTAGACTTGCAAAGTTAGGTGAAGAAATAACCTTGTACCTATATCCACTCAACACACATGTCAATCATACTTTCTCAATATATAATATTTGTAGCATAACATAATAACCCAACAAGATACAACATCGTATAAAATGTAAATTAGTGCAATGAATGTCTAAGTACAAAGGCTTCATCATGGTATGAATATGAATAAAAAAATATATCTAAGAACCTTCCCATGTAACAAGGAAAGTTAAATATATGAAAATAAAACTAGAGAAGATAAAAGTGCATCCAACTAATTTTCAGCCCTTAATTGTCTACTAATCTCACTCATTCATCATCTATCACTCTCCACTATATCTATTTACATGGGATTCATCTCCCTCTCAGAGTAGGTTATTGTATAGCTATAAAATGAGAGTGTGTTCTTCTTATCTTAATGAGATAATATATCCTAATTGAAATGGGAAATAGGAAAAAAATCAATACGAAGGCTAAAAGACAAGGGTACATGTGATTTCACTAGGAGATAATATCTCCCCCCATAGAAATAAAAGGTGTATACATCATAGTAGTCATGATCTAATCTCTCCACCCATTTGGAATTCCTACATTGAATAAATAAAATGATTTTTAAGCCCATGTTAGGATCATAACCAATAAACATGTTAAATTTTTATGAATTCAAATTATTTAGTGAAAGAGAAAGAAAAAGGGAATTAAAACCAAAGTAATCAATATTATTGTCAAGTTTACAAGAGGGGTAATTCACTCTTGAATCCTTTGTTGATTAAGTAAGGGCTACCATCTATGGAGAGGGAGCTTGCTACTATCCTACCTCTCCCTTTCCTTACTCTATGCCATCCTTTTCCTTATCCTTAATATTATAGTTATCCTCCTCCTCCTCCTCATTAGAATCACACATCTCCTTAGCTCTAATAATGACTAACCGATGTGTCTTGTGGGGTGGTTGTTATCTCTATTATGGTTCCTATAGTCCAACCTTTCTTACCCCCCATGTAATGAATTCAATAAGAAGTATAGGAGTAATTAGATATCATTAAATTATACCTCATTGCCTCTCAATAGACTCCTATATTTTTTTTATAAAATGTAACCATTGGAGGTACCTCTAGTAGTGGAACCTCCTTGAACTACTATAATACTTATTCAAATGAATGAATCTCCATCACCCCAATCTTATCTATTTGTAGGATCTCCCTTATAAAAAATGTCTAGTACATCATTACTGATGAAAATAAAAACTCAACCTTTCAAGAGCACACACACATGCTCTGATACCATTTAATGTATGTACAACTGCTTCACACAAATTCACAATGCAACATAATCTTTGTTGCAAATAAGAACAACTCATAAAACTAAAAGAAATGCAAAAACATTCATATTTTTATTGTATCCAATCAACATAAGACAATTACAAAATTTTCTCAATACATCATGGCTTCAAATTTTCTTGTAGCTTATTTCTTTGTCCAATCCTCTTCATACCATTTCTCCAAAATTTATGCACCTTTCCTCTTGAACTCCATCTATCACATTCCATCTATCATTGCTCTCTCATTTGTGTGAATATCCTCAAACGGTTTTTGGGTTTGGTGCGCCTCATTCTTATCTTTCTAGATCATTTTGAAATTATTGATTTCAATCTGATATAAAAAATTTATGGCTGATTTACTGAGACTGAGTCTCACAGATCCAACCCCAAACCATCTTCCTCTCCCCTTCAATCAAACTTCCAAAATGCTCCCTTATTCCTTCTTGGATGTGGGTTTTCTTTATTTGGCTTGAGGATTCAATGATGTTAAAAAAATATCTTCCACCTTACACCCACTCTCTCCATTCCATCGATGCCCACCATTCCAATCCTCCAACAAGATGCAATTTCAATTTTTCTGAATGAAGTTATAATTTTTCAATAAATGTCCACTCACAAGCTTGGACATGGAAGTTTTCATTTTTGAAAAATTAACACTTTTCAAACATTTTAAAACAATTGGAAAATAAAATCAATTAATTGATTGATTTTCAAAATCTCGACATCAAACTTTACTGTGCTGGAGGAGTTGAAGATTTAAAATAATTTATGCCTGCAACCAAAAATCAAAACAAAACACAAGCATAAAATTTTAAAATAATTTTGGTTGTGCAAGATTGCTTGGTACCCCTGGATGCTCTTGCATCAGAAACCCCAGGTAGAAAGAGATGTTTCATGAGTTTCACTCAGAAACATTTGTAGAACCTATGATTGTTTTGGATCCACTTGATTTCTTTGTCTACTGGAATATTCTTATTCATCAAATTCTGCAAGCTTACAACATTATATCCTTTCATCTTTACTCCTCTACCCTTCATTTATTTCAAAACTTTTAATCTGACCTCCCACCAATATATTCCATTAGAATTAACAATCAAACATATACCTCCACCTTCAACAAAACAAATATAATTTGTTACCTCTATTTTTGTTTTACCTTTTTCCTTCTCCTTTACCTAGTTTGCAATGTGGTTTGTCACTCCTATTATGCCTTCAGAAAGACACACTACTGCTGCAATTTGATCTTCAATACCCAATTCAATGTTAGTACCACAATCCATAGATTCATTCTCCACATTTTGTAACAAATAGTCAAGCTCTGTTATCAAGGAATCTTCATCTTCAATACTGTCAATCAAACAATCATAAAAAAACTTCATTTTCACCTCAGTCTGTTCACCACTCTCATCTAATTCCAAAGGATTTATTACTGCAAGCTTTGACTCTACTTTTACATTCTCACTATCATCAAAACATGTACTAAAATTTGAAATTACCTCTTTACCTTTGGCTGCAACCTTTGCATTAACTAAAAATTTCTCATTCCACTCTCTTTCAATTCTACCATTTGTGTCAATAAATCATCCCCTTCAATTTATTATAAATCCTTCAAATGACACTCTTTTGCTACAAATTCATTATACTCACATTCATCTTCATAACAAAATTTATCAAAATTAAATTTTACCTCAGTATCCTCCATTTCTGTAACTTTTGCTTCCCCTGCAATAAGTTAATCCCATTCTCTTTCAATCTGAATGAGTAAATCATCCTTCTCAACTTCATAGGTTTTCTTTAAAAAAATTTCTTCTACTGCTGCAATCAATATAGTATCATCCTCCATGTCTTCCAATAGACATCCCTCAGCTTCAGGTTCCTCAATATTTTCATACTCATCCTCCACTACAATCTCACCATCTTCTTTCTTGTTATCCTCAAAGCATACTTTTGCAATATTCTCTCCCTCATGTTCACCTGCATGCACAACTATGAATTTTTTTTAATCTTTCTTCTTTGGAATTTTTTCAAACGCTTTCCACACACTCTCAAATATTCATCCTCTTAGGTATAGATAGTTTCACACTTGGCGATCTACCTACACACAAATCACACACACCACCACAAGTCCTAGTGCAAACTAACTCACATTCGATGCTCTGTCTGCACACTCAGGAATTCCAACTCTGATACCACTGATGAAAATAAAGACTCAACCTTTCAAGAGCACACACACATGCTCTGGTACCATTTAATGCAAGTACAATTTCTTCACACAAATTCACAATGCAACATAATCTTTGCTGCAAATAAGAACAACTCATAAAACTAAAAGAAATGCAAACACATTTATATTTTTATTGCATTCAATCAACATGAGACAATTACAAATTTTGCTCAATACATCATGGCTTCAAATATTCCCCACATGCTCCTCTTGTAGCTTTTTTCACTATCCAATCATCTTCATACCATTTCTCCAAAATTTTTGCACCTTTCCTCTTGAACTCCATGCTGTCCTCTTTTTTTCTTTTTCTTGCACAGAGCTTCTAAAACCCATCACATTATGTCTATCACTTCTCCCTCATTCACTTGAATCTCCTCAAATGGTTTCTAGGTTTGGTGCATCTCATTCTCATCTTTCTAGATCATTTTGAAATTCTCAATTTCAATTTGATATGAGAAAGTTATGGTCATTTTACTGAGATTGGGTTTCACAAATCCGACCCTAGGCCATCTTTGTCTCCCCTCTAGTCAAACTTCTAGAATGCTCCCTTATTCCTTCTTGGACGTGGGTTCTCTCTTTTTTGCTTGATAATTCAATGAAATTAAAAAAATTATCTTCCAATTTACACCCACTCTCTCCATTGCATCAATTCCCACCATTCCAATCCTCCAACAAGATGCAATTTCAAATTTTTAGAATGAAGTTACAATTTTACAATAAATGTCCACTCAAAGGCTTGGATATGGAAGTTTTCATTTTTGAAAAATTAACACTTTTCAAACATTTTAAAACAATTAGAAAATCAATCAATCAATTAATTAATTTTCAAAATCTTGACATCAAACTTTACTGTGCTAGAGGAGTTGAAGATTTAAAATAATTTGTGCCTGCAACCAAAAATCAAAACAAAACACAAGCATAAAATTTTAAAATAATTTTGGTTGTGCAAGATTTCTTGGTACCCCTGGATGCTCCTACATCAATTACTTTTCCATGACACAAGCATCTCCATATCTAGGTTAGCAATCATATTACAATCAATAAAGATAACCATGATTTGTGTCCCCATGTTAAATTCTTCACTCTTAACCACCTCAAAACTATAGGAAGTGAATAATTTAGAATAGGTAGAATTCATTAGTACAATTAGATGTGCTCAAAGAATCAACTTGTGATCAAAGAGGTGTTTCTAAATGACTATGTTACATATCACATAATATTGTAAAGAGAATGGTACACAAGGGCCAAAATTTTAACACCCCATGCAAGAACCCTCCCCTACTCTAATTGAATAACAAGAGCCCATGCACAAACAAGGATTTACAACTTCTTGTCTCTAGATAATTTGGAGGAAATTCAAAAAATATTTAAAGATAAGATATCTATATTTAGGCTTGATTTTAATTGAACCCCCTCCTCTCCTATGGGTTCTTATACCCCATGTAAGCAACCCATAAACTTCACTATGCATTAGAGGTCCAATTACTCAAGGAAAGATGACCCCCTTGGATGGGAGGAAATTGGATTTTTTTGTTATTTATTAATTATTTTTAATCCCTCTTAGAAAATCACATCCAATATTTTGGTATTATGTACCACATGTATTTTCTTTTATGATGTGTGCAACAAGTTATATGAGAATATTATGATATTGCAAGATGTGTAATAGATCTTATGATGTGTAAAGGCATGTAAGAGGGATGTTACATAGTGGACATGACGACTTGAATAATTTATGACATGAAAGTATAACACATAATAAATTATATTTCAATGGAGACAATGGAGAAAAAATCAAGTACCTAAGTTTGTGAGTTGGTTGTGATAGAGATGATTGATTTTGATAGCATAAAAGGATCTTATAAAAAATAGTTTGTTGACTAATTGTGGCATAGGGAGTTAAAATTTGATCCCTTGGTTTTGGAACCATACTAGGTCATATTTTTGGTCCATGGTTTATAGTTGAAGGAAAGGAATTAAAATAAGGAAAAAAGAAAAATTAAGAAAAATACTTTTTTTTTACCTAATGTGAAGCTTGCTCATATGATAGAGTTGAAATGGAGTGCAAACATCTCCACTATTGTATAAAAAATTATTACTTGACATTTTTAAGATATGATTTTGATTCCTCAATATCAAAACCTCAATATCAAAACTATAATAATAAGGGTATAATTGATGGATTTAGAAAGGAAAAACAGTAACATAAAATTAGTTGCTAGTGGATTCTCAAAGAATTGAGGGTTAATGGAGGGATTATATTGAGTGAGAGGATGGAGGCTTGGCCTTGAGAAAAGTGTAACAAGGTGGAGGCTCAAGAAAGTGACTTGTGACATGGGGAAGAAGGATAGATGTGCTCATACATGTGTGAGAGCACATAGGAAAGCCCATGAGGTTGATAAGTGGAGGGGTTTTTGCAAATGTAAAGGGAAGAAATCTAGGAGAGAGACATTGTTGAATATATGTTGTCATTGATTTCAAGAGTGTGATGTCATAGGTGTGATAGTGGTATGTAGGGTTAGTAGATTAGTAAAAAATAAATTTAATTACTTCTATCATGTCATATCTGAGCATTTGAATTTTAGAAATACTATGACAAGTTCTTTGATCAGTTGCAGAATGTTAATTTTATAATTGAGAATGTTGTAGTATGATTGTAATATCATCGTGCATCTATTCTTATTGTTGAAGATGGTTTGGAAGTTTTTGTTGTAGTGTTTTGTGGTTTGTTACCTTAATGAAAAATATGCACTGCACTAATCTATCATTATTTTTGGCTTTGCATTCTACTGCTATTGAATTATATGGCATGTGGTTTGGAATTAATGTATGATTACTCATGAAGTATCATATTCTACAATTTCAACATATTTGAGTTAGAGAATTGCAAGTTAGAAGTGATAGAGTAAAGTTTGTTTTTGATGTTTGACTACATATAATGTCTGTGTGTTTGTGCTAGAGAAGGGAAGTGTGCACCAGTTGGAGGAAGCACACAAAGATAAAATCAGACCAGTTTAAGTCCATGGAAGGAAGATCATGATGTTATCTTACATTAGCAGTAATACATTATGATTTAGGACTAACCTGATTACATGTTTCATATTTTTTTAAATTAAGATTTATCCTTGGCCAAAATGGATAATTATGGATGGTGTTAAAATATTCTAGGCTGAAATGAGATGTTTTTAATAAGTTGGGTAATACATATTGTGTAACCTCTCCTAGTGTAATGTGTGGGATTTTTGACCTAGCCTATTACACGTTTGGTTAAGGAATTTGTTTGTGGTTGAATTACAAATATTGCAAATATGTTCATTCATAGGTGTTGTAGTGTGATGGTGCTACAAAATTTAATTAGCAAAGATATATCAAGGTGTGAAAATTAAGTTGAAGATTCTATACACACTGAGAGAGAGTATTTTGTAGTAGATCAGATCTAGCTGATGGTGTTGTTTGAGTTTGGAAGGTCCACATGATTCATATCTTATTGTAATCAAGGTTGGTACCTCATATATGAGTTGGTGCTCAGTTCTTGAGTTAGGGGATTGGTGTCTCCTGGAGGTTGGTGCTTGCAATTCCTGAGGGTTGGTGCTTGCAACATCATTGTAAGTTTTTATATTATTTTGTGAGGTTGGAATTGGATAATAGTTCCAAGAAAATTTTTTCACCATGGCTTTTTCCATTTTGAGTTTCCATGTAAATCTCGTGTTCCTTGTGTGGTTGTGTGTATTTGTGTTGCTTAATTACTTCATCATTAGTAATTACTACTTTTGTGTTTTAAAGTTCATGTTTGGAGAAGTTATTAATGATAATTAAATTTTAATCAAGTTGAAATTGGACTATATTGATTCAAACCCACTCTTAGTATATTGTGTTCCCTTAAATTGGTATCAAAGCAAGATTCCTTGGTAAAAGTTTAACGACTTGAGGTAGATTTGGGATGTCACGTTCAGTTGCTCAAGAAGGTTTGTTTTCAATTAAGGTACCACTTTTTGATGGATCCAATTATGATTTTTGGAGTGTAAGGATGGAAGTGTTGGGATTAAGGTGTCTCAACCTTAGTGAGTCCCATGATTATTTAATTAATTATTTACCCCTAAGTTGCTGATTTTATTTATTAAATGCAATATTAATTGTTTCCAAATTGCTAAGGCACTTTGTGGGACCCAACAGAGAGTTGGTATCCTTCATGCAAGGTGCAAAAGGATAAAATGTGAAACATGTCACATGGGAAATACATTGGGAAAATGAAATTGTTTAGACCTCTAAAATGAGTGCCATGTTGACATGTGGTACTCTATTTTGGAAGAAAGCACTAGCGGGGTCCACTTGTGTGCGTATTTATCTCTTTATTAAAGCGAAAGAAAGGAAGAGTGACACTAGTCACCTAGGTGCTCATTTGAGCTTTGAGAATTGTGAAAACCTCTAGGAGGTATTCCATACCATGTGGCATTGGTTTGACTTGTTGATTGAAGCTTTGAAGGGAAAGATGCTTAATGGACTTTGAGTTGTCACTCAGAGTGATTAGGAGTCTTGGGTGAGTTCTAATTTGGAAGTTGAGTTTATTTTCTCTATGAGATGCCTACCATGTTAGGTTGCTTGATTTTGGAATTGCAAGCCTTGCATGTTTTTGCATGTTTCTTGTTGGTGCATGTATGTGTATGTTTGATAGGTTTCTAATCGAGTCACTTGGAACTCATGCATGTCAATTTTATTTGCATTCTTGTAGAGACTGAGAGATTGACACACAGAAATGTTGGACACCCATGCATGAGAAGTATATATTGATGCCTTAGTGTATTTGTATTTGTATGTTGTGATTGTGATATCTGCATACTGTTATGCTGCCGAATTAACTCTAGAATCTTGTATCATAATGAATCAACACTTGCAAGAGCATATACCTTGAATACTATATGTAATAGATTTTTAATTTAATATAATTGATCTTTCTTTGGTGTGTGGGTTTTTCCTGAAAGCGTTTTCCCACATAAATTCTATGTTGTGTGGTTTAATACTTGAAATATGAAATTGACTTAATGAATGTAAAATATTGAATGCTAATTGTACAAGTTGAAGGATTTGAAATAATTTTTTGCAATTCTCTCTCGATTGATTTGCATTAGGGAAGCATTTTTACACTTAACTTTCATTCCAGTTGGTATCAAAGCCTTGCCAGATTTGATATCCTTGTTGGGTTTGAAGGGTTTTTTGTGCTTATCTAGATTTAGTGGGAGCTCTTGCAGAGAGATTTGTAATCTTGTTATAGATTTAAGATGGCAAGAACATCTGAAAATATAGATATGGAGAAATTCAATGATGACAATTTTGAGTTATGGAAACTCAAAATGGAGGATATGCTCATAGACAATGATCTATGTGCTACAATATCTAGTAAAAATACCAACAACAAACTCATAAAAGGATTAGAACCAAATCTAGATCAGAAAGCTAAGGGTATGATAAGACTTTGTTTGGCTGATTTTGTGCTCTTGAATGTTCACGAGGAGAAGACTACAACTAGTCTTTGGAAGAAGTTTGGTGACATTTATCGGGGGAAATCCTTGGTAAATAAGCTATTCTTGAGAAAGAAATTATATTCTCCAAGGATGAAGGAAGGAGGATCAGTTATTGATCACCTAAATGTATTTAAAATGCTTGTTGCTCAACTGGGTTATATTGATGTGAAGATAGAAGACGAGGACCATTGCATGATTATGTTATATTCTTTTTTGGACTCGTGGGACCACCTATTGATGGATATTGGAAGTACAAAAACCACTTTCAAGATTGAATATGTGGTTTCTTTGTTGTTATCTGAAGATAATAGAGGAAATATTTTGAGATGGCCAAGGAGGCCCTGTCTGTTAATGGTAGTTTGTAGATCAAAGAAGAAAGGAGAGAAAAAGGATAAGAAGTCCAAGTCTCTTTTCCAAACTTGACCAAGGCTAAATTCTAGAACTATGGTAAATTTGGATATTTCCAAAGAGGAGAAAAATGAGAAAAACTATAAATCCTTTGATTCTGAATCCGCATATGTATATGCAGATGCATTTGTCATAGCCTTGGAAATGTATGCATCAAAAGATGTGTGGTTGATTGACTTGGGTACCTCTTTCCACATGAAATTTCCTAGAGGTTAGTTCTCAAAGTATGAAGAGTATGATGATGGGGAGGTGTACCTAGGTGATGAATCTCACTTGAAGATTATTGGTCATGGAAGAATCAAGATTCGATTCCTCAATGGTAGAGTGAAGGGGATTGATGGTGTGCTACATATCCCTTGTTTGGCATGAAACCTAATTTTAGTTAGTAATCTAAGTGATGTGGGAGTGTAGGTTATTTTCTCAAGTGGTGGATGCAAGATGACTAGAGGTTTTATGGTGCTTGCTAAGGGTGTTTGAATTGGCACCTTGTATAAGCTAGATGCATGCATAGTTCAATACAATAATTCTTTTGCAATCCAAGAAAAGGATTTTGGATTCTTCATCCTCACCATCAAATGAAGTAGAAAAAATACTGTGTCTACATCTGATGGTCATGATTTTTGGGTACCTAAGGGTTCCAATACCTTGGAAATGAAGCTTCTAGTTGATAAAACCATGTTTTGGCACCAAAGGCTTGGCCATAGTGGTGATAAGGGTCCTAGATCCCTGAAAAATAAGAGCCTTGTTGAAGGCCTTGATGATTGTAATCTCAATTTCAATTTTTGTGGACATAATTTTATTCTAGTTCTCATAAATCTTCTAGGGTTTTGGATTATGTGCATTCTGATGTGTTTGGTCTTGTTAATGTTCCTTCATTGTCTAGATCTATTTATTTTGTCTTATTCATAGATGACTATTCTAGAAGGACATTTATGTATTTTCTCAAAAGTAAATATGAAGTTTTTGACCAGTTTAAAGAGTTGAAATCCTTGGTTGAAAACCAGGATGGTAGAAAACTCAAATGCTTGAGGATGGATAATGGTGGTGAGTTTGTTTTGCAAAATTCGATAGGTTTTATAAGGAGCATGGGATCAAGATACACAAGAAAAATCCATACACCCCACAACAAAATGGAGTTGCAGAGAGGATGGATAAAATAATGATGGAGAGGGATAGGAGTATGTTGAGTGGTGCTAGCCTTGAATAGAAGTTTTGGGTTGAATCTATAGCCACTACATGTTACCTAATTAATAGGTCTCCCACTTCAACTCTTGTTGAAAAGGCACCCATTGAGGGGTGTTTTGGTAAGAAGCCCTCATGATACATCTTAGAGTCTTTGGTTGTGAGGAATATGCTCATGTTCCTGATGTGAAAAGACCTAAGTTGGAGAACAAGGTAGTGAAGTGTATTTTCATCACTTGTGGTGCCAGTGTGAAAAGGTACAAGTTTTGGGATCTAGTTGCAGAGAAGGTGATCTACAATAGAAGTGTTATATTTCATGTTTTGAAACCTGCCAAAGTTGATCTAAAAATAAAGAAGGAAGAAAAGAAGGAGATAGTTGCAATTCCACCCACTCTTGAGAGAGATGAACTACGTATTCTTGGTGGACTTGAAGATGAGGAGAGATCTACTAGCTCTAAAAGCTCTAAAGAAGAACAAGAACCTCAACCTTAATAGTTGAGGAGGTCTACACAAGAAAGGTGGAAACCTAAAATATTTGGGTATTCTATGTTAGATTCCTATTGTATATTTTATTTGATTACTAACACTGATGAGCCTAGGACAGTTAGAGAGGCTATGGGTATGCATGATATAGATTCCTATATGGAAGCCATGAATGAAGAGATGGTGGCATTGAAGAAGAATTCTACATGGGATCTAGTACCCTTGATAGAAGGACAAAATCCCATTGGATGTAAATGGTCATTCAAGAAGAAAATGGTTCTTGATGGTAGTGTTGAGAAGCATAAGGAAAGGTTGGTCATGAAGGGATATTATTAGGTGGAGGGAATAGATTATGGGGAGATTTTCTCTCCTATAGCTAAGTTGACATCCATTCAATTCTTGTTATCACTTGTAAAATCATATGACTTTGAAGTTGAGCAAATGGATGTGAAGAAAAATTTCCTTCATGGTGACTTGGAGGAATAAACTTATATGTCACAACTAGAGCATTTCGTTGTGAAAGGTAAAGAGAATCTAGTGTGAAAGTTGTAAAAATATTGGTATGGTCTGAAACAATATCCTAGGATGTGGTACCAAAAATTTGACACCTATGTGTTGTCTTGAGATTTGTGAGATTCAAATCCGACCATTATGTCCATTACAAGGATAAAAATGGTCTCATTCTCATTATTGTCCTGTATGTGGATGATATGTTGTTCATTGGGAATGGAAAAAGCATGATTTCAGATTTGAAGTCTTAGTTGTCAATATAGTTTGAGATGAAATATTTGGGTGCAACGAGGTATATTCTGGTGATTAAGATCACAAGAGATAGAGCTAACATAAAGCTTTGGCTTAGCCAGAGTAACTATGTGAACTTTGTGTTGGAGAGATTCAACATGACTACTTGTAGATAGATGGTCATTCTAGTTGTTTAGGGGACAAAGCTTTATATGGAGGATTATCCAAAATCTTCTAGCGAGATGGAGGAAATGAACAAAGTTCCTTATGTGAGTGTTACTGGTAGCTTGATGTATACTATGGTATGTACTAGGCCAAACATTTCCCAAGCAGTGGGATTCCTTAGTTGGTTTATGGATAATCCTAGACGGGTGTACTAGGATGTTGTGAAGAGATTGTTCAGTTACTTGCAGAGTACTTCTAAGTATGCCATGTTTTTTCATGGTTATCCTACTAGAACTTGAAATTCAATGAGAATTCGTGGATATGTGGATTCAAATTGGGTAGGTGTCATTGATATCAGGATATCTACTAGTGAATGTTTTCACAATTTTTGGTGGTGTTATAAGTTGGATGAGTAAGCAACAACCTGTAGTTTCTTTTTCCATTACTAAAGAATAGTACATGGTAGATACTCATGCTTGTAAAGATGCCATTTGGCTCAAGAGACTATGTTTGGATATTATATTTATGCAAGAAAAATTACCATATGTTGTGAAAGGTAGAGTGCTATATGTTTAGCAAAAAAACCTACTTAACATGTCAAAACAAAGCAAATTGATGTGCAGTTTCATTTTGTTTGTGATATGTTGGAATATGCAAAGGTTAACTTGGAAAAGGTGGATACTTTTGTGAAGCCAGTGAGCACAAATAATGAAGCCAGTGAGCACAAATAAGTTCAGATGGTGTGTCGGTTCAATGGGCCTTGTAGCCTAAGCAGTGATATATAGAATCCTGTATGATCTTTGACAAGTGGGAGAATGTTGGGATTAAGGTGTCTCAACCTTAGTGATTCCCATGATTATTTAATTAATTATTTTCCCCTATTTTTCTAATTTTATTTATTAAATGCAATAATAATTATTTTCAAATTGTGAAGGCACTTTGTTGAACCTAGCAAAGAGTTGGCATCCTACATGTAAGGTATAAAAGGATAAAATGTGACACGTATCACACTCCATTGGGAAAATGCAATTGTTTAGACCTCTAAAATGAGGACCATGTTGACACGTGGCAGTCTATTTTGGAAGAAAGCATTGGCGGGGTCCACTTGTGTGAGTATTTATCTCTTCAAAAAAGAGGAAGCAAGGAAGGGTGACACTTGTTATCTAGACACTCATTTGAGCTTTGAGAATTGTGAAAAACTCTAGGAGGTGCCCCATGATGCCATGTGGCATTGGTTTGACTTGTTAATTGAAGCTTTGAAGGGAAAGTTGCTTAATGGATTTTGAGTTGTCACTCAGAGTGACTAGGAGTCTTAGGTGAGTTTTAATTTGGTATTTGAGTTGATTTTCTCTATATGGGACACCTAGCATGTGAGGTTTATTGATTTTGGAGTTGTAAGCCTTGCATGTGCTTGCATGTTGTTTCATGTTGGTGCATGTATGTGCATGTTTGATAGGTTGCTAATTGGGTCACTTGGGACTGATTCATGTTGTTGGTTTTAGTTGCATGCATGCAAAGACTGAGAGATTGACACATTGTAATGTTGGATGCCCATGTATGAGAAGTATATAGTAATTCCTTAGTGCATTTGTATGTAGTATGTTGTGATTGTAATATCTATATACTGTTATGCTACTAGACTTACTCTAGAATCTTGTATCATAGTGTGAACACTTGATCTGCATTTTCTCAAAGATTGAAAAATAAATTAGCATATTAGTCCATTTAAACAAAGCAAATAAAGCATTCCTATGAAATAATTAAACATGCTAAATATGTAATCAAGACAATAAGAGACCAAAGTAACAAATGAAAACATATAAAAACATATTCAAACTCTATCCCATAGTGGGAGTGGTGCTCCTTTGATGTGGAAAGAATTCCCTTTCCCACCCCTTTTGATAAAGCTTCCAAGATGTGATGAAGTCTAATTGCCCTCAAAGATAGTGATAGCAATTGGAGGATAATGAATTTCCATAAAGAAGTGGATCCTTTCTTTATAGAGAAGTCCTCTATAAATAGGGTTGGAGGTTTGAAGAATGAAGAGATTGGAGGAATGTGGGACTAAAGGAGAGCCAATAGGAATGTGACACTTGTCACAAGGCTAATGGATTAAGGTGGAGAACATTTTAGGAAATGAGCATAGTTAAGAGGATGTAAGAGGGATTAATGCATATGGTTCAGAGTGTAAGAGAATGTGGGTGAGGATGTAAGAGAGATTAATGCCTTCGTAAGAGACATTAATATTCAGGTAAGAAATTCAAATAAGTGGAGTTATTGAAAGAATATTCTCAAAGAATATGCCTTTGTGAGGGAAAATAGGTTAATTAGTTAATTAAAAGAAATTATTTTCATGTGCAAGTTGGTTAGTTAATCAGGGGTTTAGTTTGACCAAGGTTGAGTCAAAATCTAGAGAATGGGTAATGGGGATTAGGAGTTAATTAATTTAGAATTAATCAATTTGGAGGAATTAGGATTTATGAAATTTGATTTAAATAATTTAATTTATTATATTAGATGAGAGGAATTTAGGGTTTTAATTAAAAAAAAATTGATTTATTTAATCAAACATGATGAACATTAGTGAATTAATCTAATAAATTGCTTTATTTGATTAATAGAAGAATTTGATAATCTAAGTGTCTACATTATCCCCTCTTTGAAGCAATGTACCCATTGCATTGGTTCAAAGACTGATGTTGCCAAGATCAAAATTCAAAAAATTCCTAATTTTTCGGATGCCCCACTGTTGCCCCAGTAGAAAGAAGTACGTTGGTACACTACCCCCTCAAGAGATCGAGCAAATATTTTGATTTTAGGTTGAGCTCACGAAAAATATACTTTATGGATGTATGGATGGTTATGTTATGAGATGCTTAGACTAACAAATCTATATTATGATGATGATGCAAATGAGATGGATTAAGATGCTTAGATTAACAAATCTATATTATCCTAAACAACTTAAATGATGATGCAATGCATGTGAGATGGATGATGTTTTCTATTATGATGATATGTATGAGTATGCAGGATGGGTATGCTAATGTTTTATGAATGCAGGTAGATTTTTGGTGAATGTCATGATATTATGTTAGTGTGAAAGAGGATAGAAGAATGAGAGGGATCAACCCTTGATTATGAGAAGATGCAGAAGTCCAACAAGTCTATGAGTCATGAAGACTTTATTAGATAGATGATGAGTGATGATGATTTTCTTATCAAGGGATTGGGGATATAAACAACACAACTTTCCTTATGTTTGATAACACACATAGATACGATGCATCAAGGTACAGACAACCAGGATGGCATGGTATCTAGTGTGATGGATTTGAATCAGCAAACAGATAGGAGTATCCTTGTTCACACCTAACATACAAAAACCTCACTAAGATGTACTTCAGAAGTTTCAAACATCTCAGACCAAAACATGAAAAAGGCATAACCTAACAATGTAATAGTCAACAAGCTGTTCAAAACCTCTTCCATACACACCTACCAAAGCAAGTATTCGCCAAGATATATTACAAGAACATCCAACAAGCACAAAAAATGAAAGATAATGATCAATGTCCCAATCCTTTCTCTATAAATATTTTTAGATAAACGTCCTCGAGAGGTCATGGGAATAGGTGCAATAGGATAAATCATAAGAATAGATCAAGTAAACAAACAAGTAATGTTCTTCATACCTCTAGCCAAGATTAAAACTATGGTGATGTTTGATGTTGATGTCCATTGTAGAAAAGATGTATCCTAGGACATGATTTTATCAGATGATGTTGTGATTAACGAGATGATGGGCTATCGATAGCAAGAGTTAACCAACTTGTTTACCTACTGACCTAGACTTAAGACCTGCATGTTGGAGTTCACACTTTCAATTTTCTATACTTGTTTCTGATTGTTTTTCCAAAGGTTGAAGATGATGAATGATTTATTGTGAGTGGATTTTTATTGTGGGTGAACATGAAATGGGATGGATGATTTTGGGTTTTTTGAATGTTTTTGGGTATTTTGAAATGTTTTGAGGCTTGTTTTGAGCTTTTCGAAATGTTTTACAAATGTTTTGATTTTCAAAATTTCTAATATTTTTGTGTTTTATGAGATTTTGACTAAGAACCTAACCTAAGGACCTATCCTAGGGGCCTCGGGGGATGATCAAATATTATCCTTGCCTACGTTATAGACATAGAGACCACGCGGTTTGATTGACACAAAATTGTTTATTGATGCGATATGAACAAATAGACTTCCAGTTTATTATGGTGGTCACCTAAAGGACCTATCCTAGGGGCCTTGGGGGTTGATTAAAGATCAACCTTGCCTATGTTATATACGTAGAAGCCTTGTAGTTCAACATGATGACTATTTTTTTGATTTTTTTTTCTTTTTTTGACCTATTTTTTGGATTTTTGACATGTTTTGGATGTTTTTGGATTTTTTCAATTTTATGAAAGTTTTTGGATTTTCTTGATTTTATGGAAGATGTCAAGGATATACACGAATCCGATTCGACGTAGGTGTAAGGAAATTCACCTAATGTGATGTGATAGACTACCTCGATATAGGAAGTAAAAACTAACCTTAGGAATGTGCCAAGTAGTTCTAAGATGGAACATGATACTGACACAGGATCAAGCTATGATACAGACGCGAATGGAGGATGGAAGAAATATGGAATGTGATGGGTGATTGCGATGGGAAGCGATGCAGGATAAATTGAAAGAATTGATGGTGGATGGAAAGTGCTTTATTTACACAAGGTACCTGATTGCCAGGTTTTCACCAAGGTACTTGTACAAAGTGCCACCAAAGTGGTTTTCACTAGAGGAAGATTTTTTGTTTTTTACTATTTTCAGTCCTTTTTCTGATTTTTTTGGATTTTGATATATTTTGATTTTTTTGTATTTTTGGATTTATGCCTTGCAATCTTAGGCATAATTTTTTTTGAGATGGGAGCTATTTATGGGCTCATGTAAAGGCTCACCTTTTGGTGTGGACAACTGATACACTCTTGATTTGTAACTTGCAGTGACGATAAAGGGTCCCAACCAGTTGGGTTCAAATTTTCCTTTGCTATCAGGATTGGGTACATTCTTCTGATTTTATTTCAACACAAGCTCTTCGACTTGAAATGATTTACTTTTGATCTTTTTGTTAGTGAGATAAAGGGTCCTTGGGTTCAAATTTTCCTTTGCTATCAGGATTGGGTACATTCTTCTGATTTTATTTCAACACAAGCTCTTCGACTTGAAATGATTTACTTTTGATCTTTTTGTTATTCCTCTTTAGATGGTTCTGATAAACTTGTAGGTGATTCAAAGCAGCTAGGTGACGTTCATCCAACAACTCCAACTCGTTCAACTGTGATACTCAGTATTCGTCATCAGTGATAAGGTTTTGTAATGATATTTTTAGGGATGGGAGCTTGAACTCAATAGGAAAGATGGCTTCTGATCCATAGACCAAGGAGAAAGGGGTTGCACCTGTAGGTGTGTGGATGCTGGTTCGATAGGCCCATAGGGTAGGGTTTAATTATAGGCGCTAATCACAACTAGCTTCATTGACAGTTTTCTTTAGGATTTTCAAAATGGTTTTATTTGTAGCCTCAACTTGGCCATTACCCTAGGGATAATATGGAGTGGAGAAGCAATGTTGGATATTGAATTTTTGGCATAGCTCACAAAAATATTAGTTTTTGAAGGGTGTTCCATATTATCAGAGATAAGGGCTTGGGGAACACCGTAATGACAAATGAGGTAATTCATGATGAATTTAGAGATCTTCTTCTATATGATATAGGTCATTGGGATGGCTTCCACCCACTTTGTGAAGTATTCTATGGTGATAATGGTGAACTTGTGGCCATTGGATGAGATGGTGTTATTTTTCCTATGAGATCGAGCCCCCACTATGAAAAAGGCCAAGGTGTTATAATTGGTTGGAGCTCTTGAGCTGGTGCATGGATGAGGTCCCCATGCTGTTGGAATTTCATACATTTCTTAACATAGTCATGAGATTCTTTCTCCATAGTAGGCCAATAGTACCTCGTCCTCAGTAGTTTCTTGGCCAAGGTCATACCACTAGAGTGTGAACCACAAATTCCATCATGTACCTCTGTTAAGGAAGTCAAAGCTTCCTCAAGGTTAAGGCATTGTAATAGGGTTCCTTCAATACTTCTATGGTAAAAGGTGTCACCTAAGATGACGAAGTGGGATGACTTTTTAATGAAGGTTTTCTTGAGATTGGGGTAATGTTAGTGGGGATGACTCCTATTTTAATAAGTAAGTGAATATATCACGAAACCAAGGATCACCGAGACCAACGATTTTGCACATGAACTCAGATTCTGGTACCTCAAAATCTGGTATGAGAAGTTTCTCTACAAGAAATTTATGTTTATGGAAATTCCTTGGGAGATCTAGCAATGATCCAATTGTAGTCGTAGCATCAGTTGTTCTATTATTTTCCCTTGGTATCTGCTCAAATGTTATGTCAATGAAGAATTCTTTGAAGATCCTCCACCATCTTTTTGTACTGTTAAGTTTGTCATCCTTAGTTTGATATTCATCGTTGACTTGATTGATTACTAGCTGCGAATCTCCATAGACCTTGAGTGCCATGATTTTCCATTGTACTGCTATACGAAGTCCTATGTTAAGAGCTTCATACTCTGCAATGTTATTGGTGCAAGGGAAAGACAACCTTTATATACAATCCCCTTGTGGTGTGATGAAGAGGATTCCTACTATTGACCTATGTTGAGTGTATGATTTGTCAAAATATACCTTCCAATGGTCTGGACATTCAAGTTGAAGATTGACTCATCTGGAAACTCTAGTACCAGTGGGTTCTCAACATATATGGGTGCTTTGACCAATTGATCTATAATTTCCTATCCCTTGATATCTTTCCGTTCCACATACTCAATTTCATACTCCATCAATATCATCACCCATTTGGCCATCCGTCTTGTCAAAGTTGCTTTGGATACGAGATACTTGAGGGGATCGATCTTGGGGATGAGTTTAATATGGTGGGCTGACATATAGTTCCTAAATTTCTACGATACAAACATGACTGGAAGGAAAGCTTTCTCAATGAATGTGTAGTTTAGCTCATGTCCCACCAAGGTTCTACTGATGTAGTAGATCTAGCTCTTTCTTTCCCTATTTCATCATGTTGAGCTAGAAGAGCACCAAGAGCTGCCACCGTAGTTGAAATGTAAAGTATCAATGGTTTGTGCTGGATTGGTGGCATGATGAATGGCAGTGTTAGCAAGTATTCCTTGATTTTATTAAATTCCTTATCACATTTCTCGTCCCACTTGTAGGTTACCCCCTTGTGGAGTAAGTGAGAATAGGGAATGGTTTTATCAGCCAATTGTGCTATAAATATTCTGATTGATTAAAGCCTTCCCTGCAGACCTCTTAATTATTTTAGTGTTTGTGGAGCCTCCATGTCTAAGATTGCATTGAATTTTGTTGGATCTATTTCGATTCCTCTCATCGACACAATATATCCCAAAAACTTTCCTGAAGTTACGCCAAAGAAATATTTCTTGGGATTGAGTTGTACCATATATTCTTCCAGTCTATCGAAGATTAGGCCTAGTGTTGATATATGGTCTTGACATTTCCTTGATTTGTAAAGTATGTCATCCACATTGTCCTCCATGGAGTTTTGGATCATGTCATGAAAGATCAAAGTCCTAGCCCTTTGATATGTAGCTCCAATGTTTTTAAGCCCAAATGGCATCATATTCCAACAGTAGGTACCCCATGGACAAGTGAAGGTTGTTTTATGCTAGTTGTCCTTTGCAATCATAATCTAGTTGTATTCTGAAAATCCATCCATCAATGATAGCATTTCATGTCCCGCTATCATATCTACTATCATGTCGATGTTGGGGAGAGGGAAGTTGTCTGTTGGGCATGCTTTGTTTAGGTCTCTAAAAGTGGTGAAGATTTAGATGCCCCTAGTGGGCTTGGAGATAGGTACCAAGTTAGAAACCCATTCTAGATAATCAATGGGCCTGATGAATCCAACATCAAGGAGTTTTTGTAGCTCAAATTTGATGAGTAGGGTGATCTACGGATGCATCTTTCTCAATTTCTATCTCATAGGTTTTTCCTCTAGATAGACTGCTAGATGATGGACCACCACTTCTGGATCAAGGTCTGGCATGTTGGCGTGTGTACACACAAAGTTCACTTTCCTTTCCTTTAGAAATGCTGCTAGATTTTTTTGCTCCTCGGTCAAAAGTGACTCAACATAGAAAGTGATGTGTGGGGTCTCTTCGATTCCCAAATTTACCAGGTTGCATTTCTCTGCCAGGACTGCTGATTTTTCTTGGTGGATGGCACTAAGGGGAAGATTGAATTCCTCATCCTTTAGCGCCTCAGAGAGGTTTCACCATCAAATATGTCCTTTATTTTTACTATTTTAGGATCAAAAAGTGCCACAATATGGTTTTCGCTTAAAGATCGAGACGTTACTCTTAGATTTTCAATTTTGTGACTAAGAGATTCAATCGTTTCCTCGTAGTACACACGTGTATCCAACTCTATGTCAAACCCTACTTTGTGATCTCCATACGGTATGTCCCATGAATTCTGAGAGAGCCTCATCATTTTCAAATGTATCTAAGATTGGTGGTCCTTGTTGGTCATAGTCGATGAGTTGGCAGTAAACAAGCTTTAGTTCGGTGACTTGGTTATTTGGCTCAAATAACATGATGGTTATCATAAAAAGGGAGGAATCCTCAAATAGCATGGGTAGGTTAGAGAGGGGATCCTTGAAGGGATGACTAAGTGAGATAGGGATCAAAGAGGAAGCTTTGACCATTTTAATAGTAGCACCCTTGCCAAGTATGGTTATCTTCTTAGGGGTACATCTGAGGCCAAGATTCTTAAGGCGCTTAGATCAGGAATGATAGGTTCTAATAGGACTTTGTCATTTTACTCGAGCTTTTCATTCTTGTTGTAGCCCATGCCAAGCATTAATTGTAGACCCTTGTTTTCGTCCTCCATTGGAAGAATGGGCACAGGTCTTTCATCTTGGTACAATAGGCTTGATACATCCTTTTCGTTGACGAACTCCTTGCTTAAATCTCCCCATTTTTTGAAGGTAGTGGGAGATGCTGTAAAGGTTTGGGATGTGCCATCAATATGCTATGGTCGTCCATAATATTTAGGAGATTGAGGTAACTCTCCTAACACATAGGTGCCTTTCTATAGGTTATAGTCTCCACAACCGTTGTATTTGATCACAACTTTGATATCAGAGATATTTTGGATGACAAGTGTCTTTTTCTCAGAAGTGGAGGCTAAAGTGGATGGGTCAATATACCTGAGGATGTGGGTCCTCCATTGTTCTTTGGAACTTGTGGGATTTTATAATATTTGGATTCTAGATTCTTGTAGTAGTAGAAAGGTCCAGGGTCGCCATGGATCATGACTTCTTGATTTTGGTAAGGGAATTTAACACACTAGTGGAATGTAGATGTGATAGCTTACATCCCATGAATCCATGGATGCCCTAGGAGAATATTGTAGGGAAGCTCAAGATCAAGGACCTAGAAAGTGATTTCCATTATGGCTGGCCCCACTTAAATGGGGAGTTGGATGGTTCCTTGGGACACCGACTCTTGATCATCATAAGCCCCGATGGTTATCCCCTTTCCTTTTTTGATAACATGCTTAGAGAAGCCTAGATTTTTGACTAGCTGCAAGGTGCAAGTATTTAAGCCTGCACCTCCATCCAGCAAGACCTGTTTGACTTTGTTCTTATGGACCAAAACCTCAAGGTGGAGTTCACGATTATGTGATGGTTAGGTTACGAGATCATGCTTAGATAATGTAAGGATATGTGGTGTAGTAATGTGTCCAACCATAGCTTGAAATTGGTTTGCATCAATATCCCTAGGAACAACTTGGATGCATACAAGGCCTTCTATAGAATATCCCTATGTGTAGGCGATATTTTAAGCAACTCCATGATGAATATTTGGGCGGGGGTATTTTTTAGATGTTCTAGGATGCTATAGCCACTAGGGTTAAATTTTAGATTAGTTGGTAATTCTCTTGGTGGTGGTGATGGTCTTGGGATAGAGATCTTATCGGTATGTGTGGTGACTCCACACTCTGCTTTGGACCCTCTGATGTTGACAATCGTTACAAACTCATCCAATGATGCTACAACATGGTCATAGAGATGATTTACATTGGTGTAATTCTTTCTTTTACCATTGTTGTTTCCTTTGTTGTGATCTGGCATGGGATTTGTGTATATCTTTGAGATCTTGATTTCCTACTGGTTGTTCAATGGTTATGGTCTTATCGTCAATGAGGTCCTGGATAAGATTTTTGAGTCTCATACAACTAGCTATTGTGGAAATCACAAAGATACTTCTCATTATACCACAGTGGTTTAACTTGAGGTTCTTGGTAATTTTCATAAATGGGGAGTGTGATGAGGTTTGCTTGCACTAGCTTTTGCATGACGGATTCAATGGGTTCCCCCATTGGTGTATACTTGCGCGTTTTGATGGATATTTGTTCCTTGGGGGTGGTCCTCCTCGAGCATTCACATTTTTGACCGTTTGATTATTTGGTTGTTGTTGTGATGGGGTGTTTTCATGAATGGGTTGTTGCGTGTTGATTTGATGAGTGTTTTGTGGGTATGTTTGTGTGTTTTTCCTTGGAGCACTAATAATTTTTTTTGAATCAATGACACCATTGTTGGTAACAATTTTATTTTTAGCCCATGTGTGAGGTTTGTCATTGTAGCTTGTTGATGGCCTATTTTCTTGGTACATAGGTGTGCCCCCTTGTGCTATAAGGGCTCTTTCGATGTTGAGAGCTTTTGGGATCAGTTGGTCATATGTCGTGATGTATTATATTTTTAGATGGAAGGACAAACTCCCTTCAAGGTTAGAGATAATGGTTCCAATTTTTTGTTCCTCTGGGATAGACCATTTTCTTTTGCTGGCCTTGGATCTCCATCATATTAGGAAAGCTGCAAATGTCTCTCCCTTAGCTTGTTTGAGGCCGGATAATTCCTCTAGGCTCACTTCCATGCCTAAGTTAAATGAGTAGTTTTCTATGAACAAGTCCATGATTTCTTGGAACTTCTTGATTCCCAGAAGTAAGCGGGAGAACCATTCTATTGCTAGACCAACCAAGCTTTGGGGGAAGATTCACATCATATAGGAATCGTCATATGCTACTTCCATACAATGTACATGGAATTCTCTAATGTGATCCTTAGGATTTCCGTTTCCTCGGTATTTGTTGAATTTCAGTATTTCAAAACCTGGTGGGAATGGAACCATAACAATGCTTCTATTATACAGATAGGGGCATAGATTTCCTTGTGTGTGTGATTTATTTATCTTTCCCAATTGTATGTCCTGTATTTGTTGCAAGAGCAACTTGACTTGCATGGAGAGATCATTTTGTGGATTGGGTGGTGGAATGTATATGTTTTGGGGTGGTATCGTTTGTTGGGTGAATGATGGGGTGATGTGTGGGACTTGTGTGTTAAGGTTCAAGGCATTTTGCTGTATATTTGTGAAAGGTTGCTGGAAGCTTTGTTGTGCGAGCAATGCTTGTTGGTATGCCTGCTATTGTTGTCATGCCAACAAGACTTGTTGTTGTTGTTGAGCTAATAGCGCTTGCTGTTGGGCTTATTGTTGTGCTATTTGTTGTTGTTGCATTATCAATGCTTGTTGTTATGCATGTTGTTGTAAGGCTTGTTGATAGGTTTGCTGTTGTAACAAGGCTTGCGCTTGTGCTTTCTATGCTCGATATTGAGCTCACGATTGGGATTGAGTTTGAGCTTGAGCTTGTGCTTGGGCTTATGCTTGCACTTGTGCTTGTGCTTGTTGTTGTGCATGTTATGCAACTTGTTGTTATTGTAGCAAATCTTGCGCTTGTGCTTGTGCTTGTGATTAAGATTGTTGGGATTGAAATTGTTGCAAGGCCTTTTGGTAAGCTTGTTGCATTGCTTGCAATGTGATACTATATTGATTTGTTCCATTTGGATTTAGAGGTGGAGGTGGTGGATTTTGAGGTATGGTGTGAGATGATGTGACAAGAGGTTGTTGGGGTGGTTGTTAAGGTGCTTGTTGAGTGATGATGATGGGTTGAGTTGTAGATGGTGGATTCAAATTGATAGTTGATATGCTTAGTCCTTGTGAGACTAGATTTTGAAATGTTTGAGGTGTTGTAGATGATTTGATGATTGGTTGAGAGATTTGGGTTGACGCCACTTGGTGTTGCGATATCAGTGGCATGTTTGGAGGATTTGGTATGATAGACGTGTTGATTTGATTTGTGCTTGGGGGGTTGACTTGATTTGATTGGTTTTGGATTGATGTGTTTAATGAAGAGATTTTCCCTATACCTTTTGTGGATGATGATGTTAGGATGGAAAATGGTGGGAAAATTTGTGATGTGTTCCCTTGTGGAAGTGAGGATGAAGCATTGAAAGTACCCACTTGTCCAAATAAATCAACTTGTCCTTGGGAGATGTTGGGATTTTAGCCTTGTGTATCAATGGAATATGCGGGGGTAGCATGGAAAGTGGTTGAATTATTCATATCATGGAAGATGTGTGGCACATATGGTTGCTTAGGGTCTTGTGGGATGGTGTTTGGCATTCCCAATACTGGGTTGGATTCCAAATTTTGGTTGTTGACAAGTGGATTCCCTTAAAGAGCTTGAAGTAGTGAACTTCCCTTTGTGATCATAGGTTGGTTTGGGGTATGAGATGATGATGGTTGAGTGATTGGTTGGATAATACTAAAAAATGAGGGTGTTAATGATATTTTTGGTATGTAACCAAAAGTTTGTTTGACAATGGTGCTCACATACAAATCAGAAGGGAGTTTAGCCCCTTCTTTTGCCAATGCCAACATGTATTGGGTGGGATTTAGCTTCATAACTGTGTTGACAAGTTTGTGAGTTTCAATATTTTGAACTAGTTCGAGTATTTCATCTTGGGACATCTCTTTGAAGTTATTCATGACATCCTCCACTTGATATCCTCCCTCTTGAGGATCTTGAGGTAGTTGAGGAGGATTGAGTAGAGGGTTGATAGATACCCTAGGATTGACTTTCGTTTGACTTAAATCACTTGAGGTTGATGTTTCTTTGTTTTTCTCCATGATATCCTCCCTCTTGAGGATCTTGAGGTAGTTGAGGAGGATTGAGTGGAGGGTTGATAGATACCCTAGGATTGACTTTCATTTGACTTAAATCACTTGAGGTTGATGTTTCTTTGTTTTTCTCCATGATCTTCTTGTGTTGTGACCTTGTTTGGACCATAAAATTGGGATCAAATTTTTAGGAATATGAAAGGTGAACCTTTAACTCCTTTGGTTGATCTAAATTTTAGGTACAAAAGGAAATTATAGGATATTGCAAGGATCAATGATGATGATGTGATAAGTGAGGGATGCATGGTATGCATGTTTGAACTTTTGAGAACTTTGGATCAATACTAGACCTTAGGATTTTTTATTTTGGTTGGTTTGATTTGGATAATGGACTTGTAGATCTCAAGATGTTAGATGTGATCTTGGGGTGAACTTGTCCAAAAGGGGTGCTAATTTAACTAAATGTGTGAGAAAGGATTCATCCCCACACACCTAGCCAAACAAAGTGATTTTGATTTTGATCTAAGGATTTACCAAAAGCATAGATGATTTTTCAAAAGTTTCAAAAGTTGTTTGTGAGATGGGTTTGATAAATTGTGACAAATGAGAGTGTTGGTTTTGATCCTAGATGAACCTAAAAAAACTTTGTTTACAAGACCAAGGTGTTGAAGAACATGCTATTTCCTATAAAGTGTTTCAAAAATCAAAGGGTTCATATTGAGCATACTATAGTGTAGTAAAATGCATACCCTTGCGTTTTCACACTTGTTTGGGCCCGCCTTTCTTTATTTATCCCTATTTATGTCTTAATTGGTCCATTTTGCATCCAAAAGCCCAATGAATTATATCTTTTTCTGGCTAATCCCAACATTCTTCAAAAGGGTAAGTGATAATTTAATGATTATGTCTAAGTGTCCCCAATTTTTGGGTCGAGACTAAGATGCCACCTAGGGCATCTTTGTCCCCCAAAGGTCTTGGGAACCTGATTTTGAAAGCACCTAAATAGGTCCCTTTTTGGATTATGTGCCTCAGTTTCATGCCTCAGGACTAAGATGCCACCTAGGGCGTCTTAGCACCCCTTGAGGTATTTTAAAGATTTAATTTTAAATTCTTGCAGGATTTGGCCTCCTTTAATTAATGAATTCATATGTCAGCTTGGTGTGGTGTAATTTTGGGATGTTAAGCATGGATAAGTATAAATACAAGGTTCCTTTCATTTTCATAGATAGCAAGATTGCAAGCATTCTAAGCATTCAAGCATTCCAACATTCAATCAAAATTCATCAAGCATTTGGAGCCATCATCAAGATTCAAGCATCATATCAAGGATATTCTTGCATCATGTGTGTTTTTGTGCTAACACTTGTGATTTAGGGTTTTGATTCAAGCAAGCAATTCAAGTCCATATCCATCAAGCATTCAACTATTTCAAGATCCATATCCAAGCTAGCCATTTCACACAAGTTTGGAGTCTTTTCAACAACGGTTTGGTGAGTTGTAACATTGCATGTTGTTCATTCATCATTTCCCTTCATTATTCTATTTCATTTCAAGGTTTAATTACCAACAAGAGGTTTGACCAAGGCAAACCCCCATTCACTAACAATCAATTTTTCCTCTCTTTCATGTTTGTGATTGCAAATTTAGGTTGAAGAATTGAAGATCATTTGAAGTGAAAAGTTGCAAAGTTGTATTGGAAAGTTGTCATCTTCATGGAAACTCAACTACAAGCCAAATCTAATTGAACAAAATGCCTTTTAGAGATTCCCAAAATTCCAGATGGGACTAAGTCACCACCTAGGGTGTTTTAGTCCTCCCGAGGGTATTTTTTAGAGATTTTTTCAGATCCGGTTCTATTCCACATCTGCCCTGAAAAGTAACAGTAGGACTAAGACAACAGTAAGGGCGTCTTTGTCCTCCATAGCTCATTTTGACAGTTCTTTGCATTTCTGGAATCCTTGTCACATTTACAAACTTCCCAGGTACACATATCCTAACTTGCTATTGCATTATTTCATCATTTGCATTAAATTGGTTAAATTTAGTCCAAGCTCACCTTCCTAGGTGAGGTTTTAAGGTTATTTTCCTTGGTGCCATTCATTTTTTCGACATTTTAGCCAGCATGTATGCATGAGGCATATCATTTGAAATGTACTACTATACACCATTTATAATTTATATAATTTTCTTTCATTCAACAATGGTGCATATGGCTTTGCTTTCTAGAAAATTGTTGTCCAGGGAAGCTACAGACAGCTATACATCATCTTGGCCTTTACCCAAGGTATGGCTATCCAAATATTCGATTTGATCAGTAAATTAGAAGCTCCCACTTCCTCAGGTTTAATTTCGAGGTAGTTGACTGCATTATGAAATGAGTAAACAATAACATTAGTTTAAGAAGCAACAGCTTAATGTTTTCAACATTTCTATAAAAATATATTAAAGCTAGATGGTGCTACCAAACATCTTTATGTTTGCTCATACTTTAATGAATTTGAACTTACAGGGCCCATGCATTTCCTTAATTGTCTATTTGGGGAGGAACAGATTCGAACTCGGCACCCATGGTGCCTCCACACAACTCACGGCACACATTGGGCCGCGACATCACGTCCTTCCAAACAGGGCCCTTGAGTTGACGTCTGCAGGTCGAATTCGAATTCATCGAAATTCTTAATGAAAATGTCAACTGTGCTGTTTAACCATCGCATCCTTTCCATGTGCTTCACCCTTTGTTGCTCTCGCTATATCACGTCATCTACGTTTTCTTAAGCATTACCACTGGGACAGAAAACAACATTCAAACTGTAGCAGAGCTCGGTGACGAAAGATGACATTCAATAATGCCATTTTATATGAAATAAATCTCTGTTAATGTCAGTTATATATAATTGTTCTTGTTGTGTCGACTAAATCAAGTAGAGCTCAACTTCAATTAAAGATTTAAAAAACAAAAACAAAGCTCAGGAACTTTTAAATGAATGAGACAATAAATAGACACACGTTCCATGACGCGCTTCTGTTCAGAGTAGGTGCATGTACAGTTGTCAACGTTTAGAATAATGGGTTGTGGGGGACCAAATAATTGAAGAGATATTCCGAATAGGATTTAAATTGGAGTGGTTCCTGTGTCCGTAGCATTCACAATCGAGGAGAAGAGAAGATGGCGAGAATGTGGTTGATAATTGTTGTAGCGCTAACTACAATGGTGTTTCTGTGTGAGGGACAACTCGTTACTGACTTCTACCGGACGAGCTGCCCATCTGCCGAGGACACAGTGAAGACAGCTGTGGAAACACACTTGTCACAGGATCGAACCGTTGCAGCTGCTCTACTCAGGATGCATTTTCACGATTGCTTCGTGCGAGTCAGTAATGCAAAACCCATTAACAAGATCTTTGACGCAATTCTGTTTGAATTTTTTTTTTTTGGTTGTATTTAATGGTTTCTTTCTATTGATTAGGGTTGCGATGGATCAGTGTTGATCAACTCTACAGCCAACAATACTGCAGAGAAAGCGGCGTTACCAAATTTGACTCTTCGTCGGTTTGATGTTATTGACGATGTGAAGGCAAAGGTAGAAAAGAAATGTCCAGGAGTGGTTTCTTGTGCTGATATCCTCGCTCTTGCAACAAGAGATGCCGTCGTTAAGGTAATAATGATGTTACATTGGAAACAATTTAATGCACGATTGTTGAGACGATTAATAGATAAAACACAATTCATAAAATATAAATATTTGATTTTCATAGAGCAAGTAAATCTTCTAGATTTGACTCTGCGAGTTTTTTTCTCTCTCAACATTTCGGATCAAACTTCATGATCTATCATCAAGAGAGCAAGACAAGAGAAGAGAATTGCTCTCTTGATGAAAGATCATGAAGTTTGATCCGAAATATTGAGAGAGAAAAAACTCAGTGTCAATTCCAGCAGGTTTACTTGCTCTAAAGATAAAATAGTTAGAGTAGGTTCACATAAATTAGATCTGAATTTTACAAATTGAGTTCAAGTTTAAGATGTAATCACTGCGCTTATTATTCCTATGATTGTCCACATTTTTAGTAGATTTGGTTAAAAATAAAATGGCAAGGAGAAGCTTTCGATAAGAGTTTAGTTTTGTTAATACTCTGAAAGAGTTTTGTTTTGTTAATTTTTTTTTATGATTCATCTACTTAAAATGTATAACTATCTTATGGAAAATTCTACATATTCATACCATTTTCTATTAAGTTATATGTTTATTTTAGAAAATGAATTAATATATGTATACAATGATAAATGATATAATATCAAATAAAATAAGTTTGTTTTCAACTTTTTCTCATTTATGCATATATGACTATATATTTATCTATATTCCATACTTATATTTACATATTTTTTATGCCTGCATCTTATTTTCTTATTTATCATGCCTATCTATACATTTAACTCTAGATAGACATGTCACCAAGATCTAGCAATTATTCTATTTCAAGAAAAGTCACAATAGGATGGTCATCTAGTAGTTGTGAACTTGTGTCTTTCCAATTTAAAATTTAAAATTCAAATTTGACCAATTAACCCCCTTCATCATTCTACAGTGATTTAATTAAAAACAATTCTGACATAATTTTGAGTTATATGCTAGTATTTAAAAGGATTCAATGCATTCATTCTAATCATCTCTTATATATGGTAGCTTGGTGATTCTTGTGCTTTATTTTTACTTTGAAAAATGTATTAATTTTGATGTCTTTATTTTTAAAAAGATAATAACTTTTCTAACAAATAAAAATTAATTACTTTACAATAATATCTTATTATTTATTAATGTAAAATAAAAATATCTATTTGTTTTAATTTATATTTTTATATTTATACATCTTGTTTCTATATTCAAGTATGATAGCTATCTTTTTAAGTTTATATAATTTTAATTTTTTTAATGTATGTCGAATTAAACTTCATGTCATATTGTATATCTTATTGTCATCATAAAATGTCTCTTGATGTAATTAACTTAACTTAAACCTAAGAAAACATAACTTTCCTTTTCAAATATATATAAATATAATAGTTATTTTTTAAAAATAAATAAAAATTATTTTAAAATAATTACTCTACAAACTGTGAAAACTAAATGACTTTTAAATACTATTTAATTTCCATTTGAAAAGGCAAATAATGTTATTAAGAATTACTATTAATATAATAAAATTTAAAGTCAGTCATCTTTCCTACCCCACTTACGTAACATTGGCAATCTTTTAAACTAGATACTCCCATAAAACTTCAATAACACTTCACTAGTTACATATAAAAATACCTTTTTCTAAAATCATATTAGAATTGACAATAATATTTTTAATATTATTATAATAAATAGTTAATGTGTTTCAATGCTAATATTTTATATAGATCGGAGGTCCGTCATGGCATGTAAGAACTGGTCGACGAGATGGGATACTTTCAAATCAAAGCGAAGCACTCGCCAATATTCCTCCACCAACTTCTAACTTCTCTCAACTACTGACATTCTTTGCAAGAAAAGGACTGCATACCAAAGACCTGGTTGTACTCTCTGGTACGTAATAAATAAAAAATATGCATAACTATTATCTTTATTATATGGTATCATAAATAAATGACTACTTGCGCAGGGGGGCATACAATTGGAAACGGCCATTGCAATTTCTTCAGCAACAGGCTTTACAACTTCAGTGGAAAAGGAGATATGGACCCTGCCCTAAATGCCTCCTATGCGCAGCAATTGAAGACAAAATGCAAAAATCTGTCAGACAATACGACATTTGTAGAAATGGATCCCAAAAGCTCCCTGACCTTTGACACTGATTACTATACCGTCGTCAAACAGAACAGAGGGCTGTTCCAGTCTGATGCCGCGCTTCTTACAAATTCCGTTTCTCAAAAATATATTAATCAGCAGTTGAGTCAAAATAAGTTCTTCAAAAACTTCAAGAAATCGATGCAGAAACTGTCAGAAATCCAAGTGAAGATAGGAACCACTGGCCAAATTAGACGTCAATGTGCAAAGGTAAATTGATAAGTTATTGATTGGTTCAAGTCTTCTCGCAAATAAAAATCTGTTTCCAAGCCCCTCGTATTTTCCTTTCATTGACGGATACGTTGGGATTTCTGTCAACTTGCGAAAACAGGGAGCTCATCACAAGCTTCAGCAAGTCTGAAAGTTAAAATAATGATATCTGTTGTCTCACAAATTTTCGTTGATTTATTCTATTTTATTTTATGGCAGATATTATTTCGTAACATAAATTATCTTCTTTTATCAATTGAATACAATTCTATAAAAGAATTCAATCCAAATAACAATATTTTCTTTTGGAGCATTAATCTCACAATTTATGCTGTTACATTTTTTTTAATAAGTAGGGGAGAGGACCCAGTAGCACCCTAACTTTGCATTTCTAATTATCCTAGGTGAAAAATTCAAATCACTCCTAATTTTTTACAGCAGCTTACTTGGCAAGTCTTCTACTTATAACTTTTGTTTCAGGGCCACATCATCAAATATGATGCCACATCAGCATGCTTTTTGTCAAGGTGTCCAAAAAGACCAAAAAAAAAAGTGAGACCAATACTTGTGCATTCACATCATGGGTAGTTGAGCGCTGATGTGACATCATATGATTGGTTGCTTTATAGATCAAAGGAATACATTTTGTTTAATTATGGGTAGTCAAGTCACAACTATTGCACATTATATAAACAAATACTATCACAATTATTGAAACATGCTCAACTACTGGGTCCTCTCCACTAATATGTGTATGTTTTGATTCAATAACCAAAACAAATTATTTAAAATATGAAATGATTTCTTAATGTTGTTTTATAAATATAATTAATTTTAAAATGTGATAAAGAGTAGGAAATAAATAGATAATGTTTATGAAACTTAATTTAGTTTTGGAAAATAAAAAACCATGTCATTTTCAAAATTGTATTCTAAAATATGTTTTTGATATTGGGGAAAATAGATTTTGAAGGGATCCAGAACCCTTACAACCAAAAAGCCAAACAGCTTAAAAAAGCCAGAAAGACCAGACTGCAGAAAAGACAGCCTATAGTCAACAAAAAACCAGCTCCCAAACAAACACCATTAGGTTTTACAATTAGAGTTTCGCTTGTTGGAGCGAAGAGTCATATCGAAAGAAGGCCCAGAGGGTTTAGATTTTTTTCCAGTAACAGTAGTCCAGCCTTCTTCAACTTGTGCCGCCTTAGCCTGCCAAGCCAGCCCATCAATTTCCTGAGGATGAAAATCCGCAGCCAGAGAGGTAACATCAAAGTTCGCCTGAACAGGTGTGGAAATAACCGGAGAGCAACCAAAGATGGGAAACAAAGCTCCCTCAGTAGATACAGAAACCGGTCTAATCGTATGCTCAATATGATTTATCATGGTAGCTTCCCCATCGGAGGAAGGAGAAACCCCAGCAGTCGAAACCCCAACAACCTGTGAATCAGAAGCCCCAACAACTTGTGAATCAAAAACCACCACCTCAGATGATCCGATGGACATTTTACAGTGGAAATTGAAGTGTCTTGTTTTTCTCCAGAATCAGCACCATCAGAAAGAGCTCGGTGTCTTGGTTCCAACGCAACTCGAACGGAGCAAAAAGGAGTCCGTTTGCACGAGTTATGGCCAGTCAAACCTTTGGTCAAACTGGAATCAGGGGCATCCAGGAAGCGAAAAAAATGATGTCGTCAAAAGTTGTCGAAGTCAGCATCATCGGAAAGATCTTGTCGCAAGCTTTCCAACGCAACTCGTTTCGTTGAAATCCGACATCGGATGCGAGAGTTATCAGCGGTCAAACCTCAGTCAACTTAGAGGGTACTGATGATGACGTCATCATGCTGACGTGGCAGTCCGTACTGTACAGACACATATGGGCGAATTCCGGCTCGGCACGTGGCAGTTGATGCAGATGTACGGACCAATCATGTGATGACACGTGGCATCCGTACGGATGACGTGGCATCACACGTGGCAGACAACTCGGCGACAATCAGCAACACGTCAGCGAATGGTTCTCTGACACGTGGCATCAGTCGATTTGAGTGGTTCCACGTCATCGGCTATTTGGCAGACATGTCATCTCTGTCGGCGAATTGGATCACACCACGTGGCACTTTGTGGGTGCAACACGTGGCCCTCCGGTTCCTTCTACGTCGGTGTTGGTTGAAAGTTGTTTGTTTGTTTAAAAATTTAGCGGTCGGGCTCGAACTCCTCACCTCCTGCGAACAAGCCATTGCTTTTGCCGTTGGGCCGCGAGATTTGCGGTTAACTAATTACGGAGACAGGTTGGTTTTGTTAAGATTTGATTAAAATTTGGTTTTAAAAAATGGACGGCCGGGGGTTGGAACCCCGAACCGGCCGGGTCCAAAAATTTATAGCCACCCTTGCACCAACGAACATTATTTATGAATATAGGTAGGTCGGTCGGTTTTGATAAATTTCCAAAACTGAATACCTATAATTTGAAAACAAACTCCCTATCTGAAAAAAACAAAACAAACAATAATCCTTTTCTAAGGATTAAATGTAACTAAATAAAATCTCCAAAGTCCGAGAATGGATAATTGGAAGGGTTCAAATTAATTTAGGAGATTTTTATGTAAATCTAGGGATATTTTTTTAAGATTTTTATGTGTAATTGGGAGATTTGTAAAGATTTTTATGTATTTTGGAGAGATAAGGTGGATTTGGAAAATATTTTGTAAATCAATTGGTTAGTAACCAATTTGAGCAAAATTTTATGTATAAAAGGAGAGTGTAAGGTGAGAGTTGGTAAGCAAGTTTTTTTTTCAGGTGATGAAGTCTTGACGCTGAGGCAACACGGAAGAGAGGGGTCTTGTTGAAGAATTTTCAAGTCATTGTTGAATGTCGGAGCCCTGTCATGCTGCCGAACTGATGGTCTTGGTGCATCATTTTTAATTGATTTTGGAGTTAATCGGATCGGTCTCTCTATTGGAGTGGACCCGGAGACGTAGTCACTTTCGTGACGAACTCCGTTATCAACTGTTTGCACTTCTCTTCTTCTCTCTCTTTCTGTCTCTCATTTCCTTCCTTTCTGTTAAATCACCTTGTTATTACTTTCATTCTGTTATTTTCTTAAGTTAATTTTGATTTAATTGACTTGAAATAATCATTGTAAAAGCATTGTAAAAGTTAAGCATTTAAATACTGCAATCTAGTCTAGATCCTATACAGATCATCAGAGAAGCTCCTAGGCTGATTAGATTTCTTCTCCACCGTGTAATGTTGTAGATAAGTGCCATTCCACCAAGTAGCTGTCTTAGTCTTCTTCTCGAATCCACATTGAGCAGCAACATGTCCTATTTTGAAGCATCTTCTATAGCGGAAAGGGACCCCCTCATAATCCAACGATTGGATCCAAGACCCCCTAGAAGATTTTAAGAGAACCTCGGCGTGCAGTCCTTTTGAGACATCAATTTCAACAAGTATTCGAGCAAAGGTAGAGTGATAAAGATCATAAGATTCATTGTCCACAAGTAAGAAATCACCTAGGGCATCCCCAACCTCTTCCAGGAGAGAGTCATTCCAAAGGTGAAGAGGGAGATTAGGCAAACAGACCCAAATCGGGAATTTATTGAAGGTTTCAGAAGCTGGGTTAAAGTTGGAGTGCCAAGGTTTAACCATCAAATGGTATTTGTCCTCGCAGTAGAAGAAATTATCACACAAGATTTGTCTCTATCTAAAGTATTTTCGAACTTAGCAACAAAAAAACCTTTGGCCATTGGGAAGATTTGAACTTTACCAGTGATGAGGGGCTCCCATTTATTGGTGATCCAAGAGTGCAGCTGAGTAAGGCTTGGCCAAAAGCCCCTAAACCGACATATCACCCCTTGAGAAGAAAGCTCTGCTACACTATCACTTATTTCTTCTGCTAACTCATCCTTAATCTTCATTGTGATGGAGTTTTTCACAGGGATGAATCCACCAAAACTTTGCCTAATATTCATATTTGATCTAGGTGCCCGCATAGATGAGCCAACACCCTTGATACTCTTACCAGATCCAGCCCCGACGCCAGCACCAGCGCTAGCCCCAGTGCCAGCACCAGCCCCAGCCTCGATGCCAGCATCCGCTCTAGCTCCCCTGAGAGCCTCACCAGCAACAGAAAACTCCCCTGTCAGCCCAGTATTCCCACCCAGAGCAAAGGACTCCCCAGTCGGCACAGTTTTCCCACTTGTAGTCATTTTGAAATTCTAAAATATGTTAGTGAAAAGAACAATAAATAATTCTTTTATAAATAAAAGAATAAATAAAATCATCTTTTATATAAATTTAAGTTAATAAATATAATATAAATATTCAAAAGTTATTTAAGATTAACAAGTTTGTAAAAATTAAATTGAATGTTTTGGAAATTGAATAATGTAAAAAATGTTAGTGAAGATCAAATGAATGTCTAGTCTATTAATTTTGGTTAGTTTCACAATTGTACATTTTAACACACAAGTACAATCTCTACAAACTTTCAAAATACTACTTTTTGATTTTCATAGTCTAATCCCACTTTACATATTATTTTTATGTTTTATTATTTGCAAGCGTCAAGCATAATTTTCTCTTTTGTGTTAAATCATATAAGTATATTGATTTAATGGTTAGATGAATGATTGAGGACAATGCTCTCAACCATACAAGATTTATGAGATGTTTGTGCAAATTAGATCCCCTAAAAAATAATAGCAATAATGTGTACAAATAATAAAGGGTAGCTCTAGGATGCAAGAGTTCTAAACATGTCATAATGATTTGAAATAAATTGGAGCTACCTATTCAAATACAACACTAAGGCTTAGATGAAATGATTTTGTGCTTTCAACAAGTCATAAAGTTATAATGATGGGATATATTGTCCCATAAGCTATATTTGACCTCACAAATGTTAAATTTTTTCTATTTTATTATATTATCAATATTAATTTACACCATAAATTATATTATTTTATCAACTAAATTAAACCCTACAATTCTTTAAGGGAGTTCAATTTAAATTTCTTTTTTTTGTATTAAGTATAATAAAAGAAACAAATACAGATCACATAGAAAAGATGGTCATTCAAGGATCATCACTAGATTACCCCCAATACAACATATCACCAGTTACCCCCCTTTTACATGAGATAAAAAAGAAATCCCAACAATATCTATATTAGTTCTAGACTACCCCATTACATCATATCAATAGTTAGCCCCATTTGTGTGAGGTCAAAAGAGTGAATCCAGAAAGTACAACCTATATTAAAGTATCATTAGTTACATCAAAGCATCATTAACAAAATATATAATTATATATCACTGTCCTATATAAACATCTATTGTAGATCAGAAAGGATATATATAGTGCATGCTTGCAGTCTTCTAATTGTATTACTCTATCCCATTACCATCTCTCATAGCTATCAGTGTCTCTACAACTGATAGTTCTTCAACAAAGGGTTTCATTGGTTGTCCCCCCTTGCTCTGAGTCTTGTCAACTTTAGTGCCCTGCCCCTCTGCTAGGTCCTTCCGAAATGCATGAAGAGCCCTCAAGAAGACATTCACACCTGGATGCCCCTCAGGCCACATATGCCCATATCTTTCCTCCATGATACCAATTGTGATCTCTCTGTTCTCCAGGTACTTCCAAAATTTATCCTTTGAGAGTTCCACCGTAATATAGACCTGCATGGAAACATTGTATAACATGAGTCCTCTATAAGACTCAGTAAGCTCCCTCTTCCTTCCTTGGAACTTTTCTTCATTCCTTGCTTTCTAGATGACCCACAAAATGTTAGATGAAAGTCAAAGCCAAAATAGGGTAGCAGTTTCCCCCATTTTTACATTATGATTAAATAAAATATTCTTAGGAAGGGGTTGTTCATTATTCCCCCAAATATTTTTCTCATTACAAAACAACTTCCATATCTCTTTAGAAAAAATATAGTCAAAGAAAATATGATTAATTATCTCAAGTATTCTATAGAGGTTGCATATATCAATATCATCTATTTTGCTTTAAAATGGTAGTTTCTAGATTATTAGAAGCCACCTAATACAAAAAATTTTAGCCTCTAGTTGTTCACACCAATTATTTTGGAAGATCTTTTTCCATTGGTATTTGTTCCAGTTAAGCTTCCAAGTTTGGTTCAAATGATCTGTCAGATCTATGTGTTCTGTTAGCATGAAGTACATTTCCTTAGTTTTGGTTTTCATTATACTATTATCATTTTTCCAATGGAAGTCTTTAAATTGAGCAGTATCATTCTTTGTTTCCATAAGAAATCTTATTTGATTGGAGGCCTCCCTAAGGATTGTGTAAGTCCTCCAATTGATGAGAGGAATATTGAATTTAGAGCTCAAATCATTCCAATCTTTCAACTTTCCATCCTTCAGAATGTCTTTGAAACATTGGGTTCCTTTGTGGGCCAATCCTCTTATTGAGCAACATTGAATTAATGCAAGTGGTTTCCCTTTGTGTTTTAGATTCCACCATATAGATTTGTTAATCTAGATGATCCCATTGTACCCCTTGGTGAAGTGGTAATTTGTTAGATGCTTTTTCATCAATTCCTAGGCTTTCCAAATGGTTCTAAAAACATTGGATCTTGCAGGTAACATAGTCCATTCACTGCTAAGGATATCACTGAGTGGTAGAGATTTCCATGTTTTTGCATGCTTGGGGGCATCATTGAGCACATTTGATCTAATTAGTACCTTCCATGGCTCTCCTCCTTCCAGTTCCCAATCACCCACTTCGCAGCCAAAGTAATACCTTGCAACCTTAAGTCTTTTAACCCCAGACCTCCCTTGAGTTTTTCAATTTTGCACCATTCCCATTTCACAAAGTGCTTGTTTCTTTTACCTTTCCCATCTAACCACAACAAAGCTCTTATCCTTTTCTGGATATCATTGATCTGATATGAGTTGAAAAACCAAATAGTCTAAGTAGAGTATATGCTATAGGATGAGAGTATCTTTTGATAGACTTGAATCCTGCCAGCCAAGAATAGAAATTGTCTATTCCATTTAGCAAGCTTCTTTTCTATTTTTTCCCTAATCCACTGCCACATCTCCTTTATATTGGGTTCCACAACAAAGGGAATACCAAGATATCTTACCAATTTCTCAGGACCGCCACACTAAAGGCCAAATTTGTTAACCCAATTTGGAGGTTTTTCTTTCCATCCCAAAATACAAGATTTTGAGGGAGAAACTTTAGCCCTAGAGGCTAAGTAGAAGATATCTAATTTCCCCATTAGGTTTGCAAGGTTGTCCTCCTCCAGGGTTAACAAGATCGAGGTGTCATTAAAAAACTATAGGTTTAGGAGCTCATTATCATCTGACAGTATAATTCCCCTTACCCTTGGGACTGATGAGCTCTCCCTCAAAACATAGTGTAGTGCATCTGAAGCTATTACAAATAGTGTCAGTGCAAGTGGACACCCTTTCCTTATGGATCTCTTAAAGGAGATTTCTTGAGTAAGAACCCTATTGAATTCTACCTAGGTAGTTGCACCTTGAAAGAGGGTTTTGACCATATGACAAAAGGAATTGGGAAACCCAAAGGCCTTCAGAACTAGGAGCACAAAATCTCACTCAATTCTATCATATGCCTTCTCAAAGTCTAATAACAACATTGCTGCATCCTGTCCTATTTGTTTTTCCCAATTCATTGCCTCCCAATTGGTAATCATATTTTCCAGTATGTACCTTCCCTTAATGAAACCTGTCTATGTAGAATTTATGAAGGAGGGAAGGATCAGTGCCACCCTATCTGCTAATATCTTGGCCAAAATCTTATATGAAACATTGAGTAAAGTAATGGGTCTCCAGTTTTAAACTAGGGTTCTATCTCCATCCTTTGGGATTAATTTGATTACCCCTTTATTGATCTTACTACCTAGTGTGCCTCTTTCAAATGCTTCCTTGTAAATAAGGAAAAGGTCAGATTCATACACCCAGTCAAGAAATGTTTTGTAGAACTCTAGAGGGAGGCCATCTGCCCCTGGAGACTTGTCATCTTTGAGTGAGAGTATGAATCTTCTGACTTCCTCTTGGGATATTTCTTTCCCTAGTTCCTCTACCATTTCTTCACTGACCTTCCTTGGAACAATCTTTTTAATATTTTGCCTTCCCTCGACATTAGCCTCCATCCCTCCCTCAAAGGAGAAGAGGCTCTTATAGTACTGAAAAAATTGCTCTCTTATCTCTTCTTGATTGACTAGGGTGATGCCATTTACAGTTATCTGATCTATTTGCTCACTATCTTCTCCTTAATACATCTAAAGAAAAAATTTGTGCCTTTATCACCATTCTCTAGCTAGTTTAGTTTAGATCTTACTCTTAGACCCTAGATCTTGTGGTTCTGAAACCTTCTTAGGGTGTTTTTGGCAATAGCTAGCCTGCTTGTGAGTATTTCATCCATAGGATTTGATTGCAAATCAGTTTCTACTTGGAGAAGCTTATCTTAGAGGAGAGTCTCCCTCCTTCGGTTATCTTTGGCTCTCTTTTTCCCAATTGTTTGAAACAAAACTTTCCATCCCGTTGTATTCAAAGTACATCTATCAATAGGGGATAGGCTTCAGTGCATCCATTTTTTGATAAGGCTAAGAGATAGTGTGGCATTTCTACAGTCATTTTCCTAAAGAAGATTAGTATTGAGGAAAAAATTATTACTGTTACCAGCAACTTTTGGCACACCCCCTTTGAGGCAGAACTTGGCCCTTATTGGGTGGTGATCATATAAGGAGTATGGAGCCACTTCAAATTTACACCATTCTTTCATCGGGGAGACCGAGAAGAATGCTTTGCTTATGTAGAATCTATCAAGCCTACAGTAGATTCTCCTACCACAATTTTTGAGAATTGCACCATGTAAACCAAATGTTTTGGTTGTCTTTCTTTTTCCCTCCAATAGGATCCTCAAGTTTTAGTTTGGATTTTATTCTTTTCCCATAGAACCTCTCATTTCATTTCTAGTCAAAGCTTGTTCCACCCCAATTATCTTCCTCTCTCTCTACAAAATTAAAGTCCCCTCCAATGAGCCAGGGGATATCTTGCAGGTTGTATAACCAGTTCCAAGGGATGAATCTATCTTTATAGTGATTAGGGGCATAAACTGAGCAGATCCCAAAGTAGTTTTATTTATTTTTAATAATCACCTAGATAGCTTGGTTGCAAGGGGAGGTCGCAAATCTATCCACAAAATGTGACCAATTATTTTCCATCAGAATTATAACCCCCCCTTTTCCCTTTTCATGCTTGGTGACAAACTAAGCTGCATCTTTCCATATCACCCTTAGACTAGTTTCTAAGGTGAAGCCAGTGGCTTTAACCTCTTGCAGTAGGACAAATTCCTTTTCCTTCTTTTGTGCTATGAATCTTCTTACAACATGTTTTCTATTAGGGGTTTCAAGTCCCCTTACATTTCAGGAAATGCAATTGGCATCCATTATGCTTGTTCATTGGGTGGGGGTCCCATATCACATTTGAAGTTATTAAAACATTTGGGGAGTCTATTTTCTGCTTCCATTCTTTTGGCATTAGGAGGCAGTACAATCCCACTGAGTTTCTTTCTTTTATCCTTTTGGAGTTGGTTGAGATCTTTATCTGGGGGGGTTTACCACTCTTTAGTATTTTCTTTTTCCTATACCTCTGGGTCTTTTTTATTATGACCTCCATGGGAGTCTCTTCTCCATTGGTGGTCTCCTTAGGAGAGAACATCCCTAGGTCATCTACAAAATCCATGCTTGACTATGTTGCAAATCCATCATAACTCACCACTCCACCTAGGGGTTTAAGGGGAATCATTACCAAATTGGGGACCACAATTTCATCAAATTTTTCATTCCCATTTACAAAAGACATAGTATTGAGGGTAACATAATTTTCCAATCTATCCTCTAGACCATCAGGGTGAGTTTCCTCAAGATCAACATCAGTTCCTTCCGTAGGAATTTCCCCCCGATCCACATCCTAATCTTGAGAACCACACCCAATGTCCAGCATTTCAATTTAACCTCTAGAGATATGTATTGGCATCTCCCCATTTATTTCCAAGGGGCAACACTCAGGTTGAAAATCCATTGTATTACTCTCCTTAAAATACTTAGAGTTAAAGGAGTACATCTCTTTGGTTGGTTTTGGATTTTTTTCTTTAGGTTCTTTAATTTGCCTTATTTTTTGCAGGGCCAACTATTGGGCATTTAGTTTGACATTGTTTACTATTTTATCAGACCTTATTTGATGGCCAAGTTCAGAGTCCTCCTTTCCTTCCTTAAATTCCCCATTCTCTACATCTTCATTCATTATACTGTTATCCATTTCCTGCATTAGAGATGTCAGATTATCCTCGATAGATGATGCACCTTTATTGGTTTTGGTTGCCTCCACATTCCCCACCTATAAAGAACTATTCCTTTTCTTATTATTAGTCTTAGGGTTTAAGGGGAAATACCTCTCATCTAATTACTGTGGAGTGGGACTGTGTTCCACAGTTCCCTCTCTCTTATTTTCATATCCATTTTCTCTCCCATCCATTGTCGAGGGCTACATTTTATTTCTGTTGCCTCCACCAAAGGCAGCTTTGGTGTTGGTTTTATTTCTTATTAATGGGTAGTTTCTGTTGATGCCTAAAATTACTAGGAAAATAGCCTTATGGGAAACTCAATTAATGGGGGGACTAGTTGTGCTAAACTAAGTAACCTCCAAGTTTTAAAGAAGCCAACTCTTCCATGTATTGGGGGGTTGAAAAGGGAAAATGAAGCATATATATTAAAATAAAATCTAATCTAAGGAAATGTGCCAAGACTTAAGTATATAGGCACGAGAAATATTCCTTTCAGATGAGATTTAAGGGCCCATTCAACAATCTGCATGTCCGAAAATAACATAAAGCATAGATTAAAAACCTAAGAAGTTCATCAAATAACATAACATAACTTCCACATACATTAATTGAACAAGAAGAGTTCAAGACATGATCTGAATCAACAAATTTATATTGAAATTATAGAAGTCTTGCAGAGAAACCACTCAGTACAATAAACAACACAATATAATGTCTTATCAATTAACTAAGAAATAGAGAGGCCAAAAAAATTGGCACAATTTGTGAGTCTTAATATAATAATTAAAAATAATGTAAAGGCCTACAGTCTTTTAGCACTTTTTTATGTATTTTCTGAACCCTTTTTTAAAGAGTCAAAGTAGTATATATAAATCCCTCCACCGCTTGAAAGCCAATAACCAAAAAGATTCCCTAGGCACGGGCTATGCTGCTTGTCACAATGATTCTCTAAGATCGTTGCAACATAAAGATTCTAAAACATGGTATTTAGTCGCCTCAAAGAAAATGCACCCTTTTGCAATGATGAATGTGGTCTGAAAGTGAAAGAAACATAAATCTCTAGATGACATGCATTTCCCACCCATAGAGTTGGTTAGGACACATGGCGTAGTGACGGGGCTTCATGTTCATTCATCCTTCCCTTGCGATCAAAATCCTCACAGAGAAGACTCCTGGTGCAGCGAATGCATTAAGCTTTGACTACAGGGCCTGATAAAAAAGGTGCCCATAGTAGAATGCAATGTGGCACACGAGCGGAGCTCAGAGGAGAAACAAAGGAGAGAGGATCCTCAAAAGCATGCACTGTAGATATGTGTCGCAAGGGCGGAGCTGGAAGGAGAAGTAAGGGAAGAAAATTTTCAAAGGCATGCGCAGTTGACACATAGCACAAGCAGACAAAGGCGCTACAAAAAGCGGGCATGAAAATATACAAACATATGAAGCGTGGGCCAGGGCCGATGCAAAATCAATAATTACCACCCAGAGGGAGCTTTAAGGATTTTAAATCCATAGCTTTTGGCGACTATCAAGGGAATTTCACCCGTGGAATGGGAACCCAAAATTTTTGGTTCAAAGACTAGAGCCTTATCCGTTGGGCAATAATTAGAGCTTTGAAAGTGTGGTTTGTAGAGGTAACCAGTCAACCTCGGATGACAATGATAAGGAACGCAAATTCTCTTGCATCTCATGCAAATCAATAATTTCTTTGAACGATAGCTCCATATAGATCCCTGTCTTGGACTCAAGCTGAAAAAGAAGCCACGCTATCTGATGGGTGGTTCTTTCAATGTCCGCTGTTGTGGGAGGTTGACTAAATGATTGGAAAGTAGATAGATCCTGCTGCTTTTCCTCGATCTTTGTTGCAATGTGCTCCATCGTGGCCACTGAATCGTAAGAGAGAAAGGGGGAGTGCAAGCCCATTTGAGTCAATCGGGAGAATTACATCCACATATTATTCATAGTCCGACTATGTATTACTAAGAAATTTCTATTCTGGAGGATGGTTGCATGACAATGAATGAATTTCTTCACCTTTTTGGTAGCCGACCTCCAGTCATCAATCCCTACCTTTACCAAGTCTACATTTGCCACAGTGTATGATTTGTCCAGCAACCTCTCAGCCTTAGGCACCTTTTCAATAATGAATTATGGAACCTTCTCAATCATTCCACACACCTCCCTACTTAAATTTTCCACATTTTCCATGAATTGGAGTGTCGGTTGTAGGGTCAAATAGAAATAATTGATTTTCTCCTAGTATGAGGCATATAATTGCTGAGCCACCACAAGGAGACTCGATTGAGGAACAGGGGGTTGGGAAGGAATTTTCAAAAGACCTATCTCTAACTCTTTAGACCTTATCTCTTCCATCAACTCGTCAATTTTCTTGGTAGATGTGGTGAGCTGTTCTTGTACAGTTCCCAACTTGACATCCTTCATTTTCAATAGCTCCTCAGCTTGACCCTGGGTTCCAAATTCCTTTTCCAGTGAGAGCTTTATTTCTTGGATCTCCTTTTCGAATTGAGCTTGTTGGTCCTAGAGCTCCTTGTCCTTCTACTGCATTTCCTGCTCCAATTGAGCCAACTAGTCTTGAAGCTTCTGGTTTTTCTGCTATAGTCTGGTAACCAAGTTGGGATCCTAGGATTGGAACCTTGCAAGTTCCTCCTAGAGTTTGGCCTCTTTTGCCTGCACTTGTTGAGACAAGCGTGCAATTTCAGAGTCCTTAGACTTTTCCATTTTATGTAGAATAATCACTCTTTCCTTAACATTCTTAAGCTCATCTTCCCTCTTTTTCAGTTGGCGACTATGCTTCAAAAAGTCTGTAGTAACCACCCGCTAAGTCTCCTCCATTAGCTCAACTTTGTCTTGTGGTTGGGCTACGTGTAGATCGATCCCTACAACATGGATTGTATAATCCTTAGGTTGCATTTGCCCTTGCAGTTTGGTGATGTTAGGAGTCATGGTTGCAAATGTTAACGACCCTTGAATCTCATTAAATAGGGTCTGTACGCATGGCTCGGCAGGCTTCGCTACATCTTTTTCTTTTCTCTTCTGGGCTCTTACAGCCTATGCTACCTTAGTCCTGATATTTTTCTCAATAAATTCTATTGTTGACCTAATCAATTCACTGAAAAAGGTTGCACCAGGAGGAGAAGTAAAAGGAAATGAAAGAATTGCAGTCTTGGATGATGTTTTCTTTGGCAGAGTGACCATTAATGGGGAGAAAGGGGGAATGTTATGCCAGGGTCCAGTTGGGGAAGCGATGGAAGGACTCATAGGGAGTGGTGGCGGTAGTAGAGACATAGAGGTTACCATCTATTGGGCAAGCTGAGTCAGAGTCGACGCGATGGAAGCAAAGGGGTTAGCAATGGAAGGTCCAGATTGGGCCCTGAAAAAAGATGGAACAAACCGCAGGGGAGTAAAAGTTGCATGCTTGATTGGAGAGAAGGGAGATTGAGGGAAACCTCTAGTGGGTGCGGAAGCAAAAAATGACAGGTCAACACTTGAAGTAATTGGAGATCCGGATGCAACAGGGTTAACCAAAGACTAAGTGGTGCAGGAGCACCTGGGAAACTTGGGTTTTCCTGGAGTCTTGAAGGAAGTTTAAATTTTGTTGTGTTATTTTCAGGTCATGTTGACCATCTAGCATGGTTTTTTTTTTTGAATAAAGCTTGATCTATCTATGATCAATGGATTGGGAGGTGACAATCATGAATGAGTTTTGGAGCCCCAACTTGTCATCATTAAACTTCTAGTCAAGTGCTTGAAAACACATTGGGTTTTATATCTTGCTTCTTTAGGTCATCTAAAGGCTTGAACAAAGAAGCTTAACTGGTTGAAAAGCCTATTTAAAGGTTGCCTCGACCTTTGTGGAAGGTTGGAAGAATTTGGAACATTTGAAGTTTTATGAGGATAATAAAAAGACAGTGATTTTGGTGTGAAAATTCTATTTTTTCTGTTCTTGTTTCTATAACAGCTATTCAATGAATTGAAAGAGGCATTTTGTGGGTTTTATTAGCATGTAGTGAAGCCTCTAGAAGTATTGTTTTGGCACAATAGATAGTTAGTTAATCATTTTCAATTACTCTTGTAAATTTTGTGTTTTCTTTTATCTGCTGTCTTGACTGGAAAATTGTGTAAAAATGGAGTTTTAGGCTGCATTCCCTCTGTACCAGGAAGTATGGACTTGTTGGGAATGTGGCCAGGCTCCATGTCTGTACATATTTTAGTGGTAGAACACATCAGGAGTTCTGAAAGCATGCTCAAAGTCTTTTCCTAGGTGAGACTGTTAGTGCCCGGCTTGGAAAAGACAGTCAATGCATAGTCCTAACGTGGCAGGGGTGATGAATGTTTAATAATGAAAAGTGTGTAGTGGTTGTAGGAGCCTTCACAAAGGTTGGGCAAGAAGGCAGAGTCCTTATTTGATCATTTGGAGGCTAAAAGAAGCAAACAGACCAAGAAAATGGCCTAGAAAACCCTAGTACTTGAGAAATCTGAGTTATGCCTGTGTACGGACAGAGAGGATCCTAAACCCTAAAAATATTTTAGATCTTGGAAATTGAGCCAGGGTGTCAGAAGAAAGTTTGACACAAACCTTTGAAGGAGAGGAGTACCAACTGGTTTTCTAGGGTGAGGAGGCCTAAAAGGGGCTCAAGGCTAGTAGCCCTTCTCAAAAACTAAAACAGGGTTTTTGGGTAAGCGATGGAGAAATGTTGATGGAAGGTCAACTAAGAATCTTTGTGAGATGGTTTTCATGCCATGGGAGATATCTCACACCCCTGCAACAAGATTAGGAAGCATTGGAAGATAGCTAGTCTTTAAGAGTATTAAGGGCTAGGGAGTGAATGAGAGGAAGAGCACCAAGTTTGGCTTGGTTGATGGACTTGAAATGATAGTAGGGTTGGCCAGAAGAACCATGGGTGCCTAAATAGCATAGGATCTATAGGTTGAGTGGTGGAGAGTGACACCAAAGGGGTTCATCAAGGTGAGACCCAGAGCATTGAGACAATGATTGTCTCAATCCAACCCTATCCCTATCAGATTGGTATCAGAGCAAGTAAAAGATTTGAGAATCATCTTATATGTCAGAGGTTGAGTCCAATGATTCTTTCACCATGGTGACAATTGTAGAACTGGCTAAGATGGTTGAAGGCCAAGAAGAATACAATAGGCTATTGAGGGAAAGAATAGCCCAACTTGAGGCAGAAGTGAGGAGTGCACAGTTTGAGGGAAGAATTCCAAAAGAAGAAGAGGTTGCAGAGGAAAATAAGACCCCTGAACCTGACCCTGTTTTGAAGGAGGAGCCTTTCTTGAAGGCATTGAAAGCCTTGAGTGGAAAAGCACTTGAAGGCATACCACTATTTAGTGGAAAGATGGAACCAGACCTAGTCATGGATTGGATAGAAGGCATGGAGAATCATTTTGAGTGTGATGGAGTCACTGAAGCACAGAAGGTGAAGGTTGCTAAGTCTAGATTGAGAGGATTAGCCTTGACATGGTGGAAGTTTGTTTAGACTGAGAGTGAAAAAGAAGGCAAACAACCCATATCAACTTGGAAAGGAATGGTTGCTAAGGTAAAGGAAGCCTATATGCTAGATGATTATGAGATCCAACTTCACAAGAAGAGACAAAGTCTAAGGCAGAAAGACCAGGATGTAAACACTTATACTGAAGAGTTTCAAAATCTTTGCTTGAGATCTAATGTAACAGAGGATGAGAGCCTCAAAGTGGCTAGATACCTAAATGGGTTGAAGTGGAACATCCAAGAAGAGATGGCTCTTTTGAGTCCTAAAACAGTACATCAATGTTATCAGTTGGCTATCAAGATTGAGGAAAGGAATAAGAGGAAGCAAGATCAGTCTTCTAAGGGCAGAGGCAAAGGCAGAGATCAAAGATGACAGTGTGGTGGTTACCAAGGTAGAGGCAATGACCAAAGAAATCAACGAGAATCAAAACTCACTGAGCATGGTGGTGAAACATCTTCAAGAGGAGGATTTAACAGAGGAAGAGAACCTCAAGGAGGTTCAAATAGAGGAAGAGGAGCTAGCAGGAGCATTTCTTACTTTGCAAACATGAAGTGTTATCATTGTAACCAACTAGGTCACCCTGCTTATAGGTGCCCGGAGAAAGCATCATCATCTAGCAATGAAAAGAGAGTGGCCTATGCACAAGAGGACACCATGAGTCCTAAGGCAACTGAAATCAGTCATATAGAATCTAAAATTGGAGAGAATCTGATGTTTAATAGAGTTCTGATCAGGCAGCCAGTCAAAGAGGAACCTAAGCAAAGACGAGCTCTTTTTAGAGTAAGATGCAAGATACTTGGAAAAGTGTGCAAAGTCATAGTAGACTCAGGTTCAACAGATAATATAATCTCAGAGGAGGCAGTAACTAAACTAAAATTGGAGAAAGTACCTCACAATAACCCTTACAAGGTCACATGGATGAATAAAGGGCAGAGTGTTTTGGTTAATGAGCAAGTAACAGTGGAATTTTCAATTGGAGGCTATAAAGACAAGTTAGTTTGTGATGTATTTCCCATGGATGCATGTCATCTACTATTGGGAAGACCTTAGCAATATGACAGAAGTGCCATTTATGATGGGAAAGAGAACACCATCTCATTCAAGAAGGATGGAAGAACCTTCAAACTGCAGTCATTGACAGAGGAAGATGAAGGACAGTCAAAGGTACCAAACATCATGTTGAGCAGTGGCAAGGAGTTCCTTAAGGACCTACACCAAGGAAATGAAGGATATGTGATCATGATGCAATCCAAAGAGGAAGAAAAGGCTGAAAAGACAGTCTTACCAGAAGCAGTCCAAAGGTTGCTTGATAAGTACAAGAGCATAGTCAGTGATGGAACACCTGCAACTCTACCACCAAAGAGAGCTATAAGTCATCAAATTGACTTCATACCTGGAGCCTCATTGCCTAACAAAGTAGCATACAAGCTTACACCTGAGCAGAACCTAGAGGTAGCTAGGCAAGTGCAAGAATTATTGGATCAAGGATTGATTCAAAAGAGCATCAGCCCTTGTGTAGTACCAGTGGTTTTGGCAACCAAGAAAGGAGGTAACTGGAGACTTTGTACTAATTCTAGAGCAATCAATAGGATCACCATTAGGTATAGGTTCCCAATTCCTAGAATTGAAGATTTAATGGATTGCCTTGGAGGAGCACATTATTTCACTAAGTTGGACCTCAAGAGTGGCTACCATCAAATCAGGATTATGGAGATGAGAGGAAGACAACTTTTAAGACAAATGATGGGTTATATTATTGGAAAGTGATGCCATTTGGCCTCTCAAATGCCCCGAGCCTGTTCATGAGACTAATGAATGAATGACTTGTGCTTAAGGATTTCACAAGGATCTTTGTAGTAGTCTATCTTGATGACATAATGATTTTCAGTAAGACAACAGAAGAACACCTCAAGCATGTGGAGATGGTTCTTAAAAGGTTGCAAGAAGAGAAGTTGGCAATCAACCTTGAGAAGTGTGAGTTATTCAAGCAAGAAATTGTGTATCTAGGCTTTTTAGTATCCAAAGGAACGTTGAAGATGGATCCAAGCAAGGTGGAAGCCATCCTAAACTGGCCTACACCAACCACAACAACAGAGGTAAGGAGTTTTCATGGTTTAGCTCAATTCTATAGAAAATTCATAAGGAATTTTAGTGGTATATGTGCACCAGTCCTAGATACTATCAAAGGTGGTCTAAAAACAAAGTTTAAATGGACTCAACAAGTTGATAAAGGGTTTGAAAAACTGAAACAAGAAGTGGCAACTCAACCAATTCTGTTATTGCCTAGTTTTGACAAGTTGTTCACAGTTGAGTGTGATGCAAGTGGAGTAGCAGTAGGAGGAGTACTTAGTCAAGAAAATAGGCCTATGTCCTTCTTTAGTGAAAAGCTCAATGAAGCCAAGAAAAATTACTCTACCTATTATCTAGAATTATATGCTTTAGTGCAGTCCCTTAGGAAGTGGAGGCATTATTTGTTACCCAAAGAGTTTGTGGTCTTCACTGATAACTAGACACTTAGTTACATCAACACCCAAGAGAAATTAAGTAATAGGCATTTGAAATGGATGGAATACATCCAAGCTTTCACATTTACTATCAAGCACAAAAAGGGACAAATGAATAAGGTGGCAAATGCATTAAGCAGAAGATTGCTGACAGTGCAAGAGATACAGCTAAAAAGCATTGGATTAGAGAGTTTCAAAGACCTCTATGGTGAAGATGAAGACTTCTCAAAAGCTTACAAGGTATGCTCTGATTTTGAGAATCATTTTCATAGCCAATATTCTGAGTATACACTGCAAAATGGACTGTTATTTAAGGGTAATTAGTTATGTGTTCGAAGAGGGTCAATGAAGGAAAATCTGATTCAAGAAAAGCATAATGGCAGTCTTAGTGGGCATTTTGGTATCAATAAAACTTTAGAGCTAGTTCAAAGGTTCTATTAATGGCCTAAGTTAGCAAGAGATGTTAGAAGATATGTGGAACAGTGTGTTGTGTGTATGAAAGCTAAGGGAGGAGCTAGCAATGCTGGTTTATATCAACCCCTACCCATTCCTAACAGACCATGGGAGTGTGTGAGCATGGATTTTGTGGTAGGTCTTCCTAAGACCAAGATTGGTTTTGACAGTGTTTATGTTGTGGTAGATAGATTTAGCAAGATGATTCATTTTATTCCCTGCAAAACCACTCATGATGCAAGCTACATAGCTCATCTTTTCTTCAAGGAGGTTGTTAGGATCCATGGCTTGCCTCTAAGCATTGTTTCTGACAGAGATGTGAAGTTCATGAGTCACTTTTGGAAGACTCTATGGAGTAGATTGGGTACAAATCTATCATTTGGATCAGCTTACCATCCTCAGAACGATGGTCAAACAGAGGTGGTTAACAGAGTGTTGGTTAATCTTTTAAGGTGTCTAACCAAGGAATATGGACAGACCTAGGATATGGTGATTTCTCAAGCTGAATATGCCTATAATGACAGTGTCAATAGAACTACAGGGAAAAGTCTTTTTGAGGTTGTGTATGGGATGCACCCAAGAGGCATTTGTGAACTTAGAGACCTTGGATCTATGGAGAACAGGAGTGGACATGCAGAGGACTTCACTCAGACAATGAAAGAGATTCATGAGCGGGTCAAGAAAACAGTTACAACAGCAACCCAAAAGTTGAAGGAGAAAGCTGATCTGTCAAGGAAAGAAGTATAGTTTCAAGTAGGGGACTATGTTATGGTCCACCTTAACAAGTCAAGGTTGCAGAAGGGAATCTCAACTAAGTTACAAATGAAGAGAGTGGGTCCATGCAAGGTGTTGGCCAAATATGTCAAGAAAGCATATAAGGTGGAATTACCATCAGACTTAGGCATCTCTCCAGTTTTCAATGTTGCTGACTTGATCAAGTACAAGGGATCAGTCAATGATGAGGATTAGAACAGCAAGGAAATCTTCAAGGACATCAGTAATGTGACTTTTCCTCAGCAAGACAAGCTTCAAGCAGAGAAGATCTTGCAGTCAAGAGTGCAGAAAGCTACAAGATATAAGGTGTACATGGAGCACCTTATCAAGTGGAAGAACAAGCCAAAATAAGAAGCCACTTGGATACAGGAAGATAGTTTCAAGAAGTTTGGTATTGACCTATCATTGGTCTCTTCTTCCTCTCCTTAGTTGGTTGGGCTGAGAGGGGGAGAATGGTGCAGGAGCACCTGGGAAACTTGGGTTTTCCTGGAGTCTTGAAGGAAGTTTAAATTTTGTTGTGTTATTTTCAGGTCATGTTGACCATCTAGCATGGTTTTGTTGTTTTGAATAAAGCTTGATCTATCTATGATCAATGGATTGGGAGGTGGCAATCATGAATGGGTTTTGGAGCCCCAACTTGTCATCATTAAACTTCTAGTCAAGTGCTTGAAAACACATTGGGTTTTATATCTTGCTTCTTTAGGTCATCTAAAGGCTCGAACCAAGAATCTTAACCGGTTGAAAAGACTATTTAAAGGTTGCCTTGACCTTTGTGGAAGGTTGGAAGAATTTGGAACATTTGAAGTTTTATGAGGATAATAAAAAGACAGTAATTTTGGTGTGAAAATTCTATTATTTCTGTTCTTGTTTCTGTAACAGCTATTCAATGAATTGAAAGAGGCATTTTGTGGGTTTGATTAGCATGTAGTGAAGCCTCTAGAAGTATTGTTTTGGAACAATAGATAGTTAGTTAATCATTTTCAACTACTCTTGTAAATTTTGTGTTTTCTTTTATTTGCTGTCTTGACTGGAAAACTGTGTAAAAATGGAGTTTTAGGCTGCATTCCCTCTGTACCAGGAAGTATGGAATTGTTGGGAATGTGGCTAGGCTCCATGTCTATACATATTTTAGTGGTAGAAGATATTAGGAGTTCTGAAAGCATGCTCAAAGTCTTTTCCTAGGCGAGACTGTTAGTGCCCGGCTTGGAAAAGACAGTCAATGCACAGTCCTAACGTGGTAGGGGTGATGAATGTTTAATAATGCAAAGTGTGTAGTGGTTGCAGGAGCCTTCACAAAGGTTTGGAAAGAAGGTAGAGTCCTTATCTGATCATTTGCAGTCTAAAAGAAGCAAACAAACCAAGAAAATGGCCTAGAAAACCCTAGTACTTGAGAAATCTGAGTTATTCCTATGTACGGACAGAGAGGGTCCTAAACCCTAAAAATATTTTAGATCTTGGAAATTGAGCCAGGGTGTCAGAAGAAAGTTTGGCACAAACCTTTGAAGGAGAGGAGTACCAACCGATTTTCTAGGGTGAGGAGGCCTAAAAGGGGCTCAAGGCTAGTAGCCCTTCTCAAACCCTAAAACAGGGTTTTTGGGTAAGCGATGGAGAAATGTTGATGGAAGGTCAACTAAGAATCTTTGTGAGATGGTTTTCATGCCATGTGAGATATCTCACACCCCTGCAACAAGATTAGGAAGCATTGGAGATAACTAGTCTTTAAGAGTATTAAGGGCTAGGGAGTGAATGAGAGGAAGAGCACCAAGTTTGGCTTGGTTGATGGACTTGAAATGATAGTAGGGTTGGCCAGAAGAACCAGGGGTGCCTAAATAGCATAGGACCTATAGGTTGAGTGGTGGAGAGTGACACCAAAGGGGTTCATCAAGGTGAGACCCAGAGCATTGAGACAGTGATTGTCTCAATCCAACCCTGTCCCTATCACTAAGAAGTGAGAAGAGAGGGAGAGAAAGATACCTGAGTTGCTGAGGACTCTGATCCTTGGCTCGTTGCAGGTGCATGCGAGCTTTCTCCAAGAGTTGAATTGGTGCACGACCTCTTCTTAGGTGGAGAATTGTCCACCTCTATGACCTTTTGAGATTGTTGGGATTCTCTGGGTCTCTTCATAGCCTATGTATGTGGTAGCGTAGCCACCAAATGGGATGCAATTACTTGCATGCTTAGTGGAGCTTCGTCGGGTTGTTCTGTTGCTTTTCCACCTCCCTATATCTAGGACTTCTGTGCCTCTTTTCTTTTCATTATTGCAGTCACTTCCTCTAGGTCTACATCCTCATCTCTTCTTGCATTAGTATCATCATGCTCTTGTTCCAGAGATCATCAAATCTATCATCCATGTCAGGCTCCTAGAACATGGCATCAAGGCATTTGGTCTCTTGATGATAAATCCAGAATTGGGTAATCTTTTCCTCAATCCACTAGTATTTCTTGGCCAATTAATTATGAAGGGTGGCCCCAATTTTACACTTGTCACTGGGCTTGGCCAAAGTAAAATATAAAGATAGTCAGGGTGGCCTATTATCATTAGTGGGAACATAGGCCAGGTCTACAAGGAGATTCAAGTCCCCTGATTGCGGACTTCGTCGAGCTTCCCAATAGGACCAGGAGCTGTGAGTCACTTTAACATTTAGACTCGCTAAGTCATTATTGGGATTATAATCCCATTTATCACAAATCAATACTAGCCCCAGATGAGAAAGATTCATAGCTAGTAGACCATGGTCTGCTTCTTTTCCATTATTACTGTACTGAAGCTTAAGGGGAATTTGAAGAAACCTTTCTTATTCTTCTGCCCACAAAACATGATGTCTATGATTGCTAGTTGCCGAAATGCCTCAAGGGCCAACACCCTGTTTGTGACATAGATTGGGAGTTGGAATGGCTCCTCGCTAAAACCATGCAACCTAACAAATGAAAAATCCTCCCCAAGGAACCAGTCGCAAGGAGGAAAAAAATCCTGCATCCACCTTACTTGCTTGGTGGAGAATTGAGAACAACCACCCTCACCCACCTTAGTAAAATATTGAAAAATTGGAGTTAGGAAAAACTCAAAAAATGCATAGTAATCATGAGTTATGGAAAGGAGAGGAGTCCACATAGAAACCAACTTTCTTACCCCACTTTCATCAAAGATAGAAAAATCCATACGGTTCCTAAAAATATCAGGGTTTTGGTGCAAAAAAATGTGAGCAAGGAAAGAAGAAAACCTGAACCTATACTGTGTGTGATATTCCTTGAATTGGTCCAACATCTCCTGAATAATGACCTCTGTAAAGTCATACTAGAATAAAGAATGTTGTCTTCCTAACTGAAACCCAAAACCCATTTGGAACTCCTGAACCTCCTTGTCACTATCCATGCTGCAAAAAAAAGCCAATATAGAAAAGACATCCTGTAAGTACGAGTTGAAAACATTGTGCCCAACCAAAAATTGTGGTGGGAAACTTCCTTAGGCCTTTTTGTTTCTTGATTATAAAAGCTTAGAGCATGTTTTCTAGTTCTCCAGAGATTTTTTGAGCCACCTACAGTGAATCTCTTCGGTGCACCTATCCCTTGACTTGTAGGGATGCGTAGCATATCCATAATAGCTTCAATACTGATTACCACCCTCAGGATATGACCTTTTATGACACCCGTATTTGAATCAAAATTTTGAGCGCATTCATGAACTAGTTCCAGGCAGTGATGCACCAAGGGGACCATATACTATGGAAGACCACAAAACCACAACTTGTATGTCAAAGACTCTTGGTTATTAGTATTTTTCATTCTCTTGCAGGCTGCTTCCCTAAGACTCTTAGGGTTGGTTTTGAGTTCAGAATCATGAATGTTGTCCCAATCTTTTGCTATTTGGGTTTTGCTCCCGTGGTTTTTCTTTTGCACAACCTGTGTGTGAGGCCAATTTTTCTTTTCTGACATCCTAGGTGAAGCATGAGAGATGTTATTGAAAACATTGGCCATTGGCGCTGTCAAGATGGCATCAGAAAGGATCCCAACCGCTTTTTCTTGTGCTTCCATCTTAGGATTCTGGGCCATTTCAAAATTTTGTAGACTTTTGCGAACACTCAACCTCTCTGCAATTCTCACTTGGGCTCTTTCACAACAAATTATGCACTCAAAGATCTTCATAGTGTTGTTCTTTTGCATGGAACACTAGCCTTTTCTCGAACTAGAGTTGGAGACAACAATTTCCTTTTCGTGCAATAAATTCGACATGTACTGCCAACTCTTTCGTTCATGTGGAATGAATTCTTAACTTTTGAAAAGATAATAATTCATAATGATGATTAGCCATTATGTCCTATGACATCATCTCTTGGGAAATTGATCCGGTAATTAAAGGCATACAAAACCTTTTGTATGCTTTTTCATTTAATAACTTAAAAACAATGATTAAGAAAAAGGGCGTAATGAGTACACAAAAGATTTTGAATTGATCTTGGAGATTGAAAAGCGTCCACAACTTGAAACTTAGCACCTGACCATGTGGACTACCACTTGTGCCTACCACAATTTTTAGCTGATTAATTACCTCTTCTTAATTTGCACGCAACAATTCACACGCAACAAACCCAACCTAGTGGGATTTTTGGGTTTTCTTTTCGATCAATATCATGCTTATTGCACGCATTGTACCCTGACTATTTCTATAAATAGACCTAAGGATAATAGCAGAATTTACACCTGGTAATTGGAATTATGGATAGACACAATGAACACTCCCATTAGGCTAACTAGCAATAGGTCTCAGGCAGCTTTCCTAGGGGAAATTTCCAATAGGTGTTTGAAACGCATCACAAAGAAATGGGTGTTGGGGAGGGATTGTATAGAGTATGAGGACAAGTATCATGTGAACACTAATATCTATTCTCATTTTGTTGCGTCCTTGCTCGACATTCAGGTACCGAAGGCAATGATACTAAGGCTTACCATGGAAATCTTCCCAAAGCACTACCTCGAAGGCCTTGGTGAAGTTGTGACAAATGCAATATATGGTCTTGGTATTCCAACAATAAGTGATCTCCATCGGCATATTGAAGAGGATGTAGTGGTGCCTTGGGTGCCATTCTTGAGTGAATTTCATATTATGACCATTGGGGAACACTGCCAAAGGGTTTCATGTGCCTACCACTTCTTGTTGAGATGCTACAATGTAGTGCTTTTCTATGATATGGAGTGGTATACTGACTTAAGAACTTGGTGTTTCCTCCTCCACTTGTTGTTGCTACTGTCGGAGCTCCTGCTACCCCTGCTGTTGCTCTTGTTTTCGTTCCTGTTGAACCTACTACTCCTATTGAAGATGAAGCTCTTGTTGCCCCAGTTCAATAAATGAAAACTTTTCTCCTCCTTTTTGTATATATTTATTGGAAAGATTTTAATATATATACTCAAAAAGCTTGGCCTAAGAGCCATTTTGCATTGAATATTCCAAAGTACATATTACTATATAATGAATATATATCCCTTTTGTCAATTTTCTATCTCTTTTTCTTTTCTTGCTTCTTGCATCATGGGTTTTACCTATAAAGACTCGGCAAAAAAAAACACCCAAAAAAATATTTACATAATTACATATTTACACTTGTAAAATGATTAATAAAGTAATTAAACAATTTCAGGTGAATTCCATTGACAGGAATTCCCAATGCTTCTTTTTCCATGTTCTCTAATTCAAATGCATTATGTTGCTTGCATTGAATAATTTGAAAAGGTCCTTCCCACAGACTATCAAATTTTCCATGTTGGCCAGGCTTTGCGGCTCTCTCATTGAATTTCAACACTAAGTCTCTACATTTAAGACCCTAGTCGGAGGTTTTCTTGTCAAACCACTTCTTAACCAATTGTTGACAGTTACACATCACCACAAAGGATTTTTCTCTTTTCTCTTGTACCTCCAACAACTCAGCCAACCAGACCTCCATGGCTCCATCTTGCTCCACCTCCAAAGAAATAAGCAACTATAGTGCGAGAATTTCTATAGAGACATGCAATAGCGCTTCCTTCCCGTATACCAGCTTGTACATCAAAGTATTTAAGACTTGCTTGGGGGTTATTCGGTTTGCCCAAAGCACTGCTTTGAGGTTCTTATGCCACTCTCTCTGGTATTCCGACCCGATTCTTTTGATGAGTCATACTAAATTCTTATTAGTCGACTCGGCCAAACCATTTCCCTGTGGGTAATCGTTCAAAGATGTCTTTAGGAATATGCCATGCTTAAGTGCGAATTGACATACCTTCGAACCTAGGAATTCTTTTGCGTTGTCAGAGATGATGGTCTTTGGTGGGCCGAACCTTGTTACCAGTTCCTCAAAGAAATTCACAATCTTCACCGCAGTTGCGTTCTTCAAGGGCATGGCCTTAGCCCATCGGGTGAAATAATCCATGGCCGTAAGAATCTATTTATGCTCAACACTAGACGTGGGGTTAATCATCCTGCTAAAATCAAGGCCCCATTGTGCAAAGGGTTCCTCAACCACTATCAAATTCAAAGGCATTTATGAGTTCTTCCTCCTTTATGTGAAGAATTAGCATTCTTTACAGGATTTGACTAGAGAATGTGAGTCGTTGAAAAACATAGGCCAGAAATATCCCACACACATAATTTTGATGGCAGTAGTATTTGTAGAGAAATTTCCACTCGCAGGACTGCTATGAAATATATCCAGAAAATTTTGCGCTTGCTCTTTCAAGATACACACTGCAGAAGAACACCATTGAAGTTCCTTTTGAAGAGTATCCCTTCAATGGGAACATATCCATTGTTCTACAATTTATAAAATCTTTTCTTCTAAGAAGGGAGGCCTGATGGATATTTCCCTATCTACATAAACCTCATTCTATCTGCTAACCAACAGCCTTCAGAATCAAATTCATTCAGTAGAACTAGCTCATGTTTTTCTTCCTCATCTACCACTTCTTCATCATGTACCAGAAATTCACATAATCCTCTACCATGCATGGTCTTTGTAGGCCTGACCTCAATGTCATATTCAAGGATATTAGTTATCCATTTGGCCCTTTTTTGGTGATCTCTCCTTCCATAATGTACTCACACACACTAGAATGTACGACATATATAACCACCTTGTTGCAATCTATGAGGTGTCAAATTTTTTTAATCCCCTTAACGATGCTAAACGCTTGCCTTTCGACAAAGTTATAGTTCATCTCATAGTCCTTTAAGGTCTGAGAGTGGAAGGCTATTGGATGTTCTCCCTTTCCTTCATCATCTTTCTGGGTTAAAACAGTAGCGATGCTAGATTTGCTACTGAACACATACATTATTAAGTCCTTTGATAGGTCCGGATTTACCAGAATAGGAGCTGAAGAAAAAACATCCTTAACCTTCTCAAATGCTTCTCTCACCTCATTTTTCCATTTGAATAACTAATCCTTCTTGATCATAAGGGTGATAGGTCTAATTAAAGGGTATGTGTAGGATCATGATGGGCCAAAAAGTGGCGATCTATGATGGGTATGTGACTGACAACTTTTTTTTAACCCAAAATTGATGAAACGAAAAGGGTTTTTAAAGGAGATTCTCACCTTTCCACCTATATAAATTATTCTATACTTTGAATTTAATAAATAATTATTATTCATTTTCTATTTGAATTATGACTAAAGTCCTAATTGATAAGCTAATTGAAAAACATATATAGCTTTCAAACGGTATCACATTTTTTTAATCCAAAACATGCGTCACATTCTATGCTTTGCATACTATAGGATTAAGAAAAGAAAAATTGAATTTCATGAATTTTTGACCAAGTTAAGGTGGTTAGACATACAAGTTTTTATATTTTTTAAAAGTTTTAATAAAAAAATCATAATTAATTATTTACTTGGAAAAAATTACAAAAAAATATGCATCACATCTGGACATGAGTCCTCTACTTATATGTAAAATCTTATAAAAAAAATATTATCATTTTATTGTGGTTAGGGTAGTAAGATAGACAACTACTTCTTATTTTTCCCCTGAAATTTAAGTACTACTGCATTGAAATTTTAAATTTTCACCAATAGATTTAAAATAAAATAAAATAAACCTAGTAGTTTAGAAACTGCATTCAATTTGCTATAGATTCTATTGTTACATATTTTTGAAATAATATAAATAAATTATTCAAATTTTTATGTCAAGTTGCCTAACTCTAATTTTTCTGAATTTTTTGCCACTTAAGGCCTATTTTTTCCATGATGATCCTGCACATACGCTAAACCTGCAAAATATGAGATGAATTTGCTTACAAAATTTACCTTTCCCAAGAAGGACTAAACTCCCTTTTTGTTGACTGGTAGGGGAAGTTCCCTGATTTCCTTCACCCGGTCTGGATTGATTGTAATTCCATCTTTAGACACTATGTGTCCCAATAGTTTTCCTTGTGGCACTCCACAAACACATTTTTTTGGGTTCAGGGATATCCTGAACTCCTGGAATTTTTTTAAAACCATTTCAAGATGATCAAAATGATCATCTTTTGACTTAGAGAATACCGTTAGATCATCCAAGTAGATCAAAATTATCTTATTGATCAATTCTCTAAAGGCAATGTCCATCACACGCTAGAAGGTAGCTTCTGCATTTGAGAGGCCAAAGGGAATTTTTGCATAGGAAAACATTCCACACTTGGTAGTGAATGTTGTTTTGTGTTGGTCCTCCTCTTTCACTCAGATTTGGTTGTAACCAAAGAAGCTGTCCAGCAAAGAAATTTTTTTTGAGCCAGCCATTGTTTGCAAGATTGACTCCATGGAAGGAAAGGGGTAGTGGTCCTTTAGGGATGCTCTATTATCAACACATAGGTCGATGTCTCTATTCTTATTTCAGAAAGGAACCCAATTGGACACCCATATGTTGTGCTTGATTGAGAAGATGATCTAGGAGTGAATTAGCTTTGTCAACTCTTGCACCATTAATGCCTCAATCTTTGGATTTAGTGGAATTTTCTTCTTGCAAATAGGTTTTTCCAATTTCGTCAATTCTATGGTATGCTGGATGATTTCAGGATCATATCCCTTGGGGTCGTCATATGAACATGCCATTACTCCTTCATGTTTTTCACAAAAATGTATGATCCTTTCTTTATCATGATGTGGAACATCTTTCTTGACCTTAAGTTTCCTTCCATTTTTGACCTGAAGATCTACATAATCACCCTTATCTGCTACAAAATTCCTCTTGTCATTCCTTGCATCATTAGAATCAAATAGATTTTTGAGAGTGACCAGTCCTTTTGGAAGCTTGTTGGTCCTCAGCTGAATAATTTTCCCTTCATAAGCTTCTACAATTTTTAGTTGGAGCTGATCAACAAATTCTCTAGAGTGCTGAATGAATGAGGTGATGTGTTCATCACTTTCAAACACTTGCTAGCTCTGGTCATTATTTGGGATTATAGGTTGGGAAATCAATTGCACAAAGTGTACATTATCAATTAGGTCAGGAACAGGGTCAAATTGAGATCCGATTGCCACCATGTGATCTGCAGCTGTATTATGCTCTTTGGGGACCATTTGGATATTGAAGGCTTCAAAGCTTTCAATCAGGTCACAAAATCTATGTCTATAAGATCTCATGTGGACATTCTTTGTTGCAGAGACCCCTCAAACTTGATTGACTATTAGCTCGGAGTCTCTGAACACCATTATTTGTTTAATGCCCATCTGTTCCACAAGACGTAGACCTTGCACAAGGCCTTCATATTCAACTTCATTGTTTGAATAGGAAAACTAAAAGTAAAAAGATCTAAGTTTTTTTTCATTAGATGGGGATGCCAAACATATCCTAGCTCCTGCATCAACTTTACATCTTTCTCGATCAAAATGCAGTGTCCACAGCTCTGAGGCTTGTCCACCCTCAGATTCCTTCATCACCTTTAGAATCACTTGATCCTGATCATAAATGACATCAATTCCCAATCTAGTGGCATGATAATTTCCGAAAGGATCAGTGTCTATAAAATCACTCAAGAGGACCTCTTCTTGATTAGTCTGATCTTCGGTGACCTTATCATCCTCAAGTAGCTCAGTACAATACATCTCATCTTTAGTGATAGAGGTATGAGTAGCCTCAAAATTTATCATGGCTTCATCTGCTACATGTTCCGAATGCAAAGGTTCAGACACTATATTCATCTTAGCTCCATGCTTGGTCCTAAGAATCAAGTGTGACCAATCTAAGGAAAGATACATGTCTATCTTTGTAGTGAACTCCTAGGATAAGCAAATACTGAACATGGGGGGGATGTCAATGATCATAGTATCTTGTGGAATAGTGATACTAGGGCAGGAGAATAGAGTCAAGGGGAGGTTCTTAATGACACCTACGATTTCAACCTTATTCCCATCAAGCTACATAACCCCTCTATTTAAAGGTTCATAGCTAAGTCCTAAGGATTTAGCTATCTAGTTGGGCATGCCTATGGTGCTAGCACTAGAGTCAATCATAGAATTGTGCAACAATTTCTTACCCACAATAAGAGTTAAAAAAAAGGGTTTGGGTTTCAACTTACCTTTATTTTCGATAGTGGCTTCCTCTCCACTATTTGTGAGGACTTTGGCCCAAGGTGGTGAATCAATGACCTTTCCCTTGGATGGTTGCTCTGTTGGCTCTATGTTTGCATCATCCAATAGGGCCCTCTACAGTAACAAATTTTTCTCTAGAATAGCTAAGATATCCCAAAGAGATACATTAGTAGAGGCTTTCTTTAATTGTTCCACCACATTGAATGGTTTTGGATTCAAAGACTTCTATTCCTTAGACCTTGTTATGACAATCTCCTTGTGTGGCTAAGATTGTTGTGCAATTGTGGAGGTACTAGGAGCTTGGTCAGGAGCACTTTTGGGTTGTTGAGCACCCAGTTTTCCCATGAATCTCCTCTTTGAGCGAGTGTTATAATCTGATTGCACTTGTGGGGCCTTTGATGTGGACGCATCATTTGCAAACACCGCCTCTTCTTCTTCCATCCATGAGAAGAGCGCGTGATTAGGAGCTATATCTATTTCTTGCTCCCGAGACATTCCTTGCATTTGTGCAGTGAGTATCGTGTTTTCTATTTGTGGAGAGGCATATACATAACCTCTTGAATCTGACACAATGCCTTGACTGTGTTGTTCTGCCACTCTTTGCTGTAAATTGTTACATAGACAATTTCAGGGCATATGTGCTTCATTGCAAGGGAAGCACCAAGGATTGATGTCATCAACGAGATTATTTTTCCCTACTACTAGTGCTTTATTCGAACTTGGGTGAACATTTTGTAATGGAGTAGGCACCAAAACTATCTGATTATTCGTTTGAGCCTGTGGATTTGTGTGTTCACCTCCTTGGAATTGATTTTGCTGGTAGGAAGATCTTCCACCTTGGTAATTTTGGCAAGTTGGCTTCAGAGGCATGGACTGTTGCCACTTGATACTAGTTATTTCATTTGAGAAGTTCTACAACAACTCCTTGATGTTGCTCATTTCATCTTTTGAGGAGTTTGATGTAGAAGCAATGTTCTGCGACGCGCTCAGATATGCGTACATAGATTGGGGAGGAGCAGACACACTAGTAGAAGCTATCTCCTGGGTGAGAATTGACAACTCTGCAAATATAGGCATAATAGGCTGAGGTTGTCACTTTTTGGCATCAATCAAATTATTCTTCGCCTTAACAATAATGTTATACACATCCGGCGAGGTGTTCCCACCAAGGGAGTGGATCATCACCGAAGTGTTGGCGTTGAGAGATTTTAGATAGAACATGAATGCCAAATTGGCATGCAGGCGAATAACAGGCTGGATCCTTTGCCAAGTTATGTGAAACTGGGTATTAAATTTGGTCATGGCCTCCTGAGGAGCCCACTTTATGGTCACCAACTACTGAAATAGTGAAGACCAATCTCCATTGTTTGAAAATCGCTCGTGAAAAGGATCTCCGAGCTGATCCCAGGTACCGATAGTATTGGATTCCAAAGTGCAGTACTAATCTAGTGCCTTGCCTTTGAAAGAGGATGCAAACAATCTCAATGCTACATTTTGATTGGCTATACCATGCACCAAACACATGTCTGCCACATCTTGTAGATGACCGGATGGTGTTTTCGAGCCTTCCTCGATGAATTTTGGTAAATGTTTTAAATCAGAGGTTGGGATAGGAGCCCAAATGGTCGGTGCTATTGGTGCTATGAGAGGGCTTCTGACATCCCATGCTACAAAATTTATGTTAACCACTGGTAACGAGACTGGTGGACGAGTCAGGAAGTTTACTAGATGGGTTCTTGCTTGTACTGTGACTAGCAGTGGCACTATCAGGCTAGGGTTGTACGCTATCTAGGATCTAGTAATAGGTCTATGGATCTTACACCCACTTTAAATTTAAATATATTCAAACAGGTCCCACTGGGCATGCCACTATTGATGCCTAAAATTGCTAGGCAAATAGCCTTATGGGAAACTCAGTTAATGGGGGGACCAATTGTGCTAAACTGAGTAACCTTTGGGTTTTAAAGAAGTCAAATATTCCATGTATTAGGGGGTTGAAAAGGGAAAAGAAAGAAAATATATTAAAATAAAATCTAATCTAAGGCGATGTGCCAAGACTTAAGTATATAGGCATGATAAATCTTCCTTTTAGATGATATTTAAGGGCTCGTTCAATAATCTGCATGTCCACAAATAACAAAAAGCATAGATGGAAAACCTAAGAAGTTCATCAAATAACATAACATAACTTCCACATACATTCACTGAACAAGAAGAGTTCAAGACATGATCTGAATCAACAAATTTATATTGAAATTATAGAAGTCTTGTAGATAAACCACTCAGTAGAATAAACAACACAATATAATGTCTTATCAATTATCTAAGAAACAAAGAGGCTGAAAAAATTGGCATAGTCTGTGAGTCTTAATACAATAATTAAAAATAATGTAAAGGCCTACAGTCTTTCAACACTTTTATGTGTATTTTTCGAACCCTTTTTTAGAGAGTTGAAGCAGTATATATAGATCCATCCATCGCTTGAAAGCTAATAATCGAAAAGATTCCCTAGGCATGGGCTATGCTGCTTGTTGCAATGATTCTCTAAAATGTTGGAACAGAATGATTCTAAAACATGGTATTCAGTCGCCTCGAAGAAAATGCTCCCTCTTGCAATGATGAATGCGGTCTGAAAGCGAAAGTAGTAGAAATCTCCAGATGACATGCGTTGTCCACCCATAGAGTTGGTTAGGACACGTGGCACAACGATGGGGCTTCACATTCATTCATCCTTCCCTTGCAATCAAAATCCCCACGGAGAAGACACATGGCATAGCGAATGCATTAAGCTTTGATTGTGGGGCCTACCCACAAAAGGATGCAATGTGGCACATGGGAAACGATCAGAGGAGAAAGAAAGGAGAGAGGATCCTCAAAGGAAAGCACTGCAGACACGTGTCGCAAGGGCGGATCTTGAAGGAGAAGTAAGGGAAGAAAAATTTCAAAGGTGCGCGCGACTAACATGTGGCACAAGTGGATGAAGGCGCTACAAAAAGGGGGCACAAAAATATTCAAACATATGAAGTGTAGGCCGGGGCCGATGCAAAATCAACAATAACCACCCAAAGGGAGCTTTAAGAATTTTAAATCCATAGTTTCTTCTGATGTGGCGTTCTCATCTACACAAGTAACAAGCATTCAACCCTCCCAAGGTTTTGAGTTCACAAAAAACACTGTCAGTTTTCAATTTAATTTCCAAGACCTCCAGAAGATCTAATACTGGAGACAAGAATACCAGTGCCCGCGCATCAGAGTGCAGGAGAGGGGTTTTAGTATCATCAACTTTTAATACATTTCCATACAATTTCAATGAAAGTGGAAGGAATTTCCAGACACGAGGAGGAACATGTTTGATAACTAGCCATTTAGTACTAGAGAGGGCCAGGACCTCCTCTTCCAGTGCATAGAGAATCCATGCTAGGGCATGGAAGACAACCATCCCAACATTCCAAATTTTTTTCTTTATTACTTCCTCTCGAGAATTATGGTTATTAAAGAAAATGGCATACAATATATGACAATAATAGAATTGAAACACTATTTTATTTTCCCATATTCTATGAAACCACTCTTCCATATACTTCCTTGTCGAAACCCTGTTGGGATTGACAACGACAAAAAGAATAGTAGTTTTCAACAACCTACTATCCTCTTCGATAATTTCCTCGTCTAGGGTTTCATTAGGAATCAACACAACTTTCAATGGAGGAGACAGGGGTGCTTACCTTGTTCCTCTCTTCCATCTTCTTTCCCTTTTCTGACTCCCTTGAGCACAAACTTAGCACCCTGCGGAAGCTGACTCCGTTCACTTGTGATAATGTCTCAAAATGACTTGGGAGACACATTATTGACATTTACTTTGGTAGATACATTAAAGGATCCATTTGAGGGATCTGTATCCCCACCCATCAATTCAGAGTAATGCCACAAAGCCACACATGTGGCATCTCATAGGCGGATCGATCGACAAGATGCCCCTGTCACACCCACAACAAACGAAATTAAACAGAGATACCACTAGGCACAAGGTGGGATCGTTGTACACCAGGGGAAATAATGAACAACCATGGAGGAGGGCCAAGCCTTCCTCCCCCATGGCCCACGGGCAAACCCCACCACCAAAATCCTCACACGTGCACTAGTCCTTGGTTGTAGAGTGAAAACTTGATCTCCTTCACCAAGGAATCCTTTTGAAATAATACTCCTTGTTGAAAAGCAAGCAGAGATGAGAGCCTCAATATATCTCAAATAATTTTATTGTATTTTTACTACATATTATATATATATATAATAATAACCAAAAAAATAACTTCAAATAGCAAATTATCTCTTTAATGTTGTTTTATATATACAATCAAATTTTAAATATGATAAAGTGTAGAAATACATAAATGATATTTAAACTTCTTAATTCAGATTTGGAAAATAGGGAACTTGCCATTTTCAAATATTTAATCTAAAATATGTTAGTGAAAAGGAAAATAAAAAAATATTTTTAAATAAGAGGATAAATAAAATAAATAAAGAATATAAATATTTAAAATTTATTTAAGATTAAAGAGATTGTAAAATTGTAATAAATGTAAATAAATGTTAATGTGTTAAGTTTTTCACTTAGGATAAATTACTCTAATTATTTTTTCCTGTACTGGGTGGTTGAATACAATATGTATTTTACGTATCTCAATTTATTCACTCCTTTTGGTGAAATAGCATATTTTCTTCTCTCGTATCTGTGAAGGTTTATTCTACAAATGGTGATCCTAGGCTCGGTGGTCTCCACCTACATGGTATCAGAGCCAACCATTCTGCTCTCCTTCCCTTGAGAGTTTTCATCGGGATTTGGTTGAGAACCTTTTTTTTGTTGGAGTTTTTTGGCATTTGAAATTTTTTAAACAAATTTCAAAATTTCCATAATTCTTGATTTTTCTTCTATCTTTAAGTTTCTTTGGTTGAAAGGCACTGTGATTCTGCAATTTTGGAAGGAGAATCATTCCTGGAGGCCTCAAATTTCCTTTGGAGGGTTGTAATAAATGTCTGGAGGCATTTGAATTCTGCACTCCAATGTTTGAATTTGAGGATTTGACATGACTTTTGCTAAGGCATTATTTTCCTGGAGACAACAAAGCATTTGAACCCTGAAATCTTTGTTGCTGGGCACGATTTCTTGGAGTCTTGAATTCATTTTTTTGGAGGCTACCGAATGAGCCATTGGAAGACTCGTTTTCTGTCGTGAGAGGCGTTTTTGATTGAAGAGCAATCTTTACAACCCGATTCCCATTTTGTAGGCTGCGATTTCCTTGTGAGGAGGTAAATTTGGACTGTGAAGCCACTTTTTCTTCATCCAGGGTGATTCACTTTGTTTATCGTCTCCTACTGGGGCTGCACTTTGGCAACGTGTCTGTGCTAGGCTACAATTTCATTTATGGGTGTTAGAAACCTGTTCATTATGAGAAGGCGCTCAAAATTGCTGGCACTTTTTCATTTGCAGGCCATTTGATTTGGGGAGACCATGATTTTACCATTGGAATTGAATTTAAATAATTTTGATCTATTTGGCTACATCGATTCTCATTTTGAAGAGGCATGGCTGCTGGGCAAGGTGTAGGGTTTCCAAAAATTTTGCCATTCTTTGCTAGGTGTGCAAATTTTTTACTTTTTTTAACTTGGCTACAAATAATAATCCCACATTGGTTTCATATGGTTGTTTGTATCCATTTAAATAGCCTATGTTTCACTTTTTTGGTGTGAGCAAAGGCTCATGTGGACTTGAACTGGCTCACAGGTAGTATTTGTTGGCACTTTGAGAAGTGCAAATCATTTTTTTCATGCGATGGCTTGGTGATTTGGTGTGGATCAATTGTTCTTCCTATGTTGATAGTCTGGATTGCAAAGTTTTGGTGATGTGAACATTGTTGTGACTGGAAGCTTGGTTGAGGTACTTTTCTTTTCTAATTTTTTTTTTCCAATTTATGCTATATATTTTTTGCATTTCTTTTTGCAAAATAATTTCTTGGAAAATTTGGTGGTTGGGAATTGGAAAAACTTCTTGTATCCATTTTGGGGGGTGTATAGGGTCTTTTAGTCCTTTTTTTGTGTCCTTATAAATCATGTCAAACCCAAGGATTGAATTGCTCACTCCACACAACTATCACACATGAAAGCTTAAGATGATACAGTTGTTGCAATCTTGGGGTCTTTGGAAAATGTTGGATGCTGAACAACCCGAGTTCACTAAGGAATTTGAGAAATTTTTCCATTGAAACAAAGTGGATGAGGCGAGAGGAATCATAGGTCTCCATGTGTCTGATAATTTGTTGTTTCATATTGTGGAGTGTACACCAACTAGAGAGGTGTGGGATAAGCTTGCTAAGTTGTATGGTAAGGTCAATCGGTTCAAAATCTTGCAACTTGAAGCCGATCTCACCTCTCTCTCCCTAGATCCCTTTTGCACCATTAAGGATTTCCTTGCATAGTTCAAGTTAATTTTGTCACAATTGAAAGGATGTGTTCATACAAAAAATGATCAGGAGCGTATTTTCTTGATCTTGTCAAAACTGAGAGGTCCCTTTCAAGTGTTTGCCTCTACCTTATATTCTACTATGGATTCCATGGGAGAAGATCATAAGATGCCTTCATTTGAGGAGTTTTGTGATATATTGATTAGGTATCAAGCCAAGTTGATTCATATAGATGCTCTTCCTAAGAGTCATGCCTTGATGGCTCAATCTTCAAGTGGCAAGAACAAGAAACAAAATAAGGATTCTAAGTATAATGAGAAAGTTAAGGATCATACTCTTGAGACCAAAACCTCTTCCAAAGAGGAACCATCACAAAGGAAGAAGATCAAATGTGCTTATTGTAAGAGATTTGGACATGATGAGCATAGATGTTATACTAAGAAGATTGATGAGCTTACTTACCTTCTTCAGAAGAACAACATCTTGCTGACCTCATTAGAGTCTCCTTCTTCTTCTCATCTCCATATCTGCATCATCATCCAAACTTACACAGATAGGAAATGCAAGATTTGCTAATGGGATGAAAGGTAAAGAACTCTTAGCTTCAACTATTCCTAAAAATGGGCAATGGCTTCTTGATTTAGGTGCATCTCAATATATGGCATCTTCTATGGATATGTTCTCTTCTTTTGAGCCTTGTAGTTCACCTAACATTTTGATGTGTAACAATACTTACATGAATTTTTTTGGAAAGGGTTCTATTGATATGGGTGAAGAATATTTTAATGATGTTCTTTATGTACCCTCGTTGACCACTAATCTTCTTTCAGTTTATCAAATTACTCATGGTGCACAAGGTAAGATAGTTAAGTTCACTACTAATCATTCATACATTCGGTACATACATACTAAAGATATCATTGCTACAGGGGTGGTGGATCATGCATCTCACTTATATTCTTTTTCTCATTTTATTCTTGATGATGATGTTTCTTTGGCTGATGTTCACACCCTTCCATCAAGGGTGAATCATGTTTGTGAGAAGTTTGGTCACTTGAATCTTGGTGTTCTTGATACTAGTGTTGAGATTCCTCCTCCTTCACCTCCTGCTTCTTCAAATTTGAGTTCTTCTCTTGAGCAAGTTGGCCATAGTTTTTTAGATCTTGCTTTATTGGATGAGTATTTGGCAAGCATCTCAGATTTTTTTGTCTAGTCTCATCTTGCAGATTTGGGAGACATACTTGAGGGGATTTATCTCCTCTTTGATGACAGTTTCAACGTGGTTGTTGATACATCTAGATTGTCTTTGGAGATTGACATTGATGAGCCTTCACTTTATTTGTCACATTTCCTGGTTGTTTTTTATCATGATTATGTGGTGGATTATTCATGCTTGGAAACTCCCCCTCACTCTTCAGAGATTTATATTTGGAGACTTCCTTCCTCTTTTCAGTTTGACATAGAGTGGCTTCATCATTTGGTGGACTTGTTTCTTCCTAAGGGGAGAGGAGTTGCTTGTAGGCATTGGATCATCTTTTGTTTTTAGGCATGTTTCATCAACATTAGAGCTTCTTCATTATGGGGGGATATAATATCTCTTTTTTTCCTTCCTACGGGGGGATCATTTATTGTATATACATGATGTATGTAGTCCTTGGGGGGTGTTCTTGAGTCCTCCATCCATGCATCTTGTTTTATTTTTCTCTCTTTTGGAGTGGGTTTTTTTCCCACCTGGGGTTTTTCTCCTTTTCTTTGGTTGTGAGAGATTTTTTTTTTTGCATTGTAAATGGGTACCTAACATGGATGTGTAGTTGGGACCCATATTGCATAATAATTCTCCCTAAGTTTGTACTTAAGGGGGGGGGTGTTAGTGTGTTAAGTTTTTCACTTAGGATAAATTACTTTGATTAGTTTTTCCCGTACTGGGTGGTTGTTTACCCATTCCATTTTCCATGCCTTTAAAAGGCTATACAATTGGTATTTTATGTATCTCAATTTATTCGTGCTCCTTTTGGTTAAATAGCGTATTTGATTCTCTCGTATTTGTGAAGGTTTATTCTGCAAATGGTGATCTTGGGCTCGGTCATCTCCACCTACAATAAATTTAATGTTTTTAGAATTGAATCATGTAATAAAAAAAATTAGTTGGAAAATTATGATAAATGATAAAATGATATACTAATACTATAAAAATGTTAGTTAAGACTAGATGAATGTTTTGTCTAGTACTTTTGGTTTATTCTAAAACTACAAATTATATTCTATAAGTGTGGATATAACATAAGAATCACATCATAACCATAATAAAATGATACATCACATGATCATCACCAAAAGAATCATCACATACACACACAAAATGTAATATTTCATGGTTCAAATGTGTCACTACATAAAAAATGTATGTATAATAGTATTTAAGAGTATCAATATATACATATGTCAAAAATATTCCCAAGGAAATTTATCACAACTATCTCAACTACCCCCTAGTTGGATCTCTCTATTATATATGGCTCTAGTGATAAAGATAGTGGTGGGCCTTGTGATGGTGGTGGACTCATGCTTTTTGATGGCCCTAATCTATTTGATCCTAACAAACCTAATCTAGACTTCTCTATAAAATGCATTTCCCTCTAGTCTTATAGCACCATCCCCTCAAATAAGGACTAGTAGTGTTACACCTCTTGTAGTGCATATGCCACACCCCTCTATACCCTCATCATCTTTGTAAAGGCTCATATAGTGTTTTTTTTAGTGGCTAATATTTTCCAATTGGCTAATAGTTGAAATTTGGGAATCCAAATTTGCATAATAGTTCAAGTTGTAGCAAGACCTAAATCGCCAAATTTTTACAAAATGTTATTTTATTCTCAAATTTATATCGCTAAAGAATTTATTTTATTAAACTTTTTAACTCAAAAATTTTCACCAGTGTTTGATACATGATTAGACCAGTTTCGTTTAAATTTTATAAGTTATAGTAACAATATAAATTAATTCACTAAGAGTATAAATTATAATTATTAGTTTCTTTAGGGCCATATTTCTAATCTTTAGTTGTCTCCATTATTTAAAATATAATGTAATGACCCTCATTGTGTTTTGTGAGGTAAAATGTACTTACAATATGTAATTCTCACAAGGCTTGAAATAAAAGCAATTTTTGGCCCCATGAGCATTAAAGATCACACCTTCATTTTACCTTATGGAATACAATGAGGGACATTAGATTATATTTTAAATAAATGGCTATGTAGCTAAATATTGTAGTCTACCCCTTAAACCCATTGATCATTTCCACCCTTGAGCCCCTACTTTTCCATCATAATTATAATATTTTAAGGGAAGGGTTCACCATCATAATATATATATTTTTCTATTATTTTCCAATATTTGGCAATATTTTCTATAAATTTCTAGTGATGTAAAAAAATCAACAATAAAATTATTATTATTATTTTAAAAAGAAAATATTTGCTAATATAAATTAATATTGTTTTCCAAAAAAAAAAAAGATTCTCCAAGATTTTATATCTTTTCTTGAGGGGGGTTTCTTAAAGTTATCATTGGGCTCATACCATCCCCTATGCTCCTATCATACCCTTAGCCATGTCTCTCTCATGTTTGAGATTTTCCACATCCATACTGACCCTCTATAGTTACACTCACAAACCTTCCCTCTTCTTCATGGTTGTATTCCTCTCCATTATCAACTTGTTTTCCTATCTCCACTTCCCCCTGCACCTCCATTGCATCCAACCAGACCTATAGTTTATCCCTCTCTATCTACACTTTAGATAGAAAACCATACACTCTATCTAGCTCAAACTATAGCCTATCACTCTCTACAATCCATTGGTCCCTCTTTGATTGTGCCACATCCCTCTCCCAATGACACTACTTTAGTGATAACATAAAAATTCCCAAGAATACCTATACATCCCCTCTACCATCCTCATCCACACCCCTTCCTTGCCTACTACTCTTCTCTTCCCTCCTCTCACTCTCCCTACTCCATTGGATCCTTCCCCTCCTTCCCCTAGCTCTAGTAGGCCCTACCCTATCTCCCCCTTGCATTGGTTGTCTCTTCCTCCCCCCTTCATCTCCCCCATCTCCACCATCATCTCCCCCTCTTATTTCCCATCCTTCTTGGATGGTCAAACAAACAAGTATATTCTCTACCTATCATGCATCATAATAATTTTTCATCTCTACATCTTCCACTTCTAATCACTACACCCAATTCTGCAAGTGCCCCACACTAGTCTAACCTCACCAAAAATACATCTACTAGCATCACCCAAGGCCCGATATCTTGGGTCAATTTTTCAAAAATAGCCTCTTTGGTAGGCCTCATATGTGCTAATTCAAACTACCATAACACCTTATTTGGTAGATACTACTCAACAACATGAATATTCTATTTGACTAAGTAGTGAGTCTATAGAGTATAGGGATATGATTGTAATCCCCTAGCCATGCTTCATAGTCTCACTATGACCTCCAAATCATTATATCTATCTTGTCAATTACCACCTCTAGTAGGCTAGGTCACCTATCTAAGTGTGTTGAATCCCACTTGCATATATGTAAACATATGGCCCCATGGGCTCCTTACACCCCAAAATCTTGAAAATCCTAATTCACCTCATGATGAAATATCTCCTGAAGAACAACCTCAACAAACACATCCTATAATTCCTCATCATGCTCCAAGAACAAAAAGAAAATATATTGGGGAAAATTGAAAATAACAAAAAAGAAATTGAGGAGTTAATTGCAAGATTGAGAGATCATACAATAACAGAATCACATAGGACCTCCCTTCCTCAATCATTACAATCCATAATATCTCACATAGATTAAATTAGCAAGAAAATAAATAGTTGCTTCTGAAAAGAGGCAAGAGATAAAACAATTTTATGCAAACAAATGGTCATACAAATAATTTAAAGATAAAAAAAATTGAAATCTAACTTGAATGCACTATTCACCGACCCAAGAATGAATCAACCCTTACATGGTGCATCCAAGAGGTTCCCTATCCATTGGTGCCACCACCAAGGGATAAAGAACAATTTTTGGGATAGGTGATGGATGGTTTTTGACCATCCTCCATACAACAACAATGAAATACCACAATATTTTTTGAGGAAACTCTACTGTGAGTTTATCCTTAATGAAATCCCAAAATATTTTGACATGTGGGAATTTCAGGGTAGAGGTGGGGGCTCCACACAAGATAGAGTGGGGGCACATCTTGACCCATAATGATTAGTGAGACTACTCACTAGACTAGACTATGAGAACATGACTATCCTTTCTATTGTGAATGAGAACTTGTTAAGGTGGATACCTTGCAGTCAATTATCTCGCTCACTTAGAACCTAATACAACATATTAGGCCTCTAGCACTGGGTGAGGTGGATGATTCTTCCAAGAATCTAGTTCCACCTCATTTATGTTGTTCTTGTGGGTCACTCTGTGTTTATGATCTTGAGGATATTTAGGATGCATGCTCCTAGGCTACATCTACAACATATCAGATGGTGATGACAGATACTCTCGTGAGTGATACATTCAACTTTGATAGTTAAGTGAATGTCAACAAGTTCATTTAATTTAGTTGATTAAATTTCATTTTGAAATACAAGATTAACTAAATTATTTCAATGATTATAGGGTATGTGTAGTATCATGATGGGCCAAAATGTGGCAATATGATGGGTATGTGGTTGATGACCTTTTTTTACCCAAAATTGATGAAACAAAAAGGGTTTTTAAAGGAGATTCTCAGCTTTCCACCAATATAAATTATGCTTTACTTTGAATTTAATAAGTAATTATTATTCATTTTCTATTCAAATTATGACTAAAGTCCTGATTGATAGATTGATTGAAAAAAATCTATAGCTTTCAAATGGTATCACATTTTTTGAATCCAAAACATGTGTCACATTCTATGCTTCACATTTTATAGGATTAAAAAAATAAAAAATGAATTTCGTGAAGTTTTGACCAAGTTAAGGTGGTCAGACATACAATTTTTTTATATTTTTTTAAAATTGTAATAAAAAATTCATAATTAATTATTTACTTGGAAAAAAATTAGAAAAAAATATGCATCACATCGGGACATGAGTCCTCCACTTATATCTAAAATATTATGAAAAAATATTATCATTTTATTGTGGTTAGGGTGGTTAGACAGACACCTACTTCTTATTTTTTCCCTGAAATTTAAGTACTAGGTTCATTTTGTCAGTATTTCATTATGATGCAGTTAGCAATTGAGAAACCAAAGAGGTTTTTCAATTGTTGAAGCCTTCTTAAAATCAACACTTAAAACAATATTTAAATAAAATCTCCAACACAAAATTATTTCATTATTATTCAAATAAATACTAGAAGTTTAAAAAATAATCAAAAATCAACATGCTATCCATTAACAAAGGTTCAACTGCAACATGTTCAATCTTCTACAGGCAAGATTAAGAATCAAATTTGCAAAGCTTCACCACAAACCCATCAATTTCTTTCCTTCCCTGCTCCCTAATTATCACAAATTTTTAAAATTCCAACATGGGTTTTGTGCGCCTTATTCTTAGCTTCTCAAATCATTTTGAAAATCTTGATTTTGTTACCATATGAGGAAGTTATGCCATTTTTATTGAAGCCGGGTCTCATAGTCACAACCTAGACAATCTTCCTTTTCCCCAAAATACCAGTCAAAACCTCTAGAATCTTCTTTTCTCCTTCCTGAGTGTGGGCATCATGCATTTCAGCTCCTTTATTGTTTTTCCTGGAAAAAATTCAAATCTTTTCCTAAATTGACATTCACTAGCTCCTTCCTGCACCTCCACTCCCATCCGCCAAACACCATTGACAAACATTTATTCCAATTCTTTAATTTAATCCCGAGAGTTACAAAGTAATAAAAAAATTAATTCTTTTATGTGTTTCCAATATGTGATTTGAATTTACATCAAATACATAAACAATGCATCTAAAGCTCATGCCAAACAAAAGTGAAATAACTAACAGAAGGGAGAAGAATTTTTTTCATGCTTGCAAGACCAACAACACACCAAAATTGAGAAAAGGAAAAATAAAATAAAATATATATTTTTTGGTTGTGCAAAATTGCACTTCACCCCTGATGCTCCTGCATCACATTATCAAGGTTTAATTACCAAACTAGGGTTTGACCAAGGAAAACCCCCATTCACCCAAAAACAAACATTTTTGCTTCCATCCTTATATGTGTAGATTTATAGGTAAAGAAAGACTAAAAATTGATCAAAGGAGAATTTTTGTAAATTTGAATTTGTTGCATTCATTATTGTCAAGCCATGAAAACTCACTTGCAGATTTTATTTCCAGCGTTCTGACAGTTAAACTTGGAGAAATTGGAAGCTTAGATTTGGGATTAGAGGATTGAAAAAATTGATTTTGGACCCCTGCACTAAGACCCATTTTCCCCTAGGTGAATGAGTCCCTGATCAGAGCTGATGCAAGAGCATCTAGTGGTGTAAGGGAAATCCTGCATCACCCAATTTTTTTTCTTTTTGTTAGCTTTTTGATAGATGTTTTTACATTTATGGATACCCTTTTCATCGAATAAGAATTGCCAACTTTCAAAATTGCTTTTTTGCTTTTTCTCGTCAAACTACTATTTTTAGCAAGTATGAATTTGAAGGCATTAAGAGGAAAAAATTTATGGGAAGCTTTAGGACAAAAAAAAGTACACTTTGGTGAAAGAATCAGGCTGAGATCATTCCCAGTTTGAAAGATATTCAAGTTTCAGTTTCCCAAAATTGCCTTGAAAACTCTTTCGAGCCAGGTTTGAGGCACTAAACGGTCCTATACGGTCCCATAAATTGTCAAAGCTGAAAAAGAAGGTTCTTAGCACATACTACACTATGATACCTTTCCAATTCTTCAAATGGCACATCAAATAAAGTCCTAGATCAAAAGTTATGGCTTCCGGAAGTTGGTCATTTTTTGGAAAATTGCCAATTTTTGAATTGGGGCTCAATTTCTAAATTTCAAATTTCAAATTTCAGCACCCAACCACCTACATTCAAATTTAAAATTGTATTTTTGGCTCTAGGCTAGAAAAAGGCTATTTAGGATTCATTTTCAAAATTCTGGGGGGGATTGGAAAAGAGAGAATTGTATTGGGAAAGGGGGAATTTCTTTTAAGAAACAGTGAATGTTGCATGTATTATAGCCTGCGAGGATTTGATCCTCTGGAATGTAATATCTTTGTAATGGAATGTAGTGCGTCTGAGCTCCGCTTTTCGCAAATGAATAGGCGTCGGAAAGCTGGTTCAGTGCTTTGCATAATGATCAGACTTATTTTCTCAGATTCTGCCCTAGGTATATTTTATTTAGAATTTTGTGTTTTCACAGTTTGCTTAATTACTTGGACGTTTTGGCACTTGGGAACCTCCTGTTTGCATCATTAGGCTCTATTTCATTTGATCTACATACTGTAAGGTCATTTTTTCTAAGATTTTTAATTTTAAGAGTTATCATGGGTTTTTCTACTCACCCTTCAGTTGTAATTCTGGAACGGGGTAATTATGAGTCATGGGCAAAGGGCATACTTACACATTTTAGGTGGCTTAATATTTTTCCTTATTTGTATGATCTCATACCTGAACCAACCACTTCAAAGGGAAAAATAGCTTGGGATATCATTAGAGATCACATAGTAGGACTTATACTATCTAGTGTTGATGATGACACTGTGTGGGCTATATCAGACATTGATTGTCCCCACCCACTTTGGACACGTCTTTGGGAGATCTATGGAGACCCCAATATCTCTCCATTCATAGAGGATCCTGCTTCAGATTGTCTCTTACCCATTGCTTGGAGAGATAATACACCCTTTGATCATGATACTTTAGAGGAGCTTGAGTATTTAGACACCCTTACATGTTCCGATGGATCAGAGGCTTGTCTCACAGTTCCTACTCTTCAGACTGAGATTATACATGTATCATCCATTGTTCCTGATGACATCAGTATTGCCACATTGGCCCCTATGGATTTAGTTCAGCATCATGACCATCTTGGTCATTCATTATCTGCTACATCATGGGATTCTTATCTTGTAGACACATTTTTATTTGTTGAGTCTCACACTGTAGATCTTGAGGATTATTTTGAGGACATTCATCTCCTCTTCCTTGGAAATTAGGTTATCACTATACACCCACTATTATCCATGCATTCAGAGGTTGCATTTCAGAATTCTCCACATCAGTTTGGATTTGGCATTGAATTTGTTTCAGTTCAAACAGAGAGATTCTTCAACATCCTATCATGGCACACATCTTGAGATAGATTGGTTCACCACTCTTCACAAGGTTTCTTCGACATCGTCCTTTGGATCCGTTTCTTCCCAAGGGAAGGAATATTATTTTTTGCTTCAGGATCTCTTTCTGGATTTTACATCAGGCATCCACCATTGTGACAGGAGTTTCTTCATTGTAGGGGGGCCTTCTTGTCTCTTTATATCTCTCCTATGGAGACCATTGTATATGTACTTATATGATAGAATTTTTCTATGGGGGGTATCATGTAATCCACCTCCTATCCTTCTTTCATTAGTGCATTTCATTCTTTTCTTTTCTCTTCTTGGAGGGGAGTTTTGTTCCCATGAGGTTTTCTCCCTTTCTCCACTTTACAGAGATTTGGATGTATTCGGGTACCTGATCAGGCCTAGTTGTTGGGACCCAATTTTACTTTCATGCATTGTAGTTACATTTTATTTTTTGCACATGTTTATAGCTGCACTCTTGCTCATCTTAAGGGGGGGTGTTAGAGTAAAGGTTTTAACTTAATTATATTAATTAAGTCACCTTTATTCCTCTCTTAAGATTTCACTTTAGTTTACATATTGTGACATTTAATAATTATATTAATTATTAAATTTATACCTATTAGGGTTTCTTTAGGGTTGCACAATCTCCTTTTATAAGGATTGATCATTGCATTTTATCTCACTCTCTGATTAATACATTTTTCATATTTTATAGTTTCAAAACCCTCTCTTTCTTTTTTCTCCATTCTCTTCCCTGTGACAGGTATCTCTTTGCATGCAGGTGTTCAGGGTCTGTGAAGTTGGCTTTCTCAACTTCTACAATAATTATATTATTTTCTCTATTGTGTGCTTTTCTGAGTCTTAGGTTGTGATTCTCATTAAGAGCTCAAAAGACACTTTTTACCACAGGTGCAAACTATTAGGCCCTTCTTAGATCTACCTGCAAATTATCATTTTCATTTCTATTATCATAGAATTTTCCACATTTCAAGTGTTAAGTCATATAATTCATTTAGTTTATGCACTTTAAATAATTCCAAAACATTGCAAATCAACCATTTATGTCATAAGAAAGCAAAGATCCAAGGTCCAAAATAGGGTTGACTCACCTCAAGGTTGCAATTCAATCCTATCCCTTTGTGATCTTCTCTCTTTCTAATGAAATTGGGGAAAGGCGTATTTGAACCCTAAGCCATTTCATCATTCCAAATTGATTGAATCCATTCCCCCCTTTTCCTTCATTTCATTTTAGTGAACCCAACATTGTACATCATAAATTTGTATTTGAAAGTATCTAAAACCCTAGATCTAGGTTTTGCATTATTTATTTTACATATCATTTAGGGTTTTGAAATTGCATTTTTGCATCACTTAAATTCACAAAAAATAAAAAATCTTGCATACATCTTGCATACATTTCATATAGTAGTTTTCATAAGGGTGTCTTTTAGTCATTTACATCAAAAAATTCAATCAAAATTACATCTAAAAAGTTTTCATTTTTTTTAAATTTTTGCCAACAAATTGCATGTGAATTTAATCATCAAATTCTAGAAATATGTAATTGAAAGAATCTATTTGTAACCTAAAACAAAGAACTTAAACATTAACTCAGAAACTCAAATTTTAATTTTTCAAATCCTTGTACAAATACCCATTCGCCCTTGGGAAAACTTGTCCTTGTACAAGTAATTTTTCAATTTATGGGCATAAATTTGTATCTATTTGCTTTATTTCTTGTTGTTTATAGGTCTCAGTTTAAGTTTCAAAAGTTGTTTTTTTCAGTTGTTTTCATTCAATTCAATTTATCAAAACAAGTTCATTATTCAAAAGTAAAATTTGCATTCAAAAGATACCATTTTCAAGTTATTGCATTCTAAACTCAGTAAATCTCATATGCTAGATCTAAAAGTTACAATATCTTTTCTCGTGTTTTCTATTTCTAGGTACACTTTTGGTTTGGTGAAATGTGTATGAACTTATTACAACCTGGTGTCCTATTTCCAATAATTCAGTGAGATGTAGTTTGAGACTCATGATATCTCATGCTGGTACATTAGTTGTGGATTTTGGGTTTTCCAACTCTTTCACTCCTAGTGTTAACACTAGTCAACCCATGCTGGAATCCATCCCTAAAATCACATGTCCTATGACTTCCAATCTTATTGATGTTGAAACAATTGTTGTTAATGTCCCTCAAGAGAAACTAAAATAAATGGATGAAGCCTTATAAATATTATAATACTTTGTGAGTACTGAATATATGGTTGATAGTGCAGTTCCTATCATAGATAACATGAGGAAAATGGTTGATAATGAACAAGGAATAGAACTTGTGTGTATCCTAGCACACATAATTGATAATCATGCTCCTACATTGAATATTTGTGCTAAAACTTTGGGATACACTCAAAGTCAAGGTGGAAATAAAATCCCCCCCCCTCAACCATAACCTTTATTCCCACATACACTAATTTGACTATACTACAAAAAGACATCCAACTAGCTCAATATCACTCCAACTTTAGTATTTCCACTAGGAATCCTTATAGCTTTGTGAATTCAAACATCATACCTCCTAACCCTCCACCTCTCACAAACTTGCAATTAACTTGTCCTCCCAACACATATACACCTCCACCATATTCACCTCCTTCCCAAAACACAACCAATGTTTCCATCCTCAACCAAATTTTGCAAAATGCTTCATCCCTCCAAAAAAAAATTTCCACATTGAACCAAAATCAAAATTCCCAACCTTCACAATATTTCAAACGAAACCCATTATATCATTGGAGATATTAAGAGCAAAAATGACACAAGGCATAGAGATTCCTTGATTTGAGAAATATGGTGGTAAAGGAGATCCTAGTAATGATGTCTTGGCATACACAGCCTTATGTAGTGACTTCATTTTTGAAGAAAAGCTCTTGGCTAAGCTTTTTCCTAGGTCCTTGAAAGGCATAGCCTTGGAATGGTTTTTCTCTTTACTGAATAACTCAATTCGTTCATTCAATGAGCTTTTTGATGCATTCATTAACCATTTCTAGGTGCACATTGGTCCCAAGATGGCCTTACATGGTTTAATGCAATGTAAATAAAAGAATGATGAAAAGGCCACTGATTTCATAGCATGTTATCAATTACTTTACTCACAAATCAACATTTAGATTCCCGATGTTGATCTTCAAATAATGTTCATTGAGAACATGCAAACAAAGATTCAAGATAAGCTTGGGATGATGAGATTCCCGGATCCTTCACCCACTTGTTCATAGCTCTCTGTGACTATCAAAATTCAATTAGTCATTGTGAAGCGAAAAATTCTTCCAACCATCCTAAAAATTCCAGATCAGTGCCTCATAATAACTTCCAACCATTCAAGAAACAAAATAAGAGCTTTATACAAATAAATCCACCTCAAAAAAATTAACATGTTGACTCTCAAGTGGCTTCCATAAAAAAAACCATACTAATATCCTGAGATAGGAATAGACAATTCAACCTATTACCTGATACCCTCCATTTGATTATGTTGTAACTCTTGAGTAAGAACCTAATTACCTCTCATAAACCTCTTGATACCAGTAAGCCTTTAACTTCAAACCATAATCCTAATTCCTTTTTTCAATATCATCGAAAAGTTGGACATGATACAAAATGATGTAGACGTCTTAAACATATAATACAAGACCTCATCGATTCTAATCACATGCATTTGGGCGGTATTAATGATCAAGGAAATAAATGTGTTTCCCCATCTAACCAAAATTTTCAAATCTTTACCAATCCCATGCCAAACCATTTTGTCTCATTTATAAAATCTAATGATAACAAGAATGATGTGATGAATGTTGACAACATACAAAATACAACTAATGATAATAGAGTGATAATGGAGATGAAATATAGATGCTATGATTGGATACATTGACATTCAACCTCGTAAGGGAAAAACCAAATTTTCTTGACATTTATTTCTCACAAAATGAAATTATTAAACATGCACCTGATGGTCCTCTTTACATAGTCCAAAGAATTAATTACAAGCCTACAAATGGGATATTAATTGATCTTGTGTGTGTAGAGAATGTGATCATTGAGGAATTCTTATTTGTGCATGAACTTTACCAAGATTCTTATGAACAATCAAAAGCATGGATCAAGACACATGATGGTTTTTCTCACCCTACGATAGGTTTGATCACTTTACCATTAAAATTTGGACCAAAATAATTAAATGTCTCATTCTCCATCATCCCATCATTGGACCAATTCCATGTGAAGTTAGGCTACCTATGGCTACATTCCATGGATGCCATCCCGTTGGTCATTTATAAATGCTTGAAATTTTTATTTGGAAATGAAATATTTATAGTACATCATAGTGGGTTTAATCATTTGTCTTCTCATGGGAACTTTTCATTAGATTTATTTTGGCCCAAACCCATTGAACCTATTAAGCATCAGAAGGGCTTATTTTTCTAATCTTATCAAAATTTCAAAGAAAATTACATAACAAAATTATCCCTTACTAATATTCATGATTCCATGAATGTTATACCTTTCCAACCTATCATTAATGAACCTATGATTGAACCAAAAGCCTTTCCAGGTAACTAAGACAAGTCCAACACAATTCCGCTGCCCATTTCCTACAAAAGACCAAGAGATAACCATACAACTCCTTTGGTCCCTCCTAAAATCAAACAAGTTTATAGACCTAAAGAAAAAGTGGTTGACCAACCCTCGATGGTTCCTTTCGTTCCTCCCTTGTGGGAAGAAAAGAAACCAATGGTTGATAAACCTACTCCTACAGCATCACAACTTGAAAACCATGCAAGAAGAAACATAAATGCTAAAGAGTGTAAGCTCATAGGTATCGTGCTATTTATCATCAATTAGAAGAAAAGAAAAAACCAAAAAAACAAGATGAAAATATAACTCAAACAAAGCATGATGATTCTCCACCTTCACCACAACAAAAACATGAACCTGCAATGGACATTGTCATTAGACCTCCTGTTGTGATTAGTTTGGATGATGATGAGATTGTTAAGATTGACGATGAAGTACATAATGAGCTCAATTTATTATTTTCCTCCTCCATGAACTTAGATGGGCACAACTGTGATGATCCTCCTAACAAGAGTGAATCACCATGTGTTGAACCCGGTGATTGTCATAGTATGACACTTGTTATTACCCCTTTGGATAGTTATCCACCTTCTATATACAATGAGCAGGATTGGGATGTAGACAACCTACTTTAGGTTGGATCGTATGCAACACACTAGTATTTTCTTTGCCCTTTTTTCACGTTCTTTGTGATTTCATGTGAATAATGTGATCCCCCATATCATAATTCTTGGTGTGTCTTTATTTTTGTGACCTTTCTTTGGACAACCCTTGTTACTCCATCGGTGCAAGGATACAAAGGAAGTGAAACTTTCATGACATTATTCTATTTGTATCTTCATTCTTCTATATGTTATAAACATTATCTTTTCTTTTTTATTGTGTTTTTCTTTTGGGGACGATGTAAAGTGTTGAGACATTTAAGTCTCTTTCATGTTGACCCAAAAGCTTTTCTTTTCTTTCGCTCTCTATGTGTCATTCTTCCTTTGTGTTCATTGTTCTATGAGTATTTGGGGAATGATGATGGCTCCAAGCTCTATTATATCATTGTAGAAAAGACATACATTGACCCCATAATTTGTAGATCCCTTATATATTATCTTTGGGATTTCATTTTGGGGCAACCCCTCTTCATGACACAACTTTATTTGGAAATGTTGGTGTGAGCCCAAGATCACCAACTGCAAAAATAACCTTCACGAAAGAGAGAGACACACACGACCATTTCACCAAATATGGAGTGAAAAATATTGAGATGCATAATTTACATAATGTATAGGCTTAGAAAGCCATGAAAAACATAGACGGGTGAGAAACTTCCCAGCACGAGAAAAACTACTTGAGAGTAACTAAATGCAAAAATTAATCTAAATGCAAGCCTAAGTAAACTTAAGCAAGTAAATATGCATTTACTCTAACACCCCCCCTTTAGTGCAACTTAGGGAGAATGAATGAAGATGCAATATGGGTCTAGGCTACACAACCATGTTAGGTACCCTTGTACAATGCAAAAAAAGAAATTTCTTGCAAGCAGAGAAAAGGAGAAAAACTTAGTGGGAAAAAACCCCTCCCCAAAAGAGAGAAAAAGAAACACAGAGATGATGCATGTATGGAGGACTAAATCATACCCCCCAAGGACTACATACATCATGTATATAGAATCAATTCCTCCCCATAAGAGGGAAAGAGAGAGACTATATAGCCACCCCACAATGTGTAACCACCTACAAAAATGGTAAGTGTCTGAAGACAAAACATGATCCAGTGTCCAAAAACAACTTGTCTCCCTTTCAGAAGAAATAAAACCAAATAAAAATGTAGGTATGCTTCCCAAAGAAGCATGAATATGTATGATGGTGTCTTTGAAATCTGCTCATGTGTCACCAAGACCTTGGAAAATGATGCCACAAACCAATCAGGAACATGCCCAATCACAACAGAAGGTGAAAAACAAGATACCACTAGAAACTGATCTTGAACAATATCCAGAGACTGAAATGGGGTGACAACAGTTATACCACAACTATCATCAAATAGGAGGGATATACCCTCAAATGTGTCCTCCAAATCTAAAATATGAGATTCTATGAACAATGAACCAATGTCTGACAAATACGAATTACAATCAAGAAGACAATGAGATACTGGGGGTGATGAATCACTAGATGTGTGAAATGAATCATCAACACAAAAAGAATGGTCCTGCAAAATAGGAATGATAGGAGTCTCAATCAATGACTCTGCACAACGAATCACTGAAGGAAAAGGTACATCATCTGTCTCTGATGGCGAAGAAGGATCATATGAAGAACTCATCATCCTCATTTGAAGATTCAAAGTATTCCAACACTTCAAACTCCTGGATAGTAGCATGATCATAGGGTATCCTGTCTGAAAAATAAAGAGGCACAAGACAATCTTAAATAGGATAATCTGGGAATGGCTGAGCATCAGGATCTCCATGTATTTCCTAGATTTTAATCCAAAGAGTATATGGACACTCAAAATGATTAATAGAATCTAAAGTGGCATCATCAATATGCATTGTAATAACTCCTAGGACATGATCCCTTTTGTAATTCCATGCAAACTTCTTACTATCAATACTAGGAAGGGGAACACGATTATATAGCTATGGAAAAAGATGAAGCTATCTCACGTGCCTCAATATACCATCTCTCTATTGTGTATAGTTCCCCCTTTCCAACATAATCACATCAGGATGCAATGAAAACTCCATAATGAACTATAAAAAATCTCTAAAAATACAAAGACAGTAACCTTCAACAACAAATAGAAACTCCCAAATACTACAAATGAAGGCTTCCCAAAATACTTCAAGAAGCAAAAAAAATGTTGAGAATCAAGAAACTCCCAAGAGCATAGCAACACCAATATTGAACTTCAACGGATTGAAAGTACCACCAAACAACAAAATATGAGAGAAAATCCTCAACCACTGCAAAGGTGATGAAAATACCTTTATGTTGATATGTGGTTTGTGAAAATTGGCCTCCATTTGTAAAATATATGCAAAAAAGAAAAAAAGGCCTATAGAGGCACTTTTAGAATAGGCATTTGGTCCCACCATGTGACCTCATTCATCTTCGAAAGCAAAATAAATGGACCCAACCAATCAGGCCTCACCAAGCCACCAAAAAACCAAGTTCAATCGGGCACAATCACCAAGCACCAATAACAAATCACCACACACAAGAGACAACCTCATCACAATCTTGTGAGCCTTACTCACAACCAATAATCACTTTGCAGTGCTATTTGAATAGAAAAATACTCCTCCACTCTGCCAATGTGGGATTAAGTTCCCATAAACACAACTCTAAATGAAATTGGGGCCCACTTCCACTTCGACTGAGAAGCCCTAAATAAATATTGGAAGAAAACTTTATAAAGTATAAAGTTTAGAAGAAATTTTCTACATAGTGAAAAAAAACTCGCCCCTCTCTAGAGAGAAATCAGGCAATGCCAGGGACAAGAAAATTGCAATCCCCAAGATCAAATCATAGCCTCCACAAATTAGATGGTTTCTTTAGCAAAGAGTTGCTTCTCTTCAAGTTTTGATCCTTTAGGAAGATCACAATGGTCTCCAAAAAGCCTCAGAGAACAAAAAACGCTACTTCCCAAGAAAACGAGTTGTCTGAATGGGGCCTTCAAATGAAAGTTGATCTCAAAATTCCAAACTAGATGACACCTTAAACAATCAAATCGTGCTCCCACAAGATGAAAGGTGGCCTCTTACAAGGAGAATCATTGTTGCACTTGAAAAAAAAGTGGTGGTTGCAGTTTTAAATCGCCTCCTTTTAGCACCTCCAAAATAGAAAGAATCAAGCCTCTAAGAGGTGTGCGCAAGTTCCTTCGTACTCAACACTTGCCTCTAACCAACGTGTGAGCCACGATGGAAAAGGTGTTGTGTGTGGTCCTTGGAGATTCGTGGCCTGCGTGGGAATATCCCACTAGGCGGGTTACCAAGATCAAACACAACACAAAAATTGACTCAAACACCAGATTATGAAAATAATGATAGTGTGGAGGAATCACTAGATGTGTTGGATGTTGATACAAATATTAGATGCCCCCTCCATTGATTTAACACGTCCTTGCACCAAAACTCGCACCTTCCAATTTGTAGTGATGCAACTTTTTGAGATGGAACGGTGTAGATGCCCTCCAAACGCATGGGACATAAAATTATCACAACTTCCAACTAGGGAGAAATCTTGACCTCCAAAAAGTGAAATTATGCCCAACAGCAAAATCATGCCAAGATTGCAATTGCATTCGCCAACAATCAGGAAAAATCAAAATTGAGGCAATTTTGAAATTTAGAAAATTTCAAATGCCAAAAAATAAATTTATCTCAAGTACTCTAGTGAAAACTCTCAGAAAGGATTCATAGACAGCAGGCTCTAATACCATGTTGGTGTGAGCCCAAGATCACCAACTACAAAAATAATCTTCACAAAAGCAAGAGAGACACGAGGCCATTTCACCAAATAAGGAGAAAATTAATGAGATGCATATTTTAAATAATGTACAAGCTTATAAAGCCATGAAAAACATAGATGGGTGAGAAACTTCCCAGCACAGGAAAAACTACTTGGGAGTAACTAAATGCAAAAATTAATCTAAATGCAAGCCTAAGTAAACTTAAGCAAGTAAATATGCATTTACTCTAACAAGAAACATATAATTGGCATAGGGATTTCCAAATAAGCTCTCATGTTCTCTTTTATCATTGGCATTTATCATCTTTCTACTTTAAAGTAATTGCTCACAGCATGTTGTTTAGCAATTTCTTTAAATTGGGGGCATACATTGGCATTATTTCATTTTTGCATGAACATTTTGACATTGACTTATTGGTACACAAATTTTATGATGACTTTACCCATGTGCCACCTTTTTTATGAGTGCACACCTTGAAGACCTAGTGTGTGAACTTCTCATCCTTTGGGGCTCACCTAGTGAACAACGAATTTTCACTAGCTCTCATGAGTATTTTTTCCTTATAGTGGACAATGGGTTTTCACTTGTGAACATTTATTTTTTGGAAAAACAACTAAGGATTGATCCATACCTTTTGGACAAACAGTTGAGGCTTGATCCACCCTTTTCCTTTCTTTTTCTCTTTGCATTAATTTTGACATTGTATGATTGTGTATCTTGTGTCACTATTGCATGCATGTGTCTCTTTGTTCCATTGTTGGTTTTCCATGAGATATTAGATCTTGGGGACTTGATCATCCTCCTTTATTCCTATCATATTATCTTCCCAATAGTTGTACAATTGGACCTCTCTTGACTTATTTGTCTACTTTAGTGTGAGTCCGAGCATAAGTCCATACTCTCACTAAAGTGGGGGATAAATGTAGTGTAGGAAATTGTATACCTTTACAATTTCACACTATGTTTGCATCCCCTTAATTAATTGGACTTAATTAAGCCTCTAATTGACCAAATTATGCATTCCAAAACCTTATTAAAGAGAAACCTATATTAAACAATTGCCAACATTAATTGAGTTGCCTTGAAAATTGAGTATCTTGGACTTAGGTCCTAGTACGTATTCGCCCAAGGGAGAATGGGTCCCGTTTAAGTCCTAAGACCCAATTTTTAATATGTTTTTGGTGGAATTTTAATGATTCAAATTCAAATTTCAAGTGTCGACTTTTGGAATCGAATTTTTGGGAAATTAGATAAATATTGTGATGTAGGTTTCAAGCATTCAAGCATCAATCAATCAAGACAATTCATGCAATATCCAAGCCTTAGAGTAATGTTTTTTACTTCAGTCCTATAAGGGAAGCCATTAAGGGTTTGGTGAGTTGTGATAAGCTTTTTTCATTCATCAATTCATTTATTTTGTCATTATTTCATTATCAAGGTTTAATTACCAAACTGGGGTTTGACCAAGGTAAACCCCCATTCACCCAAAAATAAGGATTTTTGCTTCTCTCTTTATATGTGTAGATTTACAAGTGAAGGATTGAAAATTGATCAATGGATCATTTTATGAAATTTGCATTTGTTGCATTCATTATTGTCAAGCCACGAAAACTCACTTACATATATTTTACTTTTAGAAGCTTAGATTCAAGATTAGAGGATTCCAAAAAAATGATTTTGGACCCCCGCCCTAAGACCCATTCACCCCTAGATGAATGAGTCCTTGATCAGAGTTCAAAAACCACTTTTTATCATAGGTGCACACTGTCAAGCCCTTCTCAGATCTACCTGCAAATTGTCATTTTCATTTTTTTTTATAATAGAATTCTATATTTCAAGTGTTAGGCCATATAATTCATTTATTTTATGCACTTTAAATAATTCCAAAAAATTGCAAATTAGTCATTTCTGTCATAAGAAAGCAAAGATCCAAGGTCCAAAATAGGGTTGAATGACCTTAATTTTGCAAGTCGATCCTATCCCTGTGTGATCTTTTCTCTTTCTAATGAAATTGATGAAAGGTGTATTTGAACCCTAGTCCATTTCATTATTTCACATTGATTGAATTCATTCTCCCTCTTTCCTTCCATTTTAGGTACTATTACTTTTGATTAAGTTACTTGATCATCATAATAGTCTTATATAGATAGTTAATTCGACTTGGGTAGCATCCAAGGTATAATTAAGCTATGTATAGGAGGTACTGGTTAGTTTATTATCATCAAATTGTAAATTATATTCTCATTGGAGATATTTAGAGAATATTTCCTATTATTCTCAAGTACTATCAATTATTTGTAGGATATTTTTTATTATATTATTCTCTTATGAAAATTATTTCACTATAGTTGGTATTAGAGCATGATCTTGACACTTGGAGGGCAAGAATCAAAGTGATTTTTTTTTGATGAAGTGATCAAGTTGGGAAACACATCTCACTCAAATTCACTTTTTGTAATTTTCAAAGAAATTTTCAAGTCCATATTGAATTTACTTTATTTAATAATTGGGGTCCTTTAGAGCATATTTGGAGTTATTATGAAACATGGGTTCCCGCTAAATTTTCTCCCAAGTCTACAAATTAATAGTTTTTTTTCCCTAATTTCCAAAGGGTTAATCAATGACATATTGAAGCTAATAAAATATAGATTTTATTTCATTTTAAGAAGATCTTATGAAGTTATATTAAATCAACATTTCCACCAAATTCTAGATTTTTCTGCAAGGTGAGATATAGGCTCAATGAATTAAATTAAAAAAAACTAGATAATTTATATTTCTTAGTATGGTTGGTTGCAAAATTATTTTCTCCTATCATGCTAGGGTAAAAATAATTCTATAACACCTAGAAAAAATATCTAGACAAGAATGATGTAATAATTGAGGAGATTGATTCAAATAATATTAAATCTATGAGAGAAGAACACACCAATGCTAATGAAGATATTTCATCATTGAAAGTAGTGATGAAACCTCAATATTACATATCAATTATTTATCAATGATAATTGAGTCCCTTGTGAGTGGTATGCAATCTTAGAAGAGAGAAAATTCATAAGTAAGAATTAGGAAGAATATTGTACCATAGAAAAATGGATCATTGACATTTTCATAGTTATTTAGGTCTTTTTCCTATGATGCTTGGCTCATTTTGCTTAGATTTAATGCTGCAATGTAACTTAAACATTCACATTAGGTCTTGAATACTAAAATTATTAAGACTTTATGATGTCTTGTGAAGGTGTTGTGAAGTGTTGTAATACATTTCTACACTTTTCTAGAATCTTCTTATTATAATTCATCTAAATATCACCTTTTTATCCCTTATCAAGTCCTATTTCAAAGTGTTGTAAAGTCTTGTAACAAGCTTTCAAGCTTTTCTAGGCTTGTCATCACTTTTTACACCTTTCTTATTCTTTATTTGGCCCCTTTATGCAATTATAGGCCTAGTAATTAAGTGTATTTTTGAATTCAAACTTGACAAACCTCATTAAATGTACATCTTAATTCCCGACACCCACTTGCAAGCCTAGAGTGGGACCCATTCACCATGGGTGGTGAATGAGTCCCTCGTGGCTCAAAATTCAAAATATTTCAAAATTTCTTTTGGGTTTTTATTCATTAAGACCTTTTAAATGTCGGCTTGTGATGTTGTATTTTTGGGTAATTAGGGCATAAGTGTGCATAAATAAGTGTTTTTCGATCCATTTTAACCCCCATTCATTCACTAGTTCATTCAAGCATTCAATCTCATTCATCCACCTAAAGCATCAAAGCATCATTCAATCAAGCAATCATCAAGCATCTTGGAGCAACCATTGACATATCTTCAGAATTCAACAGTTCAAGGATTTGGTGAGTTTAGGACACTTGCATATTATTTATTCATCATTCATTTCTTGTTTTTATTTCATTTCTTTATCAAGGGTTTGATTACCAAAGTGGGATTTGACCAAGGTAAATCCCTATACTCTAACCCTTAACCATTTTCCCCCTCTTTGCATGTGTGTTTGTAGGTTTTGTAAGCAGATTTGTTGAAGAAATAGGTGTTGGAAAGTGGTCAACAAGTCATGAAAGTGATTCAAGTCAACCAAACCCTAATTCAAGCTTGGAGACAACATTCATCCTATTTTCTACAGATTTGACTCTGTCAACCCAACAAGAAGACAAGTGCAGATCTGGACCCACAAACTTGACCCCTGAATTTGTAGAATTTTAGAGGAGGACTATTCACCATCAGTAGAAAATGAGTCCCACTTTCAGGTTGAAAAGTTGATTTTGTTATAATTTAGTTCCTGACAGCCGAAAACCAATTTTAGGTCTTTTTACCAGTAGCAGGACTGATTCGCCATTAGTGGCGAATGAGTCCCACTCATCATCAACAGTGAATTTTTCCAAATTCTAGAATCTTTCAGCATCAAAATTTCATCTCCAGGTGCACTCTATTCAGTCTCATTCAGCTCTGTTTGCATTTGTTTATGTTTTTAGTTCATTTCTGCATGTCACACTATGTTTTCAAACATTACATATTTCATTGGTTTTGCATTCATAATCAATCAATTTTATCAATTAGCTGCATTTAGATAATTACATTTAGTCATAATTACTTCATGCATACCTTAGTTTGAGTGAACCACCACAATTTTTGGGTCTATCTCTCTCCTTTTAGGTGAAAAACCCTAAGAGTGCAAGAGAAGTACATAGACACAAAGAAATTGTTGGTTCATTTTGGTGAACCTGCACATTGATCACATTATCTTTCTGATTTACATTACATTGCATCCTAGGACTCATAACATTAGCTTTTGCATTAGCTTTTTGCATTGTTTTTACATCCTAGGATTTACAAATTTGCATTAGTGAAGATCTCATATAGATTTCATTTTTACACTTTACAACACTACAAAAACTAAAATTTTACATCTGCATCTTCATTTTGCATCTGAAACACATAAAAATCACTTTAATTTTTTTGAAAAAACACAAAAAAAATCCACCCCTGGACTCATTCGCCACCCTGGGCGAATCAGTCTAGCTGCACATTTTGCATTGCATTTTCAGACATTTTCAGGGTATTTTCTACATTACAGTTTCCTGTTATTACTTTCTGTCATACTTTCTATATTTTCTATTTTCTTCTCTTTCTTGCATATTAGTTTACTTTCACTCATTGTCATCATGGTTTTCTACTTTAATAAGTTTTGGAATTCATTGAAATCCTTAGTGGACATGCCAAATTGTACCTTTGGCTGTGATCCTAATGACCTTGAGCTTCCTCATGCTCCTTCAACTCCTCATGATTTTCCTCCTTGTGATGTTGAAATCATTGGAGAAGATGATGATAGCACATGACCAAGTTCTTAAATTCATGCCTATACAACCTTCTACCCATCCATGAAACATCCAAACCTTCCTACTGTTGCACCTCCTGATATATTTGGATACCTACATCTTGAAACAAGTGAAGAACCTAAGTTCCGTCCAACAGGTGGATGTAGTTCCTCTAACCAAGCAACTCCTCAACCATTTTATGATACCAAAGTTACAAGCACACCAATCAACCTTGAAGAAACATATGGCAAAGGCCTTACTATCTTAAGAAAACAAGGTTGTGACACAACAACTGAGCATAACATTCACCAAATTTTGGAACAAAAACCAACAGAAGAAAATACAACAGGATTAGGATATCAAGATCCTCCTCATAACAACAAGCCTCCATTTGACTATTGGAGACTTCGGGATGATGGCACAGTGATCTTTGATTTCCCTCCTCACTTGAATGTTCTTCTTCCACATGAACAACCTCTACATGATTGCAATGACAAGGATGCTAGGATCCCCATGGGTCCTCTTCCTTCTTCAATCCATGAAAAAGATGAATCTAGTAAACAAAAATGACCTTACAAATTGAAAAAACTAAAGTTTCCTCTACACCCACCACCTGAATGTGAAAGGAAATTGCAAATGCTTCTAAAAAAAGGTCTTATACTCTTACCACCATCAAACAGGTTGGTCATCCATCCTAAATATTCTAACATACCATATTGAAAATACCATTATGTCCTTGGACATCACTGTGATGAATGTTGGACATTGAAGGACATACTGAACAAGTATCACTTCACTAATACTGACTGTTATCCTATCATCCCATAATTCCTTTGACCAAATCCCCTAGTCATGCCATAGTTGTAGAATCTTCCATTCTCACTATTGCATGATCCTTCCCATCACCTATCTTGGCTCGTTCTTTCCTTGCACTCAGTGGGGGAAAGAGGTTGATTAGCCCTATCAGAGTAATGCATTTTTCCTTGTCTCTTAACTATGTTATTTACCTTTCGCTTATCCTACTTGAGATTGAGAAGCCAATAACTCAGTTAATGGTTGACTTGCATTTGCATTTCTAGACTTTTACATTTTTGTGTGCTTACAGTATGTGCGTATTATGTTCCTCCATAACGCGTGTTTGATGTTCTCCTCTCTTTGTGCACTTCCTCTATTTGTACCTCCATTCTTTTATACGTCGTACTTTATCCTTTCCTTTTCTCTTTTGTTTTGTGTTCTCCTTTTGGGGATGACTCAAAGCATAGAGATGACCTATGTCTCTTCCATGTTGACCCAAAGGTCCTTTTACTTTTATTTTTTTCTTTTGCTTGTGTTTTTTCCTTTGGGGATGATGCAAGGCATCGAGACCGAAATATCTCCTTCATGTTGACCCAAAAGATTTTCATTTTATTTTTCCTTTTTCATTTTCTTTTCGCTTGTGTTTCTCCTTTTGGGGACAATGCAAAGCATTGAGACTGTAATGTCTCTTCCATGTCGACCCAAAATGAACTTTATTTTTCTTTTGTTTTTTCTCTCTTTGTGTCATTCTTCCAGTTCTATGTATTCAGGGAATGATGATAGTTTTGAGCTCTTTCATACAAAACATTGTAGTAAAGAACATACTAACTCCAAATCCATATATCTCTTATGTGTTTGGTGTGTTCCTTTCTAGGGGGAAACCCCCCTTTCTTTTATTTTCTTTTTCGTCTACATGTTCAGTAGCCTTACTCAGAAACATATGACTTGGCATAGGGGCTTTCCTAGTTGGCTCTCATGTATTCTTTCTTGTTGCATTTTCTTTCTTTGATACTTTAAAGTAATTGCTCATAGAACATTGTGTAGCAATTCCTTTAAAGTGGGGGCATAAATTTGCATTATTCATTTTTCATTCTTAGTTCTTAGTGTAGCCTTGTCACTTCATACAATGTGTTTGTCACTTTTTGGATGACATTGGGTGTGATGTCCTTCATAAGTGTGATCTATCTTAGCATATTACATTCCTCTTAGTTGCTTGATGCGACACACTACATCCCCTAATTTTTGAATATTCTATTCTTTGTTTGGTCCTCTCTTGGAGACATTAGAGACAATGTTCCCTAAGTTATAGACCTCACATGAACTAAGCAAGACTCATTTGAACATTTCTTTTTCATTTTACATTTTTTCATTTACATGTCCACCTTGCATAACACAACTTGCATGCCTGTGGTGCCATCCTGTTTGTTCATGAGTTCTAAGCATATGTAGCTTTGCTTGCCTCATGAAGCACGAACTGATATTTTCCTTTGTGGTTCGTTATTAAAGTTATCGGGAGGTATAACTTTGATATGGTTGAGCGGGAAGCCCATTTTGCGGCACGACTTTCCCCATAGCCACCTATGTGTTTGTGAGTACATACCAACTGAGCGTATGTTTCTCACATTTTGGGCCTTCTCACCTAGCAGACTACCATAAGTCTTGTCGCCCCAGAGTGAGTATGCATTTTATTTTTCAGAAAAATAGCCTAGATTTGACCCACAACTAGTTGGAAAAATGATCGAAGCTTGATCTGACTTTCTCCTTTTTCTCTTCCTTTTCTTTTTTCTCTCACACGTGTGTTCCTTTGTTCTTATGTTTATTTTGCCATGGGATCTTCATCCTGGGGGCTTGATCATCCCTCTTGCTCGCATAAGTGCATTTGGATCCCTCTTGATATGCATGGCTACTTTAGTGTGAGTTTGAAGCAAGTTCATCCTCTCACTAAAGTGGGGGCTAAATGTACCATAGAAAAATGGATCATAGAAATTTTCATGGTTATTTAGGTCTTTTTCCTATGATGCTTGGTTCATTTTGCTTAGATTTAATGTTGCAATGAAACTTAAACATTCACATTAGGTCTTGAATATTCAAATTATTAAGACTTTATGATGTCTTGTGAAGGTGTTGTGAAGTGTTGTAACACATTTCTACACTTTTCTAGACTCTTCTTATTATAATTCATCTAAATATCACCTTTTTATCCCTTATCAAGTCCTATTTCAAAGTGTTGTAAAGTGTTGTAACAAGATTTCATGCTTTTCTAGGCTTGTCATCACTATTTACACCTTTCTTATACTTTATTTGGCCCCTTTATGCACTTATAGGGCTTAATTAAGTGTATTTTTGAATTCAAACCCGAGAAACCTCATTAAATGTAACTTAATTCCCGAAACCCACTTGCAAGCCTAGAGTGGGACCCATTCGCCATGGGTGGCAAATGAGTCCCTCTTGGCTCAAAATTCAAAATAATTTAAACGTTCTTTCAAGTTTTTATTCATTAAGACCTTATGTCGGCCTGTGATGTATTTTCGGGTAATTAGGGCATAGTTGTGTATAAATAAGTGTTTTTCCATCCATTTTAACCCCCATTCATTCACTAGTTCATTCAAGCATTCAATCTCATTCATCCACCTAAAGCATCAAAGCATCATTCAATCAAGCAATCATCAAACATCTTGGAGCAGCCATTGACATATCTTCAAACTTCAACAACAAGGATTTGGTGAGTTTAGGACACTTTCATGTTATTTATTCATCATTCCTTTCTTTTTTTCATTTTATTTCTTTATCAAGGGTTTGATTACCAAAGTGGGATTTGACCAAGGCAAATCCCTATACTCTAACCCTTAACCATTTTCCCCCTCTTTGCATGTGTGTTTGCAAGTTTTGTAGGCAGATTTGTCAAAGAAATAGGTGTTGGAAAGTGGTTAACAAGTCATCAAAGTGATTCAAGTCAACCAAACCATAATTCAAGCCTGGAGACAACATTCAACCCATTTTTTGTAGATTTGACTCCATCAACCTGACAAGAAGACAAGTGCAGATCTGGACCCACAAACTTGACCCCTGAATTTATAGAATTTTGGAGGAGGACTGATTCACCCTTAGTGGCAAATGAGTCCCACTTTCAGGTTGAAAGTTGATTTTTTCAGAATTCAGTTCCCGACAGCCGAAAACTAGTCTCAGGTCATTTCACCAGTAGCAGGACTAATTCACCATCAGTGGCGAATGATTCCCACTGGTCATCAACAATGAATTTTTTTAGATTCCAGAATCTTTCGGCATCAATATTTCATCTCTGGGTGCACTTTGTTTAGTCTCATTCAGTTCTGTTTGCATTTGTTTATGTTTTTAGTTCATTTCTGCATATCACACTATGTTTTCAAACATTACATATTTCATTAGTTTTTCATTCATAATCAATCAATTTTATCAATTATCTACATTTAGATCATTGCATTTAGTCACAATTACATCATACATACCTTAGTTTGAGTGAACCACCACAAGTTTTGGGTCTATCTCTCTTCTTTTAGGTGAAAAACCCTAAGAGTGCAAGAGAAGTACATAGACACAAAAAGATTGTTGTTTCAAATATGTTTCTAAAGGGCATGATACTTTTATATTTTACTTCGACCTAAGGATGGATCACCGCCCAAATAACTCTATCGCTAGGAACTTCACACCAATTATGGATATAAATTTTTTTGATGGAAACTTAGATCTAACCAATTAGATCAACTAAATGGAGTAATTCTTTAATCTTCGTCATGTTTTTTTTAAAAAAAATATTGTAACTACATCACTATACTTAGATCTTTACCAATGTATTTGATATCATTGGTTATATGAGAAGAAAAAGAAGGGATATGGTATCACATGGTCTATTTTTCCAAGAGGAACCCACTACACACCATGGTGAGAATCTTATGGATAGCTACTTTAGCTAGCTTACAAAGCTAAAGAAAATATTTATGATCAAGGGTTATATTCATCAATTCAAGACTTCGTATTTAAGAGTGGAAAATATTGTAGAAGAAATTTTGAAGTAATAATTTCTAGGGTATTTAAAATAACATATCAAATATGGGTCAACATGTTTTATCCAAATTCTATGTCCCAAACAATGATTATCACAAGATAGGTAGATAAATATTTCTTTTTACTAACTGGAGGGAGAAATTCCCTAGAAATGGAGATTGGAGGACCCCCACAACATTATTCCTTCAACCTATGATATTAAAACTTGAAAAAAAGAAAAGAAAAAGAAGTCAAGGCATTATGTTTCAACTATGATAGAAAATCTAGTAAATGACATAAATGTGTTGAGATTAAATTGTTCTACAATGAGGTCACCTATGATGAAGAAATGAAGAGCTAGTATTAGTTGTAGAGGACTCAAAAAATTTCCAACCATCTCTTCCATGCTCTATAAAGTATCAATACTCTACAATTACTTAAGATACTACTTTCCCTTAGAAAATAGAAGGTAACAATATTGATTGACTCAAGGAATACTCATAACTTCATTAGTAGTAAGTTGAAAAAACAATTGAACTATTTCATTTACTTTCCCTTGAAATTTTGGGTTATGATTGTAGATGTAGGTAGTTAATTATTAGGAAAATTTCATAGTATTAACTCATTTGTGGGAGACCACATGCTTGATTGTCCTATATTTTTTGTACACATGGCTAGAGTAGATGCTATTTTTGAAGTCTAGTGGCTCACTACTTTAGGAACAATAAGGTTGAACATCTAGAAGTTTTCTGCACAATTTCATTTAACCGGGAAAATATTCTCAACTAAAGTAGTTGCATGTAAAGAAAACATAGATTGTAAGCTTGCACAAATACAAATGATTAACAAGAGGATAGATAGAGGTGTGGTTTAATTATTGTCATTACAAGTGTAGTATTAAATATTCTTGGGAACTACTAAATTTGCAAGCCATTTTGAAAGATGGGACAAAGGAACATAAGAAAATGAAACAACAAGTTGATCAATGAAAAATTTAAACAAAGATAATGATACATAAGCTAGATGTAGAGGGAAGTCCTATCTTAGAGCTGAGGGCTAAGACACTCATAGAATGGAATAATTCACGATTCAAGGATGCCTCAAGGGATGATAAATATTTTGTTTAAAAACATTCAAAATGGATCAAGGTTGGGGACAATGTTTGTATGGGGGGCACACTACACCCTTAATCCTATAGTATGCATAGGGATATGAGTAGTTGGCTTGTGTCTACCATTACTATTGATTAAGTTATATGATCAGTAATATAACCTTGTATATGTAGTTAAATCAAGTTGTGTGGCATCCAAGACATAAGTATTGTATATACAAAAGCTGATGGTTAGTTTGCCATCATCAAATTACGAATTGTGTTCATTGGAGAATATCAAAGTTTACCCCTCAAAATAGCTTATTATTTTCAAGTATTATCAATTATTTGTAACATATTTTCTATTATATTCTTCTCTTGTACAAGTTATTTTTATATATGATTTTATATCTAGAAAATGAATTAGATACATTCTTTATATGAAATGAATGGAGTTTTAAAAATAAAAATAACCTTCATAATTAAGATTTTCAAAAGCTCATCATCCCATGAAAATTGAAAAATAACTAAATTATGATCAAACAAAATTATCTCAAAATACAATTTCACTAATTACTGATTGTAAAATGAAGATAGAACACATGTTACTCAAAAATGATTTCTGTTACAAATTTGTTGGTAACATGAATTAATTTCTATAAATATTTTATTAAAAATGTTTTAAAAACTTGTCTATTACAATGTCAACTCTATTGAAAATAGAATAGCTCAGTATTCCAACTATCACATGGATGTACAGCTAAACTGGTTAATTAGTCGAAGCTCAAGTGAGGTTTTCAGGTTATATTCTTGGTACATTCTTTTTAACAGCCAGCTATATCCATGAGGCATATCTTGGCTACCACCATTTGTAATTTATTTTCTTCTTCTTCAACTGGTGCATATGGCTGCTTTCTAGGAAGCTACAGACAATACATTTCCCTCCCCTAATAATGAAAATACTAACCTTGATCCAAATATTCGATTTGACAGTAGATTAGAAGCTCCCACTCACTTTCGTTTAATTTCGAGGAAGTTGACTACATGATGAGATGAGTAAACAATCAAATTAATTTAAGCAGCAACAGCTTAATGTTTTCAACATTTCTATAAAAAGATATTAAAGCTAGACGGTGCTGCCAAACATCTTTATGTTTACTCATAGTCTAACAAATTTCTTAGTTGTCTGTGTGGGGAGGAAGAGATTCGAACTCGGTACCCACATGGCACACATTGTGCCGCGACATCAGGTCTTTCGACACAAGGTCCTTGCTTTCAAGTCTACAGCTCGAATTCTTTATGAAAATGTCAACTTTGCCGATTAAACGTCGCACACATCCACGTGCTTCACCCTTTGTTGGTCGCCTCATCTATGTTTTCTTAAGCACAGAAAACAACATTCAAACTGTTGCAGAGCTCAGTGACAAAAGATAGCTTTCAATAATGTCATTTTATATGAAAAAAACATCTGTAAATGTCAGTTATATATAATTGTTCTTGTTGTGTTGACTAAATCAAGTAGAGCTCAACTTCAATTAAAGATTTTAAAAACAAAAACAAAGCTCAGGAACTTTCAAATGAACGAGACAATAAATAGCCACACGTTCCATGACGCGCTTCTGTTCAGAGTAGGTATATGTACAGCTGTCAACGTTTAGAATAATGGGTTGTGGGGAACCGAATGATTGAAGAGATATTACGAATAGGATTTAAATTGGAGTTGTTGCTGTGTCCGTAGCATTCACAATCGAGGGTAAGAGAAGATGGCGAGCATGTGGTTGATAATTGTTGTAGCGCTAACTACAATGGTGTTTCTGTGTGAGGGACGACTCGTTACTGACTTCTACCAGAGTAACTGCCCATCTGCCGAGGACACAGTGAAGACAACTGTGGAATCACACTTGTCACAGGATCGAACCGTTGCGGCTGCTCTACTCAGGATGCATTTTCACGACTGCTTCGTGCAAGTAATGCAAAACCCATTAACAAGATCTTTGGTGTAATCGTATTTGAAATAGTTTTTTTGTTCTATAATTAATGGTTTGTTTTTATTGATTAGGGTTGCGATGGATCAGTGTTGATCAACTCTACAGCCAACAATACTGCAGAGAAAGCGGCGGTACCAAATTTGACTCTTCGTCGATTTGATGTTATTGACGATGTGAAGGCAAAGATAGAGAAGATATGTCCAGGAGTAGTTTCTTGTGCTGACATCCTCGCTCTTGCAACAAGAGATGCCGTCGTTAAGGTAAGAATAATGTTCAGTTGCATACAATTTAATGAAGAAGATTAATAGTTAAGAGTAGGTTCACATAAATTAGATCTGAATGTTATAAATTTAAGTTCAAATTTAAGGTATTTAACCGTTGTGCTTATTGTTCTTATGAGTTCCACATTGTTAATATATTTGGTTGAAAATAAAATGGCAAAGAAGTTTTTCATTTAAAGAGTTCTTTTAATTAATTTTATTTTATAATTTATATATTTAAAATCTATAATAATATAATGAGGAAACTTATATATTCATATTAAGTTTTAAATTTTATATTTATTTTGAAGTAATATTTCAATTTATGTATATAATGATAAATAACATTATAATTTATAAAAATGGATTTATTCTTCTAACTTCTTTTTCTATTTGCACACATTTCATTATATTTTAATTCCTATCTTCTATTTAGATTTACATATTTCAATACATTCATCTTATTTTCTTATACATTTACTTCTAGTTAGTTGTTTGTCATCAAGATCTAACTATTATTCTATTTTAGGACAAGTCACAATAGGATGGAAAGCTAGTAGTTGTGAATTTGTTCTTTCACAATTTCAAATTTCAAATTCAAATTTGACCAACCCCCTTCACCCTTATACCTTGATTCAATTACAAACACTTTTGACATGATTTTGTATTATATGCTAATATTTAAAGAGATTCAATACATTCATTCTAATCATCTTTTACACGTGTGTGTGTGTGTGCGCGTGTGCGTGTGCGTGTGAGTGTGTAGACTCCATGTCTTACTCCATTGTCATTGTAAAATGCTTTTAACATTATTAACTTTACTTTAACCTAAGAAAACATTTTCAAATATATTTAAATATAATCATTTTTATTAATTATAAAAGAATATTTTAGAATAATTACTCTACAAAATACTAAATCTAAATAACTTTTAAATGATATATAATTTTCATTTAGAAAAGCAAATAATGTTATTAAGAATTGTTATTAATATAATAAAATTTATTAGTATCCCACTTAGGTAATATTGGCAATCTTGTGATATTGCTATCAAGATTCAACCATGTAGTTTTTTTATGAGTCAAACTCATTGACCCATGTTTCATGAGTAGTGGTTCACAAGAACCCATCTCTCATGATAATAAATAGTCCACTTAGCACTCATTGCTATCATGAGAGATGGATTTTTGTGAACCACTACTCATGAAACATGGGTCAATGAGTTTGACTCATAAAAAAACTACACGGTTGAATCTTGATAACAATATCACAATTTGACATGCTGTGAAAAATACCTCCTACTTATCAATTGACAATCTTGTAAACTAGATACTCCCATAAAATCTTAAATGACATTTCACTAGTTATATATACATATACCTTTTTCTAAAATCATATTAGAATTGATAATAATTATTATTTTGATATTCTTATAACAAATAATTAATGTGTTTCGATGTTCATATTTTACATAGATCGGAGGTCCGTCGTGGCGTGTAAGAACTGGTCGACGAGATGGGATTATATCAAATCAGAGCGAGGCACTTGCCAACATTCCTCCTCCGACTTCTAACTTTTCTCAACTACAAACATTCTTTGGAAGAAAAGGACTGGCTATCAAAGACCTGGTTGTACTCTCTGGTACGTAATAAATAAAAAATATGCATAACTATTATCTTTATTACATGAATGATATCATAAATAAATGACTACTTGCGCAGGCGGCCATACAATTGGAAACGGCCATTGCAATTTCTTCAGCAACAGGCTTTACAACTTCACTGGAAAAGGAGATATGGACCCTGCCCTCAATGCCTCCTATGCACAGCAACTCAAGACAAAGTGCAAAAATCTGTCAGACAACACGACATTTGTAGAAATGGATCCCAAAAGCTCCCTCACCTTTGACACCGATTACTATACCGTCGTCAACCAAAACAAAGGCCTGTTCCAGTCTGATGCCGCACTTCTTACAAATTCCGTTTCTCAGAACTATATTAATCAGCAGTTGAATCAAGATAACTTCTTCAAAAACTTCAAGAAATCGATGCAGAAACTGTCAGAAATCCAATTGAAGACAGGAACCACTGGCCAAATTAGACGTCGATGTGCATTCGTAAATTGATAAGTTGTTGATTGGTTTAAATCTTCACGCAAATAAAAATCTGTTTCCAAGCCCGTCGTATTTTCCTTTCATGGACGGATACGTTGGGATTTCTGTCAACTTGTGGTTACCATGTTTTCCGAAAACACGGAGCTCATCACAAGCTTTTGAAAGTTAAAATAATGGTATCCGTTGTCTTATAAACTATCTTTGATTTATTCTATTCTATTTTATTGCAGATATTATTTCGTAACATAAATTTTCTTCTTTTATCTATTGAATTGGATCGGACAATTCTATAAGAAAATCCAATCCAAACAACAATATTTTCTTTTGGAGCATTCATGTTGCTACAATTTTTTAATATATAATATGTTTTGATTCAATAACCAAAACAAATTAGTTTAAATAGGAAATGATCTCTTTAATGTTGATTTATAAATATAATTATTTTTAAAAAATGATAAACAGCAGTAAATAAATAGATAATGTTTAACAGACTTAATTTAGTTTTGGAAAATAACAAACTATGTCATTTTCAAATATTTAATGTAAAATACTTTAGCAAACCAAAAATAAACAATTCTTGTTTAAATTAGAGGATAAATAAAATCTTTCTTTTATATAAATTTAAATAAATAAATAAATAATATAAATATTCAAAAGTTATTAAAGGTTAAAAAGTTTGTAAAAATGTAATTGGAATGTTTTGAAAATTGAGCAAAGTAATAAATGTATTTAGTTGGAAAACTATGATAGATGACAAAATCTGATATATTAATAATGTAACAATGTTAGTGAAGATCAAATGAATGTTTAGTCTATCAATTTTGGTTAGTTTCAAATGTACATTGTATTCTATAAGTGTGAATATGATGTGAACACACAAGTGCAAGATCTACAAACTTTCAAAATAGTACTTTTAGTTTACCCTGATTTTCATAGTCTAATCCCACTTTAATTATTATTTTTGTGTTTTATTATTTGCAAGTGTCAAGCATAATTTTTTCCTTTTGTGTTAAATCATATAAGTACATTGATTTAATAGCTAGATGAATGATTGAGGTTAATGCTCTCAACCATACAAGATTTACTACATGTTTGTGCAAATTAGATCCCCTAAAAATAATAGCAATAATGTGTACAAGTGATAAAAGGTAGCTCTAGGATGCAAGAGTTTAAATATGTCATAATGATTTAAAATAAATTGGTGCTACCTATTCAAATACAACAATAAGGCTTAGATGAAACAATTTTGTACTTTTAACAAGTCATCAAGTTATAATAATGGGATATATTGTCGCATAAGCTATATTTGATCTCACGAATGTTAAAATTATTCTATTTTATTATATTTTAAATATTATTTTGTAGTATAAATTATATTCTTTTATCAACTAAATTAAACCCTACAATTCCTTAAGCGAATTCAACTAAAAAATTGTTATTATATTTTCATTTTGAAAATTAATCTCACAATTTATTTATATATATATATATAACAATAACCAAAAAAAAAACTTCAAATAGCAAATGATCTCTTTCATGTTATTTTATATATACAATCATAATTTTAATATGATAAAGTGTAGAAATACGTAAATGATATTTAAACTTTTTAATTTATATTTGGAAAATAGGAAACTTGTCATTTTCAAATATTTAATCTAAAATATGTTTATTGTAAAAGAAAAAAAAAAACTTTTTTTTAAATAAGAGGATAAATAAAATCACTTTACATAAACTTAAGTAAATAAATAATATAAATATTTAAAATTTATATAAGATTAAAGAGATTGTAAAATTGTAATAAATGTAAATAAATTTAATGTTTCGAGAATTGAGTCATGTAATAAAAAAATTTAATTGGAAAATTATGATAGATGATAAAATAATTTATTATTACTATAAAAATATTTTTGAAAGAGGAAAAAAGGGTTTTACAGGGACCTGAAACCACAAAGTTTACAAACAAAAGATAAGATTGTTAAAGACACCAAAAGCAGAAAGGTTGTTAAAACAACAACAAGACAAGTCCACAGCCACCAAAAAAGGCCAGCGAAGGCCACAGAACCAAAAAACCAGACAAAACACCAACAACAACTAAATTTGGGCCTTTAATAGTAATAATTTATTATTACTATAAAAATGTTAGTTAAGACTAGATGAATGCTTTGTCTATTACTTTTGGTTAATTTTACAACTACAAATTGTATTCCATAAGTTTGGATCTAACATGAGCATCACATCATAACAATAATAAAATGATACATCACATGATCACCACCAAAAGAATCTTCTCATACACACACATAAAAATATTTCATGGTTCAAATGTGTCACTACATCAAAAAAATTGTATAATACTTGATCTGAGAGTCATATGTCAAAAATATGCCCAAGGGAATTTATCACAACTATCTCAACTACCCCTAGTTGGATCTCTCTCTTATAGATGGCTTTGATGATAAAGATAGTGGTGGACTCATTCTTTTTGACAACACTAATCTATTTGATCCTAATACACTTAATCTAGACCTCTCTATGAAATGCATTGCCCTCTAGTATTATAACACCATCCCCTCAAATAAGGACTAGTAGTATTGCACCTCTTTCAATGCCTATCCACACCCCTCTATACCCTAATAATCTATGTAAAGGCTCATACCATCCCCTATGCTCCTATCATACCCTTAGCCATGTCTCTCTCATGCCTAAGCTTGGCCACATCCACATTGACCCTCTATAGTTACACTAACAAACCTTCTCCCTTCTTCATGGTTGTAGTCCTCTCCATTACCAACTTGTCGCCCTATCTCCACTTCCCCCTGCACCTCCATTGCATCCAACTGGAGTTATAGTTTATCCCTCTCTATCTACACTTTAGATAGAAAACCATACACTGTATCTAGATCAAACTATAGTCTATCCCTCTCTACAATCCATTGATCCCTCTTTGATCATGCATCATCCCTCTCCCAATGACACTACATTAGGGATATCATTAAAATCCCCAAACATAACTATGCATCCCCTCTACCATCTTCCTCCACACCCCCTCCTTGCCTACTCACTCTTCTCTTCCCTCATCCTCTCACTCTCCCTACTCCATTAGATCCTTCAACTCCTTCCCCTAGCTCTAGTAGGCTCTACCCTATCTCCCCCCTGTACTAGTTGTCTCTTCCTCCTCCCTTCATCCCCCCTCCTATTTTCCCTCCTAGGATGGTCAAACACACAAGTCTATTATCCACTTATCATGCATCATAATCATTTTTCATCTCTACATCTTCCACTTCTAATCACTACACCCAAGTTTGCAAGTGCCCCACACTAGTCTATCCTCACAAAAAATCCATCTACTAGCATCACCCAAGGCCTAATCTCTTGGGTCAATTTTGCAAAAAATGGCCTCTTTTGTAGGCCTCATGTATGCTAATTCAAACTACCAAAATACCTTATTTTGTAGATACTACTCAACAACATGAATATTCTACCTTACTAAGTAGTGAGTCTATAGAGTATATGGATATGATCATAATCCTATAGGCATGCTTCATAGTCTCACTATTACCTCCAAATCATTATATCTATCTTGTCAATTACCACCTCTAGTCAAGGATAGGTCACCCATCTAAGTTTTTTGAATCCCACCTAAATATATGTACACATATGGCCTCTTGGGCTCTTTATCCCTATCTAAAACCAATCTCAGAACTTCTATGTGCTCCCAAGCCCATTTATGTAGTAGTATCACACCACACCCCATGATTTTTCCATCCCTATATCACACAAGAATCCCTAGGATACACAACTTTATCCCTAAGCATTCAATCCAAAACACAAGCCCATCCAATAGGGAACCTATGAGACCTCTTATTAGAAACTAGTAGCCCAACAATAAACCATGTTATGAATAGGGGAAATGGTGGTAGATATAGTTCTACTGACATAAATTATACTCCCTTTTAGGTGAGAGTACAATTTCATGCTTTATTTGGAACCTACTTGAGTGACCCTTTCATTAATGCATTTCAACATCCCTTAATGAGGCCATAATTTCTAAAGTCATGCATTTTGTGGCCCATTTTAACATTTATCAACAAATTGCATGTACAAAACCTTAGTAAATATTTAATACTATGCTCTCGACACCTTAAATCTTGTAAAATAGGGTTGGGACCTAGTCGCCTAGGGTGACTTAGTCCCCCTATTTTGCCTCTAAATTTCAATATGTCGAGGACAAAAATTTACTATTTATATATTTCAAATTTCAAAAGTTATCCATCGAGATCTAATTTTCAGGAAATTAGAATAAATTCCTATAAATATATAGTCTTTTCATCATTTGAAAATTAATGGGAAGAATTAGGAATTTTGAGGAGAAGAAGAGAAAAATCATTGCATTTTGTCACATACATTTTAATTTGTAGGTTTTCAAGCATATTTTCAGATTTGATCAAGTTTCATTTAATGATTGGAGTTTGATGGAAATAGAATGACATGATGGATTCTAGGTTTGGAAAGTTCTATTAGCCATTTTATACCACCTAATGGCTTGTTTCTTAAGTGTTCTCATCATCAAGCTTCATCCTACTTGTTGCCCAAGGTGAGGTATCATTTTGTTTTAGATTTCCTAAGGGTATTCGACTTTCTCTTAGGTAGATCTTATCATTATCATATAGGAAACCTTCTCTAATGCACTTGAGTATGGTTTTATGCATTTTAACTCACACAACCTTAGATGCACTTAAGGTTAGGAGCACAGACACTTTTATAAATAAATTTAATGGCTATTTTTGGAGGTAGAAATACCAAAATATGGGTTTTCCTAAGGCAAAATCCTATATAGCCATCCCCCAACATTTCTCTTTTACATTTATTGTAGGTCCAAATCCAAATATGGTAATTTGCAATGTAGGAATTAGAGAGTAGAAAGACTGTTATAGGTCCAAGTTTTCAGATCTAGAACAAGCCTTGAAGGACATAGTCACCTAGGGTGACTTGGTCCTTCCAAATTAGTATCAAACTTACAAGAAAAGTGCATAGAACTCTGTCTTTCTCAAATTTTTTGTTAGAATTTTTTGTTATAGTTTATCTGTTATCAAAATCTTGTTTTTTAGTTTAGGGCACATAGGTTAATTAGTTTAATCAAATTAATTCAATTATCCAATCAAGTTCTATGGTATAAAAGGATCAACTCCAGGGTTGATTGACTCACCTTCATGGTTGAAATTTAATATAATCCCCTTGTTGATTTGCATCCTAATGTTCTCTTAAAAAAGGATTGATGTTAGTGTTCTATGCATTAGACCTAGCATCCCTTTTTCATCAAATTTTTTTGGTGAACCTAACATATTGAACATCATTTAGAATCTTCTATTTTCATTTTGAACACAAGAATCTACTAAGACGGGGGTGAATCAATAGATCTTAAAATTTGGCTCTAATAACCTTTTGTGCAGACTAACTCCTTAAGCTCTTTATGCAAATTAATTCCTTAAATCCTTAATGTGCAGATTGAAGACTTAAGATGTAGCAACATAAAAATGAAAGCATACAATCAACACATAAAATCCCATAACATCAAATATACATGGAAAACCCAAGATGGGAAAAACCACGATGAGAAATGCTGCTAGGATCTACTGTCCTAATCTAGCCTCACAAGCAATAGTATTTTGTTACAAGGTTTAAGGGCACCAACCCTAAGGAGACACCAATCCCCTAGTTTTAGGAGCACCAAATCTAAGGAGATACCAATCCCCTACACTGAGAACCAACTCTGTTGTCTGATGGCACCAACCAATCAAATTTATAATGACAATATTTCAAATTGTTCTATTGAACATAAATCAATGTTGCAACTTACTTTCCAACTGTATTTAATACTTTATTTCACTCTCTGCAACTCACTTTCTATTGCTGATGTTGCACTCTCAGCAACACATCCCCTCTTCTTTGCACTCTCTTTTTCCTCTGCACTTAGAACCTTCAATGTTCTATCCTCTGAATAATAACACAGATATGAGTGTCAAATTTTTGTTTGGGTTCTACTAATTTAGAATGTGCATTCTCTATCTTCTCTTCTACTCCCTCTTTTCCTCACTATCTTAGTTGCATACTTAGCAAGTTATCATACTGTACGGTTCTCTCACCCTCTACACTTGCAAACTCAACATATCAACTCTTGTAGACATAACCCCCTCACACACAAACCATTTTCTGATTATCTTTTTCCTTGACTCCATTGATTTGTAATAAATAACTTGAGACATGTACCACTATCTAGATCATCTAAAACCTATAGTTAGGGTTTCCTTCATCTGCAAGCTTCTCCAACAAGTTGTCTATTCATCTCAAGCCTTGCATCATCATCCAACTCATCATGAAAACATTTGATAGGGTTTATCAGATATCTTCATCATCACACTACCTCTACATCACACCTCACAACATTTAATTCTGATATAGAGAATTTACTAAGAATAGATAAACTACAAAACCCTAGAATCAGATATCCATTAAATGAGTTCCTTTGACTGTGTGATTTGATTCTAATCCTCATCAATATGGCTATCCATGCCACTAACCTGTGCATCAAATCTCCAATCTGATAGTCATAGGTGTAGTTGAATGAATTAAATTCATTCACTGTGTCAATTACTAAACAAAACCCTTGTTTACACGGACTTGACCATTTGTGATCTTCATCATTGAATCTAGGTTGTCGATCTTTTTTCTTTGCACCACAATCCTTTAGTTCTCTATTAGTCTTGGTGACTTTAAAACATCACCATCAGATTAAACCTCTTTAAACTAGCATCATTGATCTCCATATCATGACTATTGCTTTACACCATCAAAGAAACTTTAACATATCGGGCTAAGATATTTTAGGGTCTCACTGATATTTACCTTTATTTTTTATTCCACTAGCAAGAGACACGAGCCCACATTATCACCACACAATTCACAAAAAGGATGTGAATTGGTCTACCGATCAATCATCCCTTGCCATTTTTCATCCATGTCATCACCATACAATTCACAAAAAGGATGTGAATTGGTTTGTCAAGCAATCACTCTTTTCCATCTATCAGCATAGTCACCTTCCATCACCTTCACCTTCCTATCAGGTCCCACCAAGGTTTTTTCCATGACATTGTTGTGTCGAGGGGACACCAAAGCAACTCTCTTTGATATGGAATTGTCTCTTCTATTAAGTTCTATTATAATTTCGAAGAGAAGCTTAAGAAATCACACTAATATAAGAAGGTCTCACTGATATACCTTGCAACTTTGATCGGGTGGTCCCTACTGCCTACATGTCATCCCTACCATTATTGTACAACAAACATCACAAGCATGACTTGATGTGTCAACCAAACACTCATCGCCACTTGTCTTGCTAACATCATCCTTCATGGTCGTTTGGTCCCACCTTATCGGCATGTCGAAGAGACTAGTCATTTCATCTCGTCGACATCCATCTTTCTTCTTGATGAACCTTATTGATATCATTCTCCATTAACTCCTACTGCTCATCACCCATCACACAAATACTTGCTTCATTTGGTTTCTTAACTGTGATGTGAAACAACTAAGCAATGCAATAGAATTATGTCACTTATACACTGTTGATGTCATCTTCCACTAGCTCCCGATTTCCATCATTCATTTCAAAAACCATCCTATCCCTTCGCTTCACAATAGTGATGTGAAGCGACTAAGAGATATGTCGCCACATGTTTGTTAGACCCACCAAATCCTTTGTCATCCATTTGATCCAAAACACCATTTGATCTCCACTGTTCCCCACTCCCCTGTGAGGTATAGATAGGGTCCCACCATAGGTTCCATAGGCTAGTAGGCATTGATGACCTTCCTCGGCTTGATCACAACCGTTGATCAAACTCAATCACTCATTGTTGAAGCAAATAAACTTTAACTTCCATTACAACGATGTGAAGGCTTTATGCAATGTAACATTGTTCTACCATTTGTCTAGGGTGACATCACTATCTACCCTTATCACCTCTTAGTCGAGTCCCACTTTATCGGTATGTTGAAGGGTGATCCCACAGAGCTAGTTTACAATTTTTGGGAGATTTTGATTTTTACTAAAATCACATATTTTTAGAAAATATAATGATTTAATCCTTAAAAAGTTCCATTTAAAGCATTCCAATTGAAGAGGGTTTGATCAAACTACCTTAGATCAAACCCCCTTGGATAGAACCCCACTAGTTTTAAACCATACCTATAATAGAGTCTCCTTTACACCTATCAAAATGTTGATAAAAAACCACTTTTGATTTACCTTTTGGGGGATCAAATGCATTCATTTATTTATTTTTAAAGTATTTATTCCTTATTATAAGCTTCCCAAAAAAGTATAATTTTAAATAAATTTAGTTTTATTATTATATTTATTTTTTATTTCTTGTGAATTTGTAGGCTTTTCACCAAGAATCAAGCTCTTTATTCTACACATGTGGAAAAATAGAATATTATCAATTTTTTTTGAAAAATATGAGTGCTCCAGATATTGAAGTCCTTGATCCAAAAAAAAAATAAAAAATTGAATTTCGATACATATAAAAAAAGTTATTTTATACAATCCGCCTATGTCTAATTGTAATTGGTTTGACTTTGAAACTTTATTAAGGAAAAAATATTCAATAACAAACTATGAAACTAATTGGAAGAACTAGCTATTGTAGTTACAAATCTAGATTCAAAAAAATTAGAATTTTATCCTTCATGGAAAAAAGGTTGTGTTATACGGTGAGAATCACTCCTTAAAAATGGTGTTTACTAAAAAAAACTAGTTTTCGATGGAGATGGAAAAAGAAGTGCAAATTGATTCCAAAATTTTTGAAAAAAATATATTTAGAATCTACATACAAGATGTCACAAATCACTAGTTTTCATCATCTTCCAATTCCTCATGATTTAGCCACTATAGGTGCCCGAAAGTGAAGATTTAGTTAGAAAAAATCAGTTCAGTGTCTAGTTTGGCCAAAAATTGTAAACCAATATTGTGGGATCACCCCGAAAGGACTCAAAAATGACTCCCATTGAAAAAGAGTGGTCTCACTAATATTCACTATCTTCTCCATGTACCTTGTACCCATGTGTCACTAATTCAATGTCAAATTCATGCTACAAGATTTCTACCTTTTCATCCTTGTCACATGTCATAATATCGCAAGCCCATGAAGTCAACACAAGTTAACATGGGCTTCTAATGGAGTTACTTCTCCATTTTTGGTCTTTCCATTTGCTCTCCTTTGTGAGTCAGGAAGTGCTAATCTTCCTTACCTTATGCTTTAAGTGCATTGTTGAGTTCAACAAACAAGTCAAAGCCCTTATACTCAATGCACCTTTTTCTCCTGTCAGGATTCAGCCATCGGCCTCACCCTTTACCATTTACCTCCTTTCACATTTATTGTAGAACATAACTCATACCTACAAAACTCCAAAGTGTGAAACACAAAATTTGCATTGAGCTTGTCAGATATCAGTGTTCATGCATACCGCTTACCACTTACCAAACATTATGGTAAGGAATAAGCCTTCCTATTGATCCACAAACACCAAAGCCTTATCGATGGTCAAAGGTCAGTCTTCCTCTTTACTGTATACCTTCCAAATAATTAAGCAATAAACCTTAAACCAACTCGCAAGTTACCGAAACCATTTTCTGGTTTAGAGGTTGGGGTTCCTCCATACCTTCTTCCATAAGCATAATGTTAAGGCATAAGCCTTAACCCAGATGCTTGACTCTCAATACCTTCAACATATTGTAAGCCTTAAGTTTGAAGCTCGAAGCCTGATTGAACATAGCATATTTTTATTCATCTTTCTGAGGGACTCGATAAGAGTTATGACTGAGGCCTGATGCTTGAAACCTTGAAGGTATAGTAAAAAATGACTAACTCCAAACACCTTCCTAGTTCAACAAGTGATACACTGCAAGCCCGAAGTCTGAGACTCGAACTTCTGCAATCTCGTCACCACTTGCACAACATCTTATTCAAAGCTTCAACCTTTGACATCAATGACACTTTTACACTAATTCCAACCTCCTCACTGCCAAGATCAGTTCCATCTCTCCTTTGATCCCCTTTTGACATCAATGACAATAATATGCCCCTTTGTCATTAATGGAAAAACTAAATGCTCAACTTATAGCCAAAGGTCTGATACTAGTTATGGATAATATCTGAGATCAGATCTCCTTTGCTCATCTTTATGAGCAATGCATACTTTTCTCCCATGCTCAATTTCTTGAGCATTTTCACAACTTTCTCCCCCTTTGAAATCAATGGAAAAGTGTCACACTTTTGAATGTATTGTCTCAAGTTCACTTCTCCTTAGTAATTTGACAGAGTACTTTTTCTCCCCCTTTGACTAATAGCAATTGATACCACTTTATGCTATCATACTGATTGCTGCTTTCCTCTTCTGACCTCAATGGTAACACCAAATGCTCCAGTTGCTCTATACAAATTAACACTATCTGATTCCAATTGAAGTATCATTTCATGCTCTGAACTAGCTAGGTCTAATACCAATTGTAGATGTTTTCACTTTATACTCTATACCATTTGATATTCTATACTGCATTGTATTAAGTATAACATTGATTTGATAACAATAGCAACTCCCCCTTAGATCTTGCTCCATTATCTCTTCCTGCATACTTGAGCACTAGCTTCATTTCAAGCTCTACACCAACTGTATAAGATCTATACAATTTATTTTATTAGCAAAGAACTTGCACAACTACTTTCTCCTTCAACTATATATATTTTTCCTTTTGACAAGGCATATAGGGAGAAAGAATGTAATCATCAATCTGCAACCATCAAGTTGTTAGAAATTTGTAAAACATATTTTACCTGACTTTATCTCCTTTTCATTTCCAGGGATGAATAGGATACCAATTTATCTCCCCCTAGACTCATTCCCTATCACTACAAATTAGTGATGTAAGGTAGGATCAGTCACATTGAGTGCTTCTTGTTGATCTTTCACTCTCCAGACCTTCTTGTGCTTCTTATCTTTCTTATCAACCTTCTTCTTAGGAATATGTAAGTCATTTTTACTTTGGGGGGTCTATTTATCTTCCTTTCATAATGTGCTATTGGTATTGCATAGTTTAATCTACAATTATTTGTTATGTGACCAAGATTATTGCAATTTTAGCACATTACATTCATGTTTACTATAGGAGTGAATGAATTCCTATGCATATATTTTTTGCTCCTTCTAGGTGTAGCTCTACATTCACATGCCCTATGACCAAACTAATTACATGAATGATAGTAACCATAGAAAAACAAGGAATACTTGGTCATATCTTTTCTTTGTGTAGGATGAGGTGGTTTATTTTCTTTTGATTTCTTCATGTATCTCATCCTTGAAAATATTTCTACATCAGCTCCCTTTGTATGTTTCTTTTTCCTCAAATCTTCAAGGATTAAATTCTTCATCTTCTTCTCTATTATGGGCTTGTTCTTAAGATACTCAAAAACTAAATGGTTATTTCTCTTCTTGTTTGCAATAGGTCTCTTTTCTTTTACAACTTCTTATCAGCATCAGGCTTCTCTTCTTCTTTAGCTTTCTTCACCTTCGTAGTGCCTTTTTTTAATTTTTCATTTCTAGAGGCATTTTCCTTAGTACAACTTGTGCAATCTTTCTCTTTCTTTGTGCAACATATTTATTCTTCTTTGAATCTATCATATAACTTAGTAGAAGCACTAGTAGGACTCTTTCATTTCTCAAAACTAAGGCCAACCTTTTCTTCAAGTTTTGATGGCTTATGTGATTTTACCAACTCATCTAATATCTCAAAGCCACCTTTCAACTTTAGGCCTTTATCAATTTTCTCCTTAGCATCTCCTAACTCTTTTCTCAGAGTAGCTATTTCTACTTCTAGTTTCATACTCTTTTGATTTAGACTCTAGTTTAGATTTAACTTCATTTTCTACTCTCTTTGCTTCTTCCACTTGTATCTTCAAGCTGATCACAATCTGATTAGATTCTTCAAGATTTTTGTTCCGCTTATTAATCTCCTTTTGTGTAGGAAATTTTTGTTCTTCATTCTTCATCTTCATACCTTTAATCTCATCTAGAGCATAGATGAATTTTCCTTTGAGGTCAACTTTTTCTTCTTCTTCTTCAGACCCAAACTTTTCAAATTCTTCATCAAAATTTATTCTAAAATCCATAAAAGAGGATTCATTTCCCTCAATCTCATAGACACTTTCATGTTCACCATCTAAGCTTCCAAAAACATCTGATAACCTATTTTCTCCCTTTGTGTGCAGATCCTTCTTATTTTTCTTTTTAGTATCCTCTTCTTTCTTAGAGTTATCCTTTTCATCATGAGGGCATTTAGTAGTAATAAGACTTATTCTACCAAAATTAAAACCATTAAGGGGTAGCTTACCTCTATATTTTTTGTATCCATTTAGTGGTCTTCTGATGAAATTAGCTTCCTCCTCATCAGCCTTCTTAGATCCATATGTAGATGCTTCTATCATCTCTCTTCTATCTACAACATCTCCCATGGATGTGTCCAATCTTATTATCTTCACTTGTCTTCAGACTTTTAGACTCACCTCCATGTGTCTGAATCTTGGCCTGCACCTTACAATCATCACCTTCATAAATCATCTTTAATTTATTCCCAACATCATGTGTTGTTAGAAAATGCATTACTTTGACAACCATCGATCTTGACAACTGACTCAACATCATAAAAATTTCCTTAGCATTAGGGTGATCCCACAATAGTGGTTTACAATTTTTGGCCAAACTAGACACAAAAATAATTTTTTTTAACTAAATCTTCACTTTCGGGCACCTATAGCAGCTAAACCATGAGGAATTTGAAGATGATGCAAACTAGAGTTTTGTGACATTTTTTTTGTAGATTCTAAATATAATTTTTTCAATTTTTTTGAATCATATTGCACTTCTTTTCCATCTCACGAAGACTAGTTTTTTTCATAAAACAACATTTTTAAAAAGTGATGCTCACCGTGATAATGCATAATTTTTTTTCCTTGAAGGATAAAATTCTAATTCTTCAATTTAGATTTTTAACTTCGATATCTAGTGCTTCCACTTGGTTATATAGTTTTTTATTGAATATTTTTTCTTTAATCATGTTTCAAGTCAAACTGATTACAATTTAGACATAGCACAACCAGATAATGCATAATTTTTTGTATGTATCAAAATTCATTTTTTTTCATTGGATAAAGGACTTCAATATCTAGTGCACTCATATTTTTCAATTTTTTTTTTTTGAAAATCTTCTATTTTTCCACATGTACAAAACAGAGAGCTTGATTTTTGTTGAAAAACCTACATTCACAAGAAATAAAAAATAAATATAATAATAAATTAAATTTATTTAAAATTAAACTTTTTGGGAAGCTTATAAGAAGGACTGCATACTTGAAAAAAAAATTTAAATGAATTCATTTGATCCTCCAAAAGGTAAATCAAAAGTGGTTTTTTATTAGCATTTTGATAGGTGTAAAGGAGACTCTGTTATAGGTATGGCTTAAAACTAGCGGGGTTCTATCCAAGGGGGTTTGATCTAAGGTGGTTTGATCAAACCATCTTCAATTAGAATGCTTTAAATGGAAATTTTTAAGGCTTAAATCATTATATTTTCTAAAAATATGTGATTTCAGCAAAAATAAAAATCGCCCAAAAATTATAAACTAGCTTTGTGGGATCACTGATTGTCTTCAAAAGCATTCTTTTCAGTAGTATTAGTGTGAGGAGTGGTAGGGGCTTTATATCCCTTTTCAACTGACATCCACATATCAGATGGTAGTAATTCTAGACGTGTCTTCATTTTGTTGCTCCAACACTTATAGTCTGATCCATCAAAGAGAAATACTTCTTTTGTAGATGATCCTTCTTGAATAACCATTTTGTGTTCACTTTACCAAGATATACCCAAGCTGATTAAGCTTGTCCTAGGGAACCTGGGGCTCTAATACTGATTGTTGGAACACAACAATCTACTGAGACAGGGGTGAATCAACATATCTTAAAATTTGGATCTAATAAACTTTTGTGTAGACTAACTCCTTAAGCTCTTTATGCAGATTAACTCCTTAAATCCTTAATGTGTAGATTGAAGACTTAAGATGTATCAATGTAAACATACAATCATACAATCAACACATAATGGCCCATAACACTGGATATACAAGGAAAACCCAAGATGGGAAAAACCACGGTGAGAAATGCTGCTAGGATCTACTGTCCTAATCCAACCTCAAAAGCAATAATGCTCTGTTACAAGGTTTAAGGGAACCAACCCCAAGGAGACACCAATCCCCTAGTTTTAGGAGCACCACCTCCAAGGAGACACCAATCCCATACACTGAGCACCAACTTAGTTATTTGATGGAACCAACCAATCATATTTACAATGACAGTATTACAAATTGTTCTATTGAACAAAAAGCAATGTTGCAACTTACTTTACAACAACACAATACTTTGTTGCACTCTCTGCAACTCACTTTCGGTTGTTGATGTTGCACTCTCAACAACATCCCCTTTGATCTGCACTCTCTTTTTCCTTTGCACTTAGAATCTTCATTGTTCTAGCCTCTAAATAACAACCCATATTTGAATCTCTGATTTTTGTTTGGATTCTACTCATTCAGAATGTACATTCTCTATTTGCTCTATTACTCTCTTTTCCTCACTATCTCAGCTACATACTCAACAAGTTATCATACTGTATAGTTCTCTCATCCTCTACACTTGTAGAATCAACATATCAACTCTTGCAGACATAACCTCCAAACACACAAACCATTTTTTATTATCTTTTCCTTAATTCCATTGATTAGAAATCAATACCTTGAGATGTGCACCACTGTCTACATTATTTAGAACCTATAGTTAGGGTTTCCTTTGTTCACAAGCTTCTCCAAAAAGTTGTTTGTTCATCTTGAGTCTTGCACCATTGTACACATCATCATGAAAACATATGATAGGGTTTATTAGAAATCTTCATTGTCATACTACCTCTGTATCGTACCTCACCGCATTTAATCCCGATACAAGAGAATTTTCTAAGAATAGAAAAACTACAAAACCCTAGAATCATATATGCATTCAATGAGTTCCTTTGACTATGTGATTTGATTATGATCTTCATCAACATGGCTATCTATTTCGTTGATCTGTGTGTGAAATATCCAATCAGATAGTGATAGGTGTAGCTGAATGTATTAAATTCATTCACTGTGTCTACCAGATGAAACCCTTGTTTACATGGACCTGACTGTTTGTGATCTCCATCATTGAATCTAGGTCATCAAACTCTATTCTTCATGCCATAATCCTTTGGCTCTTTGTTGATATTGGAAAATTTAAAACATCACCATTGGATTAAACCTCTTTAAACTGGTGTCATCGATCTCCATCTCACGACTATTTTTTTACACCATCGAAGACACTTTAACATATCAGGCTGAGACATTTTAGGGTCTCACTAATATTTACCTTTCTTTCTGACACCATTGGCGAGATACACGAGCCCACATTATTGGCACACAATTTACAACAAGGATGTCAATTGGTCTATCAATCAATAATCCTTAGCCATTTATCGTCCACATCATTGCCAGATAATTCACAACAAGGATTTGAATTGGTTTGTTGAGCAATCGCTCTTTGCCATCTGGCTGCATAGTCACCTTCCATCACCGTCACCTTCCTATAAGGTCCCACCAAGGTCTTCGCCATGACTCTATTATGTCAAGGGGACACCAAAGCAACTCTCTCCAATATGGCATTGTCTCTTCTATGAATTTCTATTAGAATATCAAAGAGACATTGAAGCAACTCACACCGATATAAGAAGGTCTCACTGATATAATTTGTAGCTTTGATCAGGTGGTTCCTACTGCCTACGTGTCATCCCTATCATCATTGTACAACAAATTTCACCAAAATTACTTGATGTATCAACCAAACACTCCTCACCACATGCCTTGTTGATGTCATCCTTCATGGTCATTTGGTCCCACCTTATCGACATGTAAAAGAGACTAGTCATTTCATCTCATTGACATCCATCTATCTTCCTGGTGAACCTTAGTGATGTCATTCTCCACTAACTCCTACCGCTCATCACCCATCACACAAATACTTACTTCATTTGACTTCATAACTGTTATGCCTTGCATAACCACCCCATTTTATGTTGGAATAAAATGGGTCCCCCCCCTTTTTTTTTTGGTTCGCCTTTGGTTTTTTTGGTTGGGTTTTAGGATTTCTTTGTTTTGCTCCTAAGTCTATCTTTTGTTCTGTCAGAAGCGGGTCCGAAACCAAATCTAAACATGGAACTCTTTCAAGGTTTCTAGTTCAGATATATTTCTGACTTTGACTCTGCCCTTCTCTTTTTTTTTCCTTTGTTTTGTTGGTTGTTTTCAACTAACACTTGGGTTGGTCTGTCCTCCTGTTTGTTGGTCGTTTCCCTTTGTTTTGTTTTTTTGCTCGTGCAGAAGCAGAAACGAGATTGGAATGAACGAAGGAATTTTTAAGTTTCCATTTTGTATTCTTGTCTCGACTCTGTCTCCGCTCATTTTCTTTCTCGTTTTCTTTGTGTTTGGGCCGAGTCCGGTGTTCGGTCTAGTCCCGCTTCCCTTGTTCTTGTGTTGTTCTTTTATTTTTGGTCAGATCCGGATCCGGAATGGAAATTCAAACTTTGTGAAGTTCCATTTCAATTTTGTCTTTTCCCTCGTCTTCATTTGTTGTTTTTGGTCGGTCCTTTTGTCAGGGTCAAATCCGGGGTTGGAAATGAAGTAGGTAACTTTGTGTTGTTTCTTTATCTTGTTTCCAACCCGGCTCTGCATCCGCCTTACCTTTTGATGTTCTGTAGACTTGAATTAACTAGTTGTTCGCATCGTTGGCTCTGTCCCTGAACTACCGCATTTATGGCATTAAATGCAGCCTGTTTGCATGCGCAAATTATTGATTAAAGGTTTAATTATACTTAAACTACCTCATTGTTATTATTATGCAAATTGTTTAAGAAAACCATGGACAGGAAAGTCTCGAGAGAATTGATTTGATTGCAGGGTCGAATTGCAAAGAAAATCTTGGCTATTTTCTGGTCAATCCTAAGGAGCGTTTTGAGGTAGGTTTTGTTGTCTTTATTTCTCCTGTTCTTCTTTCGAGTGTGTTGTTTTGGCACATTCACGAGAGGGGTTTTGTTCTTTTTCTTTTTTTTTTGTTTCCTTTGTTGGTGTTTGTGCTTTTCTTTTTGTTCTGCTTGTTTGGTTCTTTCTTTTCTGTTCTGTTCCATTTTGGGTTTGTCTATTGTTTGTCGTTCTTGGTTTTTGTTATTTGTTTTGTTGTCACTTTCGTGACAGGTCTATTTTGTCGTGCTCTGGTGTTGACTAGGGTTTCAATTTTTGAAGGGGGTTTCCTTGCTTGGGTAATTTATTTTGTTTTGAAATCCTATTCTAGTTTTCTCACGTCAGTTTTGGGTTGTTTGTACGGGTTTCTCATTGTGCCCTAGTTTTTGGAAATGACGTATCGAGCAAATTAAGGTTTTGCAATATAACCATTTCCATGGTTTTAATGAATTTTGTGTGGAGGAGATGTTGGAGGGACAAACTAGGCTATTTCTAGTTTCCTTTGGGGCCCATATGACCTAGGGTTTATGGTTCATATGACTGCTTTGTTTTAAATACTCTCCATTTGTTGGAATTATTCCACTCCCATTCATTATTATGATGTCACTATATCTTTACTCTTGGTCGGAAGCAGATCCAGAGGGGAAGTTGAACTTGGGGACTAACATTTGTTTCTGGTCTGATTCTCGTTCTAGTCCCATCTCTGACCCTATTTTGGTTTTGTTCCCATCCCCGACCCTGTGTTGGTTATGTTCTCGTCCTGTCTTCGACCCAATAATGGAGGAGTTTCCCACAATTATAAAATGAGAGACGAGAAGCCGCACACTGCTAATGTGGCAGACCTCAACCTTATGACCAATTGGTGTAGACTACATGATACGACAGTCCATTCTGAGGTAAATTTCCCAGAAATGGAAAAAATGGTTAAGATAGCCCAAGTTGATGCTCCATTCCAAGGTGCATCCAACAAATCTGGTGGATCAACGGATACTGCCATGGCATATGATATCTTTTAGGAAGAACTTCCATTTCCCAACAAGGAAGACACTGAAGCAGTAGAAGATGTGTATGATGCCCAAGCCTTCCAAACCAAGGGAGGTCATTTCCTTAGAAATCATAACTGAGGTTCATTCACGACCTTTGCCCCTCCTAATAACATGGTCCCGCCAAATCAGAATGCTGATAATAATCCACCACCACCAAAGGGGCCATCAGATTCTCAAAACAAAGGTAATTCATCTTCAATTCCTAAATATCAGGTTAGGAATGATTTAGAATTTGATTTCATTACAAAGATGCAGAGGCAAAAGACTTCAATGTCTTTCTTTGATATTTTAAAATGGTGCCCTAGTCAAAAACAAATTTTGTTGAAAGCCTTGGAGAAGCAGACATGTCGAAACGAAGAGAAAAGGCGACTCCTACTAATGAGATGAATGCAACACTCTATAAAGGTAAGACTGGTACTCCACCTTTCTTGTTAAGTTTGACAATTTTTGGAAATAATTTACATAACTTTCTATTGGATTCTGGGGCGTCAGGGAATGTCATGCCATTTTTTATTTGTAGCAAGTTAGGTCTGAGCCCACTCCAGACAAATAAAAAGGTTATCCAGTTAGATAAAATAGAAGTTAATGTGGTAGGAGAGGTTAAAAATATCCATGTACAGATTGGATCTGATCCAAGGATCCAAACTTATGTGGATATCCAAGTCGCAGATATCCCAGAAACCTATGGTATACTCTTGAGTAGAGACCTAATGAAAAGTCTTGGTGGGTATTTGTCTTTGGATTTCTCACACATGTGGCTGCCCTGGAAAGGGATAGCAAGCCAGATCAAAATAGAAAGTGAGCTTAGGCTCAAACACATGATCACTGAGTATGATTCCCCTAATGAGGTAGCCTATTTCAAAACTGAAATAGGAGTTTACAAGCAGGAGGAAATCATGACCTTTTCAGTACTTCATTCTGATTACTCACCCCTTTCACAGCAAAATGACCCAATGATTACTGTTAATCAGCAATTCCTAACAAGGAAATTACAGCATGATAGGCTGGTACTGGGAGAGGAGGTCGATATGTGGAGTCTCCTACTTCCTAACTGGTGTAGGGTGCATTATGAGAATCATTTTGAGTTAACTTGCCAACCCTGTGTAGACATTTTAAAACATGTCTCCAGGCTAGAAGAAACTTGTGACTGTCAACATAAAGCCTCTACTAATGAATTTCCATTTCAAGCAAAGGACGCAACCATCCTTATAAGAGTCAGCTCTGCTCAGAGGGAATCATCTTCTCAACTCGAGCAGACTCAGGTTCTGTGTTCTGAATTACCACTAGAGACTGAGGAGTCTAAATCTTTGCCAGTTACACTTACCCTGGAAATACTTCCAATGCCCAGGGCATTGGTGACAAAGGTACTAAATCATGACCTAGCTCAAGGGGAGGTTCAGGAATCACTTCCTAAACAATTTTTCAATTCAGGAGAATCTTTTGATGAACTATGCCCCCAGTTACTTTCAAGTATTGATGATCAACACTAGTTCGAGCCATCATATACTTCTGCCAAGAAAAAGACTCTAGGCCAGAAAAAGAAAGAGATCCCAGCCCTAGATCATCTATGGATTCTAAAATTTGATGGCTCTAAGTCCAAATCAGGAAGTGGAGCAGGGGAGGAATTAACCAATCCAAAGGGGAAGATTTACTTTTCTTCCTATAGGCTACAGTTTGGTTAAACAAATAATGTGGCAGAGTACGAAGCACTAGCTAGGGGCTTAATGTTTTCTCATCAGAAGAAGGTCACATCTCTTATGGTGATGGGGGACTCTAAAGTCATTATCAAATAGGTTCACAACCAATATACTTGCCATAATAAAAGATTGGCTACTTACAGAAATAGGGTTTGGAATTTGATCGAGGACTTTGACGCTTTCAAAATTACTTTGATTCCTAGGGAACAAAATTAGATTGTAGATGCTTTGGAAGTTACTGCTAGTACTTTGGAGCCTATGTAGGACTCCAAATTGAAAATATTTTCAGTTGAGCTAGTTTCAATCCCAGCAGTCCCTGATAATGTTCAAAACTTTCAGGTCTTCGATGACGACCAACACATACTTGCCTTTTTGGTAGGTTCAAATGTCTTTAAAGGATAGATCATAGATGAATCAGATAGAGATCAAGGAGAATGGGACCCTGAAGGTTGTGATACAGAAGGAGTAATGAACTTAAAGAGTAACAGCATCCCCAAGGGGATGGTAGCCTTAGAAAGGATATTTGATTTTGATCCTCGAGCTCAGGAGAGAGTGCCAATGCAAAGTGAAGGAGGGAAGTACAAATCTATTAATCTAGTTGATTTGGACACTGAAATAAATGTCCTTATAGGCAAGACCTACCTTGAGGAGATTAGAAATTAAATAATTAAGGTGTTAAAAGAAGATATTGCAGCAATTTCCTAGAGTTATGAAGATTTGAAGACTTTTGACACCTCTGTGATCACACACACAATACTACTGAAGCCAGAAGCCAAGCCCTTTTGTGAAAAGTAGTGCCTGGTCAATGCTTTGACCGAACCACTAATATAGAAGGAAGTGCAAAAAATTTTATCAGCAAGAATCATCTTCCCAGTAAGGAACTCCATGTGGGTTGCCAATCTAGTTCCATTATGTAAGAAAAGTGGGGAGATCAGGTTGTGTGTTGATTTCAGGAATCTAAACAAAGCCTCAAAGAAGTATAACTATCCACTTCCATCTCTTGATGAGGTATTACAAACTGTTAATGGATCCCAGATGATGTCATTCTTAGATGGCTATTATGGGTATAACCAAGTGCTTGTCAGTCATGAGGATAGGATGAAGACTACCTTTATTACAAAATGGGGAACATTTTCCTATAGACGCATGTCGTTTGGCCTCATTAACGATGGAGCTACCTTTCAGTGTACAATGGATGTGGCTTTTAAAGATTTGATAGGTAAGTGTATTATTATATATGTGAATGACTTGACAATCATTTCCAAAAAGAGAAAGGATCATGCTGTTGATTTAGCAAAGGTCCTTAAGAGATGTATCAGCTATGGAGTATCTCTAAATCTCAAGAAATGTGTCTTTGGAGTTTCTGAAGGGAAACTTCTAGGGCATGTGATATCAGAAAAGGGAATATCCATAGATCGCGATAGAGTTGAGGCTATACTGAAATTGACGATGTCGGGTAGTAAAAAGGAGAGGAGCTCCTTTTTTGGGAGGATTAATTTCATAAGTTCATAACAGGCTTTGCATAAATTGTCAAACCCCTCAACGAGATGATGGAGAAAGATGCTAAAATTGAATGGGGCAATGATGCTAAATCAACATTTTCATAGATTAAGCAATCAATATCTGAGGCACCAGTCTTGACCAGCCTAGATTATCTAAAGCCCTTTTATATTTATTCATTTGCATCTAATCATTCATGTGCATCAGTCCTTACACAACGCAGAGGTGAAGGAGATGAAAGAACAATTGCCTTCATGAGCTCGCCATTCAAGAATGTAGAAGTCAGGTACCCACCCTTGGAAAAATAGGCCTTTGCATTGGTACGAGTAGTAAAAAGGTTCAGGCATTACATTTTGAGAAGCCAAGTTATTGCTATAGTTCCTGATCCAACGATTAAGTCTCTCCTTATGCAAAGCGAATTAGGGGAAAGAAGAGGAAAATGGATGGCTATCCTGCAAGAGTATGATTTAGAGATCCATCCAATGAAACTTGTCTGAGGACAAGACTTATCAAAGGCCATGGAAGATGTTGACAAGAATATTACATGTCAGAAATATACTGTGCACTCATTTACCAAGGACCCATGGTATACTGACTTGATCTTCTTCCTTCTCAATAACAGATGCCCAGAAGGGATGAATGCTACCTAGAGAAGGGAACTGAGGATGAAGAGTGTTGATTAAATGCTCAAAGGAGGGGCTCTATATAGAAGAAATTATGAGGGGGTGTACCTATGATGTCTGGATCAGCAAGAAGCCAAGCATGCCATGGTAGGAATGGCATAGGACATGGATCAATAGATTCTTTGGCTCATCAAATCCTCAGGTTAGGATATTATTGGCCCCATGTGTTCAGGGATGCACATCAACATGTCAAGACATGTCATACATGTCAGACTTCTGCATCAAAGGAGTGTAATCTAGCAATGCCTCTAAAACCAGTATATGAGGTAAGACCATTCGCCCAATGGGCACTGGATTTTGTTGGGGTAATTAATCATAATTCTTCTGTAGGACACAAACTTATCCTAACTACTATGGACTATTGCACCTATTGGACTGAGGCTCAACCATGCAAGAACAACACCACTGAGGTGGTTATCAATTTTTTTACTGAAAACATTGTTACCAAGTTTGGAGTGTCGTTCGCCCTGGTATGTGACAATGGCCCTGCCTTTTCATCTGTTGAATTTATACAATGGGCTTACGAACATAAGATCATTTTGAAATATTCCTCTAACTATTACCCTCAGGGAAATGGTGTAGCAGAATCTACTAACAAGAATCTGTTAGAAGTAATAAAGAAATTACTTGAAAGTAATCCTAGGGACTGGCATACCCAATTATGGGAAAATCGAATCCGTATTATGGTTGCTCTTGGAAGTTCCCCTTTTAAACTAGTTTATGGATAAGATCTAGTTTTCCCCATACACTTATAGATACCTATTCTTAAGTTCATGCGAGAGTTTTATACAAGAGATGACCAGATTGAGGTAAGATTAAATAACCTTTTAAACATGGAAGAACAGAGAGACGCTATTCTACAGCTATTCTTCAAGCATCAAGCTATTGTCAAACGTTGGTTTGACAAAAGAGCTAAGATTAAGGCATTCAGAATCTCAGATCTGGTGTTGCTGTGGGACAAGGCTAAGGAGAAAAAGGGTGATCACCCAAAATTTGATAGACTCTGGCTAGGTTCATATCAAGTAGCTGAGATCTTAGGTGATAATGCTTTTCATTTGAGCATCTTGATGGGAGAACCTATTCCATTGTCAGTTAATGGGAAATTTCTCAAGCATTACTTCAGATCGTAAAGGTTTGAGTTTCTGAATTGCTTGTATATATGTATTTTGTGTAATTACTAGTTCTTTGCTTCCTTTTTGTTGTTTTTGTTTCCTTTGTTGGTGTTTGTGCTTTTCTTTTTGTTCTGCTTGTTTGGTTCTTTCTTTTCCGTTCTGTTCTATTTTGGGTTTGTCTGTCGTTTGTTGTTCTTGGTTTTTTTGTTTGTTTTGTTGTCGCTTTCATGACATGTGTGTTTTGTCGTGCTCTAGTTTTGACTAGGGTTTCAATTTTTGAAGGGCGTTTCCTTGCTTGGGTAATGTATTTCATTTTGAGACCCTATTCTGGTTTTCTCACGTCAGTTTTGGGTTGTTCGTACGGGTTTCTCGTTGTGCCCTAGTTTTTGGAAATGACATATTGAGCGAATTAAGGTTTTGCAATATAACCTTTTCCATGGTTTTAATGACTTTTTTGCAGAGGAGTTGTACGAGGGATAAACTAGGCTATTTCTTGTTTCCTTTGGGGCCCACATGACCTAGGTTTTATGGTTCATATGACCTCCTTGTTTTAAATACTCTCCATTTGTTGGAATTATTCTACTCCTGTTCATTATTATGATGTCACTATATCTCTACTCTTGGTTGGAAGCGGTTTTGGGTTGTCACTATGATCCCAAACACAAGATGAGGGCTTTGCTTCCTAGTGTCATTGAGAAGCACTTTAATCTGTTGGAGGATTTTTGGGAGGATTTGCAGGATGAGTATGATCTTAGGAAAAAGATTTATGAAAGGATACCTATCCCACTTATGGTTGAATTTGGGATAAAAGAAGACATTCTAGAAACATTGTCTAATGATGGGATGGTTTTGGATCCCGGGTATGATGCAGGTAAGAGTGGTACTAAAGATCTTGATCCAATAGACTGGAATGTTGTGGAGACAATCAACATAAAGTAGATTGCAAGACTGGTGATGGACAGGAGTATTCAATGGGTGAGTTTGAGGACTAATCAAGTTGAGGCTACATCATCTAAGAAGAGGAAGGATGCAGGTACCACCAAAGGATATAAAAGGGAAAAGAGAAGGATGACACCTAAGGAACCTTTAGAGTTTATGCCTTCTAGTGTACAAGAAGAGGAGGTGGTTCCTCAAGACCTTCCAGAGGTACAAGAAGATGAAAAAACTATGAAGGTGGGTGCTTTTGCATCTGTTGTAGGGGAGGCATCTACTCATCCTTCTGATGCACAAGAATTAGGCCAAGAATCACCAAAGGGAGCCCTCCATGATGAAGCAAAGGTCTTAAAGCGAATGGAGGATGAAATTGAGATACATAATATAGAAACAAATTTAGAAAAGACTCCCTCTGATAAAGAGCATCATGTATCAACATCTTTGGATATGACATATGATGCAGGCATTGAACACATACTGACTGAAGAAGATTAGTGGAAACTCTTTGAAGATGCAAAAAGAGAAGTTGATGCTAAGGTACAAGCTGAGGCATCAGCTAAGCAACAAGAGGAGGAGGCCAAGGCACAATTAGAATTGGCAGTCAAGCAAAAGGAGTTGGAAGATAAGGTCAAGGCTGATGAATTGGCTCAACAACAACAAAAGGAGTAGGATCTCAAAATACAAGAAGAAAGGGAAGGTTGATAATGCAGCAGAAAATCCATAACCTTGAGGAGGAAAAGGCTCAGCAAAGAAGAGAAAAAGAAGCTATTGAAGCTAAGCTCAAAGCACAAGAAGACGCTTATAGGCAAAAGGAAGAGCAAGAACATTTGAAAAGGGAAAAGGAGGCTGCTAAGATTGTTGAATATGAAAAGAAGTCTAAGGAGGCATGGGACTATGTTGAAGAGCTAAAGAAGCAGTGGGATCAAATGTTGGAGAAAAGGAAAGAGGAAGAGGAATGTTTAAAGTAGGAGCTAGAAACTAAAAGGCTACAAGAATAGAAGGATAAAGAGGAAGCATAAAGGTTAGTACAGGAAAAGGAAAAAAGTGATCAGAAAAATGTGCAGGAGGTTGATTCTCAACCGGGGCCTACATTGTTACAACCTTTATCTTCCACTATTGTTGCTTCTTCTTCAACCGAGGTAGCCACTACTCCTATTGCTCCTACTTGGCTAAAACTGGACTTGGGAAGGAAACAAGTTTTCCAACCACAACCATTGAATTGGGAAGAAATGATGAAAGAAATTGGGAAATAGAAACCTAAAAAGAACGCTCGGGTTCTTCATTCTACTAGGCTCATTGATGCTGGAGAAATTGTTGTTGAATGTGCCATACCTGTAATGGAGAAGACTCGTGATGATATGCAAATCACTGATTATCAGTTGGGGGCAGTAAATTTGGGAAAGCCTACGAGAAACCAACAAATGAGTTTGATTGATATTGTGGCTTCTTCAACTAAATCCTAGATGATTAAAGATAAACAAAGAAAGGATAAGCTTAAGGCTACATTGGATCAGCTCCATGGTTTTTTGAAAGATGTTTCAAGTCCCATTTCTCAACAGGCTGCTCTTCCTGAATCCCCAGTTTTGTTAACAAAGAGGGAAGTAGATGACTTGATTCAAATGAAAAGCAAGGTAGCGATGATGGACAAATGGTTGGATAAGCTCAACCAAGAGGTTGATGATGTTCTTGTTGAAGGATCTAAAGTTCATAAAGCTGCTCTTGAATTAGCAGAAGATCTAGACCAACAGGCTAAGGATATGGATAAGCAGGATGATGAATACAAGGAATATGTTAAAAGGCTTGAGGATATTAGCAAAATGACCAAGTCTTCCTTGCTGGAATATTTAGTTCTTGAGTAGGGTAATGAAGATTTTGTGGAGAAAACTGTGAGCATTATAAGGTATAAGTCAAGAGCTATACATGGACATCAAGAAGAAGTCCGAGAAATGAGTAAAGACTTGAATCAACAGATGGTTGAGTTAGAGGCGATTGTGGCCATTTTAATCAACTTATATTCCTCCAATAAAGAAGTCCTTTCGTTGGATAAACTAAGGGAGAGATGGAGGGGTAGGTTTGTGGAAATCATGCAAAAAGGAGATGATGGGGAAGATATATTGATAGATCAATTTATGGATATCCGGGAGGAGGTAAGAACTACTAGAAATGAGTTAATCAAGTTAAAGCAGATGCAAAGATTGGTTACTGTATAATTTTAAAGGATCAAATTCGAAGGTGATTGGTTAGATGGGCCAGATTTAGGTACTCTTCAACAGGTATTCTCTAGTTATGATGGGTACATCCTTGAGCATTAAGTGGAAAAGTGACCGACTCTTTTCATCATGCTCTATCTGCTCTTCTCCTCTTTTTGTGGGTTTGGACATAAGTTCAACTTTGAGCTTGATCTGTGGGTTTCATTTTCTTCTTGGAGTATCAGATTTCCTTTTTTGTACAACAGAGTGATCATCCTTGAAACATGGGTTCCTTAGTCTACTTCTGTGTTCAGTTTTGACTCCATGAATTGTGGATCTTGATTGATAATTGAGAAACTCGTGCATATGGCACCCTATATGTATTTTTAGAATCTACTTTGTAAAGGTTAGCTAAAAAAAAAAAAGATCAGCCACCTAATGATAGAAGATATAAACTAGATCTAGGATTTCAATGTTTTAGAAAGATACTCTAAAAAGTTTAGTAAAAAGGCTTGATTATTTTACAGTTTTCATACATTTTCATGTCATGATTTTAAAGTTTGGATCCATTTTGATAAGATTAATGGTACATGATCAATCCATACGCCAGTGATTTTTTTGTGCTTAACTATTTCTTATTCGATGAAAGTTAATAGAAGGAATTGGATTCAAGATCATATCATTGGATTATCTGTGAATTAAATTGTTATTGTATTCATTTGATCTATTTTTTGATGATGAGTGAGTGATTTGTTTGAAGTAAGTTTAGTGAATATTGATGGTATCTAAATTAGCATTATGGATGTATGCAGTAGCATAGTTTATTCTACGGATTGCATCTTGCTATAGTTGTGGTTAGGTGGAATAAACACTCATTACTGATATGCATGTCTAGGTATGTAAGAATTTTACTCACGTTTCTTTGATTTAAAGCTCTGATTCATCTTTTTCTTTTATTTAAAACCCCCTCAAATGTAGACTACTTGATGCTATGCATTCTTGTTTTTTGTTACCAGTAAAGGCCCCTTGAATATTACAGTTATATCAACCACTGAGTGAAATCAGCATAATTGAGAACCAATTACTAGGACCTTGAGAGTTAGATATTCATGTGTTATCTTTCTCATTCAGGAGAAATAGAATAGTAACATTTTTTTTAATGTTGTGTTGTTTTGACCATCAACAACTATGGTGCTAGAAGGAGGTCTTGAAAAACAAGCTGGCTCACATTGGGTCGTTTTCACCAGATAGGTACGAGAGAGTTCTTAGATCTTCTCAGAATCCTGAACCTCTTGTTGAACTCCAAACCATTGTTGGTCATAGGCCCCGGGCTCATAGAGTCTTGATCCAATCTTTATCACCACCGCTCACCCCACCTGGGTTTCCACGAAACCCATCTACACCACCTCACTAGCCACTTTCACCCATTCCACAACCTGCTCAACCTGTATCACCGCCAAGACCTATGGCTTACTTTATTAATAACCCTTCACCATTAGGGACTATCCCTGGAGGTATACATGATCTCCCAAAGAACCCAGAGAGGTTTTGTCCTAAGTACATGCATGGGGAGTCCAGAAGTGCCGAGGAGCACATACAGGCATTTAAAGATGCATGTACCCGTGCTCAGGTGGCTCATCAGGACATTGTGTGTAGATTGTTCCCCTATTCGTTGGTAGACATGGCATACAATTGGTACCTAAACTTACCCCAAGGGTCGGTTCTAAGTTGGACGGATTTAGAGAATGCCTTTATCAATTAGTTCAGGGTTTATGTAGACCCTGCTATCCTTTACCACCAGTTTGTCACCATAAGAAAAGAACATCATGAACCGCTCCCTCTATTCAACACCGGGTTCCAAAGAATGTACCAAAGGTTGCAGGATCCTTACCTGGTGGCTGAGAACATTGCCATCTTGGCATACTTAAGGGTACTGGACCCTTTGATTGGCTTGTTCTTGAAAAGGACATATAATGCTAACGAAACTGACTCTTTGGCTAAGGTATATCATCTAGCCATTCAGTTGCAACAATAGATCAGTCTGCAATTTGGGAGTCTAGGAGGAGTTCTCCCTCCTATAGGATACCAAATGTCCAATCCACCCCCTCTATTCAATACGGTCCCAGGGATGTACTATTCCCAATACAGACCCATGTCTGAGTTCCAAGCTTCACCTCCCTTGCCATTTTTTAACAATGGTCCCTAAGATTCCTCCCAGCAAAATCAAAATTACCAAAATCGTGCTGGAGGATCAAGTTCAGTTAATCAATCTTTTGCTGTGAAGAATGTAGAAAGTGAAAAGACTCTCCAACTGACCAATGAGATGGAGACTCTCAAAAAGACACCATCTCAGATGTTTAACGACATGGCTCAACTTAGACAGAATCCCCCTCAGAATTAGAACCAAGGTTTTTAGAATCAGGGAGGATATTCTAATTAGGGTGGTTATCCTAACCAAAATTATTGTTAGAATTATAATACCAACCAGAACACCAATAGGAATTTCCATAACCAAAACTCCTCTAATAAAAACTATCAAAATCAGAATAAAGGATACAATCAAAGGCCTAACAACAATAGGCCATGGAATATTGGACCCAATAATGGAGGAGTTTCCCACAATTATCAAGCGGGAGATGAGAAGCCGCACACTGCTAACGTGGAAAACCTCAACCTTATGACCAATTGGTGTAGACTACATGATATGACAGTCCATTCTAAGGTAAATTGCCCAGAAATGGAAAAAATGGTTAAGATAGCCCAAGATGATGCTCCATTCCAGGGTGCATCCAACAAATCTAGTGGATCAACAGATACTACCATGGCATATGATATCTTTGATGAAGAACTTCCATTTCCCAACCAGGAAGACAATGAAGTAGTAGAAAATGTGTATGATGCCCAAGCCTTCCAAACCAAGGGAGGCCATTTCCTTAGAAATCAGAACCGAGGGCCATTCACAACCTTTGCCCCTCCTAATAACATGGTCCCGCCAAATCAGAATGTTGATAATAATCCACCACCACCAAAAGGGCCATTAGATTCTCAGAACAAAGGTAATTCATCTTCAATTCCTAAATATCAGGTTAGGAATGATTCATAATTTGATTTCATTACAGAGATGCAGAGGTAGAAGACTTCAATGTCTTTCTTTGATATTTTGAAATGGTGCCCTGCTCAAAAAGAAATTTTGTTGAAAGCCTTGGGGGAAGCAGACAAGTCAAAATGAAGAGAAAAGGTGACTCCTACCAATGAGATGAATGCAAATCTCTATAAAGATAAGACTGGTACTCCACCTTTCTTGCTAAGTTTGAGAATTTTTGGAAAGAATTTACATAACTATTTACTGGATTCTGGGGCGTCGGGGAATGTCATGCCATTTTCGATTTGTAGGAAGTTAGGTCTAAGCCCACTCCAGACAAATAAAAAGGTTATCTAGTTAGATAAAACAGAAGTTAATGTGGTAGGAGAGGTTAAATATATCCATGTAAAGATTGGATCTGATCCAAGGATCCAAACTTATGTGGATATCCAAGTCGTAGATATCCCAAAAACCTATGGTATGCTCTTGAGCAGAGACCTGATGAAAAGTCTTGGTGGGTATTTGTCTTTGGATTTCTCACACATGTGGCTGCCCTGGAAAGGGATTGCAAGCCAGATTAGAATAGAAAGTGAGCCTAGACTCAAACACATGATCACTGAGTATGATTCCCCTAATGAGGTAGCCTGTTTCGAAACCAAAATAGGAGTTTACAAGTAGGAGGAAATCATGACCTTTTCAGTACTTCATTCTGATGACTCACCCCTTTCACAACAAAATGACCTAATGATTACTGTTAATCAGCAAGTCCTAACAAGGAAATTACAACAGGATAGGCTGGTACTGGGAGAGGAGGTCGAAATGTGGAGTCTCCTACTTCCTAACTGGTGTAGGGTGCATTACCAAAATCATTCTGAGTTAACTTTCCAACCCTGTGTAGACATTTTAAAACATGTCTCTAGGCTACAAGAAAATTGTGAATGTAAACCTCAAGCCTCTACTAATGAATTTCCATTTCAAGCAAAAGATGCAACCATCCTTACGAGAGCCGACTCTGCTAAAAGGGAATCATCTTCTCAACTCGAGAAGACTCAGGTTCTATGTTCGGAATTACCACTAGAGACTAAGAAGTCTTAGTCTTTGCCAATTACACTTACCCCAGAAATACTTCTAATGCCCAGGGCATTGGTGCCAAAGGTACTAAATCATGACCTAGCTCAAGGGGAGGTTCAGGAATCACTTCCTGAACAAATTTCCAATTCAAGAGAATCTTCTGATGAACTGTGCCCCCAATTACTTTCAAGTACTGATGATCAGCACCAATCTGAGCCGCCATATACTTCTACCAAGCAAAAGACTGTAGGCTAGAAAAAGAAATAGATCCCAGCCCCAGATCAATTATGGATTTTGAAATTTGATGGCTCTAAGTCCAAATCAGGAAGTGGAGCAGGGGAGGAATTAACCAATCCAAATGGGAAGACTTACTTTGCTTCCTATAAACTACAATTTGGTTGCACAAATAATGTAGTAGAGTACGAAGCACTAGCTAGGGGCTTAATGTTTGCTCATCAGAAGAAGGTCACATCTCTTATGGTGATGGGGGACTCTGAAGTCATTATCAAATAGGTTCACAGCCAATATACTTGCCATAATAAAAGAATGGTTGCTTATAGAAATAGGTTTTGGAATCTGATTGAGGACTTTGACGCTTTCAGAACTACTTTGATTCCTAGGGAACAAAATCAGATTGCAGATGCTTTGGCAGTTACTGCTAGTACTTTGGAGCCTATGCAGGACTCCAAATTGAAAATATTTTCAGTTGAGCTAGTTTCAATCCCAGCAGTCCTTGATAATGTTCATAACTTTCATGTCTTTGATGATGACCAACACATGCTTTCCTTTTTGGAAAGTTTAGATGTCTTTGAAGGGTAGATCATAGATGAATCAGATAGAGATCAGGGAGAATGGGACCCTGAAGGTTGTGATACAGAAGGAGTAATGAACTTAAAGAGTAACAGCATCCCCAAGGGGATGGTGGCCTTAGAAAGGATATTTGATTCTGATCCTTGGGCTCGGGAGAGAGTGCCAATGCAAAGTGAAGGAGGGAAGTATGAATCTATTAATCTGGCTAATTCGGGCCCCGAAAGAAATGTCCTTATAGGAAAGACCTACCCTGAGGAGATCAGAAATGAAATAATTAAGGTGTTAAAAGAAGATATTGCAGCAATTGCCTGGAGTTATGAAGATTTGAATACTTTTGACACCTCTGTGATCATGCACACAATACTGCTGAAGCCAAAAGCCAAGCCCTTTCGTGACAAGTAGCGCCCGATCAATGCTTTGATTGAACCACTAATATAGAAGGAAGTGAAAAAACTTTTATCATCAAGGATCATCTTCCCAGTAAGGCACTCCAGGTGGGTTTCCAATCTAGTTCCAGTACGTAAGAAAAGTGGGGAGATCAGGTTGTGTGTTGATTTCAAGAATCTAAACAAAGCCTTAGAGAAGGATAACTATCCACTTCCTTCTCTTGATGAGGTATTACAAACTGTTAATGGATCCCAAATGATTTCATTCTTAGATGGATATTCTGGGTATAACCAAGTACTTTTCAGTCATGAGGAAAGGATGAAGATTTCCTTTACTACAAAATGGGGAACATTTTCCTATAGACGCATGTTGTTTGGCCTCATTAACGCTAGAGATACCTTTCAACGTGCGATGGATGTGGCTTTTAAATATTTGATAGGTAAGTGTATTATTATATATGTGGATGACTTGACAATATTTTCCAAATAGAGAAAGGATCATGCTGTTGATTTAGCAAAGGTCCTTAAGAGATGTATCAGCTATGGAGTATCTCTAAATCCCAAGAAGTGTGTCTTTGGAGTTTCTGAAGGGAAACTTCTAGGGCATGTGATATCAAAAAAGGGAATATACATAGATCCTGATAGAGTGGAGGCTATTTTGAAATTGACGATGCCATGTAGTAAAAAGGAAATGAGGTCCTTATTCGGGAGGATTAATTTCGTAAGCAAGTTCATAACAGGCTTTGCAGAAATTTTCAAACCCCTCAACGAGATGATGAAGAAAGATGCTAAAATTGAATGGAGCAATGAGGCTAAATCTGAATTTTCACAGATTAAGCAATCAATATCTGAGGCATCGGTCTTGACCAGCCTAGATTACCTAAAGCCCTTTTATATTTATTCATTTGCATCTGATCATTCATGCACATCAGTCCTAACACAATGTAGAGGTGAAGGAGATCAAAGACCAATTTCCTTCATGAGCTCGCAATTCAAGAATGCAAAAGTCAGGTACCCACCCTTGGAAAAATAGGCCTTTGCATTGGTACAAGCAGTAAAAAAGTTCAAGCATTACATTTTGAGAAGCCAAGTTATTGCTATAGTGCTTGATCTAGTGATTAAGTCTCTCCTTATGCAAAGTGAATTAGGGGAAAGAAGAGGAAAATGGATGGCTATCCTACAAGAGTATTATTTAGAGATCCATCCAATGAAACTTGTCTGAGGACAAGGCTTATGAAAGTCCATGGAAAATGTTGACAAGAATATTACCTATCAACAATATACTGTGCACTCATTTACCAAGGACCCATGGTATACTGACTTGATCTTCTTCCTTCTCAATAACAGATGCCCAGAAGGGATGAATGCTACCCACATAAGGGCATTGAGGATGAAGAGTGCTGATTAAATGCTCAAAGGAGGGGCTCTATACAGAATAAATTATGAGGGGGTGTACCTGCGATGTCTGGATCAGCAAGAATCCAAGCATGCCATGGCTGAATTCCATGGTAGGCATGGCACAGGACATGGATCAACAGATTTTGTGGCTCACCAAATCTTTAGGTCAGGATATTATTAGCCCCATGTGTTTAGGGATGCACATCAACACATCAGGACTTGTCATACATGTCAGACTTCTGCATCAAAGGAGCGTAATCCAATAATGCCTCTAGAACTATTATATGAGGTAAGACCATTCGCCGAATGGGCACTAGATTTTGTTGGAGTAATTAATCCTATTTCTTCTGTAGGACAAAAATTCATCCTAACTACTATGGACTATTGAACCCATTGGACTGAGGCTCTACCATGCAAGAATAGCACCACTAAGGTGGTTATCAAATTTCTTACTAAAAACATTGTTACCGGGTTTGGAGTGTCGTTCACCCTAGTATGTGACAATGGCCCTTCCTTTTCATCTACTTAATTTATACAATGGGCTTACGAACATAAGATCATTTTGAAATATTCCTCTAACTATTACCCTCAGGGAAATGGTGTAGCAGATTCTACTAACAAGAATCTGTTAGAAGTAATAAAGAAATTACTTGAAAGTAATCCTAGGGACTGGCATACCCAGTTAATATTTTCCTTATGGGCAGATCGAATCCATATTAAGGTTGCTCTAGGAAGTTCCCCTTTTAAACTAGTTTATGGCCAAGATTCATTTTTCCCCATACACTTACAGATACCTGTTCTTAAGTTCATGTAGGAGTTTTATAGAAGAGATGACTAGATTGAGGTAAGATTAAATAACCTTTTAAACATGGAAGAATAGAGAGACACTGCTCTACAACAGTTCTTCAAGCATTAGGTTGTTGTCAAACATTGGTTTGACAAAAGAGCTAAGATTAAGGCATTCATAATCTTAGATTTGGTGTTGCTGTGGGACAAGGCTAAGGAGAAAAAGGGTGATCACCAAAAATTTGATAGACTCTGGCTAGGTTCATATCAAGTAGCTGAGATCTTAGGTGAGAACGCTTTTCATTTGAGCACCTTGACAAGAGAACCTATTCCATTGCCAGTCAATGGGCAGTTTCTCAACCATTACTTTGGATCGTAAAGGTTTGAGTTTCTGAATTGCTTGTATATATGTATTTTTTGTAATTATTGGTTCTTTGCTTCCGTTTTGTTGTTTGTTTGTTGTTTCTTTCTTCCTTTTTGTTTCCTTTGTTGTTTTGTGTCTATTTTTGTCTTCTTCTTTGCGGTTTCTCTTTTCTTTCCATCTTAAAACATTGGGGTTGTTATTCAAAGAATGTTGTGGGCACTAGGAGAGAAATTGGTTTAGGGATTTTTAGGCATATATGTCGAAATATTTTTTTCTAAAGTTCATGCCTTATGGTCATTTTATTATGAGTCTGAAGGCTATTAGGAGTAAGGTATATTGTAGATAACCTCTTGAACTATCATTGAAATCTATCACAAAATAGATAAAACATCTGACTATAAAGTGCCTATTCATCTCAGGGTGATTATATCTTCGATTCAAGTGAAAAATATGTTTCCCCAAAACTGTCATGGGATCCACTGTAGTTCTCAACCCGTATCTCAAACTATTAAAGTCTTTGTAGTGAGAAGGTTTTTGAAGAGAATTTTCACAAGGCCTATAAAAGAAAAAAGAAAAAAAAGAAAAAGAGAAGCACTAAAATAAAGGCAAACTCAATACTAAATGGGTAATTCAAGTATCTCTATCGGGGCTATGGATGCCTGACTGGTAGTAGAGCAATGCTTTTAGAGAACTATAGAGAACTAGAGGTATCTCCATCGGGGCTATGGACGCTTGACTGGCAGCAGAGCAATACCCAAGATTCCATTGCACGATAGTCGAAGGACTCAACCCATGTAGCTTGGATCATAGATATAGTTGTTTAGGTGTGGAGAAAGCTCAAATAAAGAAGGATGCACCATAAGCATGCACACACTCAGATTCAAGTAGTAGTTTATGTTGGTCCTACATTTGAGATTCCAGCTCAACTTTACTTAAATATTATGATCACATTTAAGTTAACATGTCTCATAAATTATAAGTTTTGGGGTGATTTAATTCTTCAATATCTTAAAAATGGGTAAGCCATTTTTCCCAGCCGAGTCGCCATTTGTTATGCCTTGCATAACCACCCTATTTTATGTTGGAATAAAATGGGTCCCCCTTTTTGTTTTGTTTTGTTCGCCTTTGGTTTTTTTGGTTGGGTTTTAGGAGTTCTTTTGTTTTGCTCCTAAGTCTATCTTTTATTCTGTCAGAAACGGGTCTGGAACCAAATCTAAACATGGAACTCTTTCAAGGTTTCTAGTTCGGATATATTTCCAACTCTGACTCCACCCTTCTCTTTTGTTTTTCCTTTGTTTTGTTGGTTGTTTTCGACTAACACTTGGGTTGGTCCATCCTCCTATTTATTGGTTGTTTCCCTTTGTTTCGTTTGTTTGTTCGTGTGGAAGCGGAAACAGGATTGGAACAGACGAAGGAAGTTTTAAGTTTCCATTTTGTATTCCTGTCCCGACTCCATCTCTGCTCATTTTCTTTCTCATTTTCTTTGTTGTTTGGGCTGAGTCTGGTGTTCACTCTGGTCCACTTCCCTTGCTCTTGTGTTGTTCTTTTCTTTGTGGTTAGATCCGGATCCAGAATGGAACTTTGAACTTTGTGAAGTTCCATTTCAGTTTTGTCCCCCATCTTCATTTGTTTTTTTTGGTTGGTCCTTTTGTTGGGGTCAGATCCGGGGTTGGAAATGAAGTAGATAACTTTGTGTAGTTTCTATATCTTTTTTCTGACTCAGCTCCACATCCACCTTACCTTTTGATGTTGCGTAGAATTGACTTAACTAGTTGTTCACATCATTGGCTCCATCCCCGAACTACCGCATTTATGGCATTAAATGTAGCCTATTTGCACGCGCGAATTATTGATTAAAGGTTTAATTATGCTTAAACTACCTCATTGTTATTATTATGTGAATTGTTTAAGAAACCAATGGCCAGGAAAGTCTCGAGAAAATTGATTTGATCACCGGGGTGAATTACAGAGCAAATCTTGGCTATTTTCTAGTCAATCCTGAGGAGTGTTTTGATGTAGGTTTTGTTGTCTTTCTTTCTCCTGTTCTTCTTTCAAGTGTGTTGTTTTGGCGCATTCGCGAAAGGGGTTTTATTCTTTTTCTTTTATTTTTGTTTCTTTTGTTGGTGTTTGTGCTTTTCTTTTTGTTTTGCTTGTTTGGTTCTTTCTTTTCTATTTCGTTCCATTTTGGGTTTGTTTGTCATTTGTCGTTCTTGGTTTTGTTCTTTGTTCTGCTGTCGCTTTCGTGATAGGTACGTTTTGTCGTGCTCTGGTTTTGACTAGGGTTTCAATTTTTGAAGGGGGTTTCCTTGCTTGGGTAATGTATTTCATTTTGAGACCCTGTTCTAGTTTTCTCACGTCGATTATGGTTGTTTGTACGGGTTTCTTGTTGTGCCCTAGTTTTTGGAAATGACGTATAAAGCGAGTTAGGGTTTTTCAATATAACCTTTTCCATGGTTTTAATGACTTTTGTGCAGAGGAGCTGTAGGAGGGATAAACTAGGCTATTTCTAGTTTCCTTTGGGGCCCATGTGACTTAGGGTTTATGGTTCATATGATCGCCTTGTTTTAAATACTCTCCATTTGCTAGAATTATTCCGCTCTCGTTCATTATTATGTTGTCACTATATCTTTACTCTTGGTCGGAAGCAGATCTAGAGGGGAAGTTGAACTTGGGGACTAACATTTGTTTTTGGTCTGATTCGCATTCCCCTCCCATCTCTGACCTTTTTTTGGTTATGTTCCCGTTCCGGACCCGCTTTTGACATTGTTTTACTCCATATCCAGTTCTGATCCCGACATCATCACATGATAAGAAATATTGTCTATGCCTAATACTTCTACGGTTTCACCTCCGATAAAGGCATAGTTTTACCAAGTAAATGTCATCTTAGGAGGATGGAGGAGGGATTATATGATTGACTAACTTAGATACTTTGTTCATCTAATACAGGGAATTGCTGCAGGTATTAAGAAATGTCGAGAGCATTAGATGAGGCCTCTCAGAGGAGCCAGCCAGGTGAAACTTCATGGCAAGGAGTTAGGCCGAAGAAGATCAAAGTAGAACAACTCTCGTATACCTTGAGATGTAAGCATAGGGAGGTTGTCCTCACAGCTAGCAAAATTGATTCTGACTAGACTGATATTACTAACACCAATTTGGGTCCTTTTAACTATGAAGAATTGTATGAGGATACATTCACTGAGGAGCAGGTTATAGGAAGGACGAAAAGGATTGTTCAATCAGGACTGGAACATGTTGCACTTTTCCCCCTATTTGTTCAATGTATGGAGTTGATTCTTGCAACAGCTGGAACATATAACCCTACTACTAGGAAGTGTGTGGATGTAAAGGGTAATGTCATTATTGACTTCACGCCTCCAATGATCAAATTTTTGTTTCATATACCTAATCCCAAGAATCCTAAGCAATTGAATGAGGCGGAGGCTTTGAAGCTTTACAGTGATAATAAGGAGAGGAATAGGTTTCACATGAATAAGACTTGGATGAGGGTGGAGAAGAAGTCTCTGACCAAGCTTCCAGACTAGCCTAAGAGGGTGGAATTTAGTAAAGAAATTGTAGATATAATCATGTTCCTCTCTAGGGTGTTTGGTAAAAGGGATGCTTCACTATTTAAATAATGGATGTTTCCTTTCATTCAAACTATTTTGGATGGGAGGAAACAATTTGACTGGTCAATGATAGTATCAGACAACATTCACAATTAGATGATAAAAGTGTGAGAAACCAAGCATTTCTTTATGGCCTCCTATGTAGTTTATGCAGCTGCCCGTGTGGGGATTTTTCCTGGACTTCAAACAGTAGGTATATTGAGGGAAGCCCAAGGATAGAAGAGAGTGTGGGAGTATTATAACTAGCTCACCTTGTAGTCATCAGTGCAACATTATAGAAGGGTTAATAATTCCTTTCTTTATGTCATTATTAACAAGCTTAATGGTGATGTAGGGTATAGGCTTAGTAGGGAGGAAATGGCTTTTTTGAATGAATGAGGGCATTGGTTTATCCAGTACCCCACATTCACCTATTTCAGGTTAGCAGGCTTTGATAGTCACCCACATTTGCTACCTAGATGTTGTGGTGATAGGATCATTTTAATGGAGTTTATTTATCAAGCCTTGGCTATTAATTTCTAGTTTAGCAACAAACATAATACTGGGTGGCATAAGTTTCCAATGAAGCTGGGGGCCTTTTGTTGTCCACACATTCAGGCAGCTAAGGTTGTTTGTGATGAATTAGTTTATTTGAAGTTGGGCTTGTACACGACCAAGAAATACTATGATCCCAAACACAAGATGAGGGATTTTCTTCCCAGTGTCTTTGAGAAGCACTTTAATCTGTTGGAGGATTTTTGGGAGGATTTGTAGGATGAGTATGATCTTAGGAAGAAGAATTATGAAAGGATACCTATCCCACTTATGGTTGAATTTGGGATAAAAGAAGACATTCCAGAAACATTGTCTAATGATGGGATAGTTTTGGATCCTGGGTATGATGCAGGCAAGATTGGTACTAAATATCTTGATCCAATAGATTGTAACATTGAGGAGACAATTGACATAAAATAGATTGCAAGACCGGTGTTGGACAAGAGTATTCAATGGGTGAGTTTTAGGACTAATTAGGCTGAGGCTACATCATCTAAGAAGAGGAAGGCTGTAGGTACCACCCAAGGATATAAAAGGGAAAAGAGAAGGATGGCACCTAAGGAACCTTTAGAGTTTATGCCTTCTAGTGCACAAGAAGAGGAGGTGGTTCCTCAAGACCTTCCAGAGGTACAGGAAGATGAAACAACTGTGGAGGTGGGTGCTTCTGCATCTATTGTAGGGGAGGCATCTACTCAGCTTTCTGATGCACAAGAATTAGGCCAAGAATCACCAAAGGGAGCCCTCCATGATGAAGCAAAGGTCTTAAAGCGAATGGAGGATGAAATTGAGATACATAATATAGAAACAAATTTAGAAAAGACTCCCTCTGATAAAGAGCATCATGTATCAACATCTTTGGATATGACATATGATGTAGGCACTGAACACATATTGACTGAAGAAGATTAGTGGAAACTCTTTGAAGATGCAAAAAGAGAAGTTGATGCTAAGGCACAAGCTGAGGCATCAGCTAAGCAACAAGAGGAGGAGGCCAAGGCACAATTTGAATTGGCAGTCAAGCAAAAGGAGTTGGAAGATAAGGTCAAGGCTAATGAATTGGCTCAAGAGCAACAAAAAAAGGAGTAGAAGCTCAAAATTCAAGAAGAAAGGGATAGGTTGATAATGCAACAGAAAATCCATAACCCTGAGGAGGAAAAGGCTCAGCAAAGAAGAGAAAAAGAAGCTATTGAAGCTAAGCTCAAAGCACAAGAAGAGGCTTATAGGAAAAAGGAAGAGCAAGAACGTTTGAAGAGGGACAAGGAGGTTGTTGAGATTGCTAAATATGAAAAGAAGTCCAAGGAGGCATGGGACTATGTTGAAAAGCTGAAGAAGCAACGGGATCAAATGTTGGAGAAAAGGAAAGAGGAAGAGGAATGTTTAAAGAAGGAGCTAGAAACTAAAAGGCTGCAAGAACATAAGGATAAAGAGGAAGCAAAAAGGTTAGCACAGGAAAAGGAACAAAGTGATCAGCAAAATGTGCAGGAGGTTGATTCTCGACCGGGGCCTACATTGTTACAACCTTTGTCTTCCACTACTGTTACTTCTTCTTCAGCCTAGGAAGCCACTACTCCTATTGCTCCTACTTGCCTAAAAATGGACTTGGAAAGGAAACAAGTTGTCTAACCATAGCCGTTGAATTGGGAAGAAATGATGAAAGAAATTGGGAAAGAGAAACCGAAAAAGAAGGCTCGGGTTCTTCATTCTACTAGGCTCACTAATGTTGGAGAAATTGTTGTTAAATGTGCCATACCTGTAATGGAGAAGAGCTGTGATGATATGAAAATCACTGATTACCAGTTAGGGGCAGTAAATTTGGGAAAGCCTACGAGAAACCAACAGATGAGTTTGATTGATATTGTGGCTTCTTCAAATAAATTCTAGATGATTAAAGATAAACAAAGAAAGGATGAGCTTAAGGCTCAATTGGATCAGCTCCATGGTTTTTTGAAAGATGTTTCAAGTCCCATTTCTCAACAGGCTGCTCTTCCTGAATCCCCAGTTTTGTTAATGTTATCAATAGTTTTGCACCCTGCCGAATGCAATATTCAGCAAACTACTGAAACATGGAAACCTCTTTCAGATGTGGGTGATCTTACGCGAAAGAGGAATCTCCATAGTGAGATGGTTCTTCAAATGATGAATTCTACTCTAAAACAACTTCTGAGGAAAGGGATAAAGAATAACTGAATATAAAACCTATGTCTAAAAGATGATTCACCAAACTTATAAGGATTCAGACCTAATTACTCATAACAATTTCTCTATTGCAGTAATCCTCACAATCTCATTGGCACATATCACATCAATAATTTGCATGAAGGTCTAGAAAGAAAACACAACATGCAACCTGAAACATGAAATTCTGAAACACAACCTATAACAGTAAGACATAAAAGGATTCCAATTTGAAAACACAAGTATATCAGATTACTATTACAAAATTTGAGACAGAAAATATGAAGGAGAAATTTGCTATCTATTAAAACTGGAAGAGTGTCAATCTGACCAAAACTGAGTATCAAAGGTCTATCAACTCTCCATTCTCAGTAGTGCAGATGAGTTTCTTGCCCTTATTCATTTCGGGGAGCTTGTAAACCTTTGATACTCAGTTTTGGTCAGATTGACACTCTTCCAGTTTTAATAGAGTAGCAAATTTCTCCTTCATATTTTCTTTCTCAAATTTCGTAATAGCAATCCAATATACTTGTGTTTTCAAATTGGAATCCTTTTATGTCTTACTGTTATATGTTGTGTTTCAGAATTTCATGTTTCAGGTTGCATGTTGTGTTTGCTTTCTAGACCTTCATGCAAATTATTGATGTGATATGTGCCAATGAGATTGTGAGGATTACTACAATAGAGAAATTGTTATGAGTAATTAGGTCTGAATCCTTATAGGTTTGGTGAATCATCTTTTAGAGATAGGTTTTATATTCAGTTATTCTTTATCCCTTTCCTCAGAAGCTGTTTTAGAGTTGAATTCATCATTCGGAGAACCAGCTCACTCTGGAGATTCCTCTTTCGCGTAAGATCACCCACATCTGAAAGAGGTTTCCATGTTTAAGTAGTTTGCTGAATATTGCATTTGGCAGGGTGCAAAACTATTGATAACAGTTTTTGGCACGCCCAGTGGGACATCTAAAAGAGACTTTCAAAGAAATTTTAATTTTTTAGTTTGCTGTTTGGTATGTGTAGCAGATCTTTTCTAGCCTTTTGAGGCTATCAATATACCTGGTGACTCCGATTCTATTTTCTGCATGCTAGTACAGCCAACACATGAGAAATATTCAAACAAGATCAAGTTCAAAACCTTTCAAATATCAAGAGTTGTCCCCACCACGAAGAGTAGGCAGGACAACAAGAAGGCTTTTTGAAGCCCCTACAAGATCAAAGTCGACGCCTCCCAGTTTTGGTGCTCTTGTTTTGTCACCTGGTGTACCAGTACCAATTTTGCAAGTACCACCAATGGCAGCACCTAGGCAGCATCTGTTCGCACCCTTTAATGGAGGCAATCCATTAGATATTGCCCAACATGATGATATTCTAGTTGCAGCACTTTGAGGATTACCATATTTCACCGGAGAAGACTACACCACGCCAGTTGAACATATCTGTGACGTGGCCACGTTATGTTCAGTACACAATATCACTCAAGAGAATGTTTCTTTAAGGCTGCTGGCTGCTTCACTCAAGGGGAAAGCGCTGCAATGGTTCAGAGGTCTCGCTGCAAACTCAATCAGAACATGGGACGCTCTAGGTAGTGGTTTATATCAACACTTTGTGGATAAATCTGACAATTTATCTTTGCTAGAGCAGTTAAGTACCATTCAAAGGGCGCTACATGAACACTTGGTGGATTTCAACTACAGATTCTAGAGAACTTGGGATAGAATCCCGGCAGCAGTAAAACCCTTACTGACACATACATTTCTATTTTATCTAAAGGCTTTGACTAGTAAGATTGCTGTTATGACTCAGTCCATGGGTGGTTTAATGCTTCTGAATGCTTATAACATTGCTATTAATGCTGAAAATTGTCTTATTCAAGCTAGCGACATAGCTCCTAGACTCCCCATGCCCTTATTCCCAGAAATACAGCTTCCTATTCCTACTGCTATACCTCCCTTGGCTGTTGTTCTGCAAGTTCTAGCAATAGGATATCATAGTGCAGTCCAGGAAGTCGTTGCCCCAGCCCCAAATTCAGAGATGAAAGAGCTTAGAAATATATTAAAGACCGCTGGGAATGACCACATGACTATTAAGAAGCACGTTAGCCAAGAACATAAGCCTTACCAACCCCCTTATCAGCAAAACCAGCAAAATAGACCCGCTTTCCAAGGTGATTACCAGGCTCAAAGAAGGAATTTCAACCCCCGGCCATTCCAGCCATACAATCTGAACTCGACCAGCACATCAAAAGAGCTTGTGCCGCAAAATAATGTCGCTCAGGATTGTGACTGGTGTTACCCATGCAACCAACCCCACAATCAGTCGGCGTGCGCCAACGGAGTGAGAAACCAAGCTTTAATGGTGTAGAATATATATGCTGCTTCGGTAAATACTACAGATCAGAATTTAGAACAACAAGAAAATTTTGAAGTTGCCTTGCCGAACTGGTAGAGCTTTGAATTATGTGGTGTGAATGGCCAAGATCGACAAAATTCCCCAATTTCAGCCAATACTAGATCTAAAAAGCGAGCTATGGATTTAGGACAGTAGGTTGGGACTTCGCAGCAGCAGCCACCAGTTAGTAAGCAGCCTGTTTCATCAGAAATTAATGCTGCCACTCAGCCTAAAGTGCAGATTCTGCAAAGGGGGTAGGAAATACCTAACAAGGAGTTGTCAAAAACACATTCTCAGCCTGCGCAGAAGCAAAATGAAGCTGCTGTTACAAAAAATCAGTAGAAAGTAAATGTTTCATCCTTCAATATCATTGAGCATCTCAAGAAAACTACTGTCAATATGTCGATACTAGACGCTCTGCAGCTTCTAGGACAGAAGAGCTTGCTACAGGAGGCATTAGCTGAATTGACTATTTCAGACAACACCAATCAAGGAGTTGCGAAGGTTGTGTTGGCTAACGACTTGGAGGAGAAAAGTGGTCAGAAGGCAAAAGAGGTAAAACCTCCTCCGTTTTACTTAAGTGTGATCATAGGTGATAAAATTGTGCATAATTGTATGGTTGACTCTGGTGCTAGCAGTTTAGTCATGCCTAAAATTTTAGCCGATAAATTAGGTCTTGTTTATGAGCCTAACCCTCAGAAAGGTGTAGTGCAATTAGATGGGTCTGTTGTTAAGACCGCTGGCATAATAAGAAATTTAGCTCTTACCTTGCATGCATCCCCGAGTTTTGCCATTCACCAAGATATTCATGTTATTGACCTATCGCCACACTTCGCCATTTGTTTATCACGGGATTTTATAGCCAAGTTGGGTGGGTTTTTGTCTTCTGATTGGTCTCGTCTATTTTTTAGAACAAGGTACGGTACGAAAGTGACCATTAAGTCCGAGCGTCTCGCCAAAGATCATATCGAACCATACTCCTCGAGCCCTATAAACGCTAATCTCTACGCCACCTCTAAAATGGAGGAGCAAACCATGACCTCAGACTATGGCACCCAGGGAGACTACATCAATTTCAATGAATGGGCAGCCAAAGATCACGAGCTTGATCCATACCAAAACACATATGAGGTAGGTTTAGGAGTTTATATGATTTGTGAGTCTGACTGTGATATACCCAATCTTTGCAAAGAGGATGAACCGTCTGCACAACAATATAATGAGTTGTGGAAACTTTATTTCGATGATTTGAGTAGTGTTGGTGCCGGAGGTGGAGCTATGCCGATATCACCCGAAGGAGATAAGTATTATTCAGCCTGCAGATTTTCTTTTAGCTGTTCGAATAATACAGCCGAGTATGAAGCATTGGTACACGACCTTGAGTGGGCCCACAAACGAGGTATTAAATTCTTGCAAGTTTATGGTGATTCAGAGCTAATTGTAAATCAGGTCAGAAATTTAAATGCTACAAAAAATGATTTACTCAAGAAATATAAGAATCGTGTATGGGATTTAATGGAAGATTTTGATGCTCTTAATATCATGTCGATTCCTCGGAATCAAAATAAGCATGCTGACAGACTCGCTGCCATAGGAGCTCAGTTTGACATTCCCAAAGAGATTCATAAGGTAGAAGCACGTCAGTACGTGAAAATAGTGGTCAGAGCTTCCGTACCTGACAATAATGTGAGTTGGCAGGTTTTTGACAGCGATGAGCAAATCGTGAATTTTCTGATTGCTGAAGCTGAGTTCGCAGATGGAAATCAACAAAAATGGTAGCAATAGTATGAAGACCAGATTGTGCAATTAAAGACTAATAAGCTGCCAAAAGGTTTGGTGACGTTAGAGTCTATCTTTAACTCAGATGATCAAGTTCGGAAGGACAAGTGTAGCTTAACGGTTAAAGAGGAACATTATTCAGCTATTGAAATTTTCAAAGGCAAGCTTCTCAAGCTGGGTAAGTTGGGCAGTCAAGAGGAGCATCAAGCTTTCATTCTGTTATGTCAAAAATATAGTGATGTTTTTGCTTGGGAATACAAAGATTTAAGAGGTTTTAACCCTGATTTAGCACAGCATACCATCGAGCTTGAGCCCGATGCAAAGCCGGTAAGGCAGAAGCAAAGACCACTTAATCCTAAGTTGGAACACCTCATGAAGGCTAAACTGAACAAGCTAGTTGAAAGTGGTATCATTTTTCCTATCAAGCACACCGCTTAGGTGTCGAATTTAGTACCAGTCAGGAAGAAGAGTGGAGAAATCAAACTTTGTGTCGATTTCCGAGATCTGAATAGAGTGTATTTGAAAGACCATTACCCACTTCCTTCTATGGAGCAAATTTTACAAGTAGTTTTCGGTTCTGACAGATTTTCCCTATTAGATGGCTACTCAGGTTATAACCAGATTCTGGTTAAGCAAGAGGATCAGTTTAAAACAGTGTTCACAACCAAGTGGGGCACGATGGCCTACAAGAAGATGCCCTTCGGCTTGTCAAATGTTGGAGCAACGTTCCAGCGTGCTATTGATATGGCCTTTCACAGCCTTATGAACAAGTTTGTTCTAGTTTATTTAGATGATATAACTATTTTTTCCAGAAATGCTAATGAACCCTTGGATCACTTGGAATAGATTTTTCAAAGGTGCAGAGAGTTCAGAGTGTCCCTCAATCTGAAAAAGTGTATCTTTTCGGTGCATGAAGGTAAATTGCTGGGGCACATTGTTTCAAAGCAAGGTATTTCAATCGATCCTGAAAGGGTTTCTGCAATTCTCGAATTGCCATTACCAGCCCATAAGAAAGGCTTGCAAAGCTTTCTTGGGCAATAAATTCTGTAAGGAGGTTTATACCAAATATTGCAGCCTTGTTGCAACCTCTCACTTCTATCCTGAAGAAGAACATGCCATTTAGTTGGACCAAGGAAGGCAAGAGGAGCTTCGAGCAGATCAAAGAGGCGCTCGTAGTCACTCCTCTCGTTAATCCAAATTTTGACAAAGATTTCATTCTTCATGCTTTTGGAGGAGTAGATACAGTTTTAGCCATGTTATGCCAGCAAAACGAGGAAGGCTTGGAACAACCTGTTGTGTTTTTAAGCCAAGTTTTGCACGATTATGAGGTAAAGTACTCTTTTGTGGAGAAACATGTTTTTGCTGTTGTAAGAAGCTTGAAGAAATTTAGACACATGTTGTCCAACAACAAGGTTCATTTATTAGTGGCTCATTCAACTGTTAAAGAGTTTCTGCTTAACAAAGATATTAATGACAAGCGTGCTGGTTGGATCACTAAAGTGATGGAGTTCGATGTTGACATTAAAGTAACCAAGCTTGTTAGAGGCAAGGGCTTGTGTGAACAGATTGCTGGAAATGAAAACAACAGCTTGAAAGAAGCTGCAAATGCAGAAATAGTGCTAAGTAATGATGTTCCGAGTGCTGTTCAAACATCTCTTGCTACATGGTTGCAACAAATGATACATTATCTGCAAACTAACGAATGCCCTGAGGGTTTGGATAGAGCAAAAAGAAGGTACTATAGATTGCAGGGAATCCCTTATGTGGTTATTGATGGCATTCTTTATAGAAAATATTTCCAAGGTGTTTTATTGCGTTGCATTCAACCTGATCAAGTTGACAAGCTGCTGGCAGAATTTCATGATGGACCTTTAGGAGGTCACTTTGCTGCAAGAACAACAGCTCTGAAAATTATGAGAGCTGGTTATTATTGGCCAGATCTGTTTAAAGATGCTATTGCATGGGTTAGAAAATGTGAAAAATGTGCATTATTTGCTGGTAAACAGAGGCTTGCGTCGCTGCCCCTGCACCCGATTCGAGTAGAACAACCCTTTGCTAAGTGGGGATTGGATTTTATTGGTCCTATAAACCCACCTTCAAGTGCAGGTCATAAGTGGATTCTTACTGCCACTTATTATTTTACAAAGTGGACCAAAGTTGTCACTTTAAAGGAAGCAAACGAGACTTCAGTGCTTAATTTTTATCAAGATCTCATATCAAGATTTGGTGTGCCAGATTCAATCATTTTAGATAATGGTTTAGCTTTCATTGGATTAAAGATTTCAGATTGGTCTATCAGAAATAACATCTATCTGAACACTTCATCAAATTATTATCTGCAAGGCAATGGCCAAGCGGAATCCACAAATAAAAATCTGATTCGGATAATCAAGAAGACTATTGAAGATAACCAAAGAACATGGCATGAAAAGCTGAAGCTAGCCCTTTGGGCTGACAGGATAACTCCCAAAAGAGCCACTGGTTGTTCACCTTTTGTTTTGACTTATGGCAGAGAGGCTAAGTTGCCTATTTCAGTTGAGTTACCAACATTGAGTTATGTTAAAGAACTGGAGTTGCTGAATGAACAACCCCTTGAAGTGAGGTTTTCACAGTTGGTCAAGCTCAAAGAAACCAGAAAAGAAGCTCTGAGATAGCTAGAAATACATCAAGCGCAAATGAAGAATTCTTTTGACAAGAGGGCGAAGCCTCATGATTTCATTGTTGGAGATCTAGTCTTCAAATGGAATGAATTCAAAAGTAGACCTCGACGACATTCCAAGTTCGATGCAATGTGGGATGGGCCTTATGTGATTACGGAATGCAAAGAGCACAATGCATTCCAGCTTTCCAAGATGACGGGTGAGGTGCTGCCTATCCCAGTAAACAGGATCCACCTCAAGCACTACCTTTGAGATAAGTTATCTCACTATTAGGTAGAGTAGTTTGCAAATAAGTGCGTTCCACACATTTCATTTCAATAGTTTGCTCTCTCTAAGCACTGCTGCATTGTTTTGTTGGCCACCAGGGCCTGTTTAGTTTTCTTTCAGGTTTTGTTTCGTTTTCTTGCTGCTGTTTGGGGTGTTGTTGTTCATGTTTTCTGAGTTCACAAGAAAGGGGCAGATTTGACTCTGCGCCCAATGAATTGTTTTAAAAGCCACTGATCTATGCTTAGTAGGCAAGCATATAGCGGAAATCGCCAAAATGTTACATATTTTTTTCCTCAGCTCAAATAGAGGAGCTAGCTGATTGTTTTCAACAATAAGAGGAATTGCAGTGTCATGTTGAAATGTTGTTTCAAATTGCTTTATTCATTGAGAAATAGTTATACATTTAAATGAAGTTATAAGGTTTCAGAGTGTCATTCAGATGCTGCAAGATGTAAAGAAGTATAAAGTTGAGTACTTAAGCAAAATAGCGTTTCAGATGCTTTTATTCATTTCAAAAAGAACTCATATTTTTACAGGGCTTCATTTGATTTCACAATCAAAACAGTATTACAACATTGCATAAGATGCATTTTTCTTTTCAACTGAAAAGCAAAAAATGAAATCAAGGATCCACACAAGCCGTGGATTTAACTATAACTGTTCCAATGCATTTCTAACAGCACAATGCACTATTAAAGATGCAAAAGGAGAACATATAAGCAACAACATAGTCATCATTTCCTGTTATCGACACTTGATGATTGAATGGTGCACCTTGTCGTTTCGAGCTTCGTCGACCTGTAAGAGGAAAGGAAGGTGTCAGTGGCTCCGACTATGACATAACTCATATGATGCACCTACAATAATATAGTATACTGTGAGCAATGCATTAAAACAATTAGAAGAAGATCGAATGCAGTATAAGGAAGTGAACTGAAGAAGAAGTATCAACATCATAATCAACATGTTCCATTTTTATGCTAACACTGTTTGTTTCTTTGTGCAGGTATAGGTTAAGTCATGGAGTTGAACATTATTCGAAGACCAAGCATGTGGAGTAAAATGGGCTCCCACAAGGGTAGATCCCGACATGTTGTCCTATGCATTAAATGGGCCTATTTCAAAAGATTTTTCATCATATACATCAAACAAAGTGAAATACTACTGAAGGAGTAAAACAGAGTTATCCATCAAGTAACGAAACCAACTGTGCATTCATAACAATCAACATTTCTTTCTGAAGGCTACAGGTGAATAGTAAGTTTAGTTCACTTAAGGAATTTAGCTAAGTGCATTTGCATCAGAAATTGCTAAAATTACTTCATTTTCTATGCCGATTGTAATCATATATCATGTGAGTTTCAATTCATTATTTCTCTTTTGGATAGTGAATAGACATACATATGCCTTAATGATTGGTCCTTTTTTTTATCATCAAAGAGAGTAGTTTCTGAGAATAGTTTGTGCAGTAACATATAAGAATGCATGAAGAGTACCATGTTGCTCACAAAAACAAATACAAACGGTGCACGTGAGTATTAAATAGATTTCTAATTCTGAGTTGACTGGTGAAGAAATACTGCATTGTTAATGGTAATAACAGAGTGATCTTTTCAGAAAAGTGACAGAGGATCCAAGAACGAAAGGTAAAGCCTCTATAGAATTCAAATAAAGAAACTGAAGGTTGTTGTGTTAAAGATTAGTACTGGTTATTAAGAGTTCAAGAAAGACAGTGAATTCATGTCTATTGTGATGGTACCTCAAACGTGATCATGTGTCGATGATTAGTCAAGGACAACAATCAAATGTGTTGTTCTTTTATTTTATTTTCTATGAGATACAGATGTTAGAAAAACATTACTTGTAATGGATCGAGCCATGAATTAACTATAACAAATATGCATGATGTTGATCAATTCCAGGTTACTTAGTCATGATCTAGACAAAACAGTGAGGTAGAGTTCCTGTTATCTCTACAAGATGAGCACAGAATGCAATAGGAGATTGTAATAGAGTTTCAGTTTCGAGCTTCATGTGTATATCGGTCCCAGAATGTGCATTCAAAGCAGACCTTTCAGATTTTTAGTACCTGGTGTTACGACTGTCAAAAGATGTACATAGATGCCAAAATGAAAGCTGGGTATATGAGTTAAATGAGTATGAACAAACACACAAATTCTTGTTTTCCATCATGTTCGTATATGCATTTCTGAAGGTACTTTTCACTCAGACAATAGTGATGTAAATGCAGAATAAAGGAGTCTGAATGCTTAAAAGAGCTCACAAGCAGAGTATAAATTAACACTGTTTTGATCTAAACCATGAATGTACATTTCAGAAGGAGGATCTGAAGGTAAACATCAAATGCCAATATTAGTTCCTAAAAGAAATGCAAGTATGTACATAGTTTATCATCATTTAAAACAGGTATGGAAGGTCAAGTTCTATCAGAATTTGAATGCATGTTTTTGCTTTAAGGTTTCCAAGAAACCCATGATATCGTTTTTGATTCAAAAGTGTGGGGTATTCACTGTTTTTTCTAGCTCAAGCCATATGATGAAATAATGACAGTTGCTTCTTAGTCTCAAATGTTCCCATAACACATAAAATGCTTTTGTTTTCAGAAATTTTGAATACCCACATGGGCCTTTGCTCTCAAAAAAAAAAAACAAAAGTTTGTTAATCTATGATACCCACATGAGTTTTATGGAACAGCAGTACAACTACAATATGAAAAGTTCTGTAATTTAAATCGAGCTCAAGAAAGAGGAAAGTAGAGTTCTCTTTCGAAACTTTAAATACCCACATGTGGGTCTATGTTTTTCAAAATACAGAAAAATGGTGTTTTCTTTTGGATTTTCGAGTACCCATTTCCAGGGTTGGTGTCAAAATGCAAATAAAAATAGCTACAAAAATACCCACGTATAATCTGAAGAAAATGGTAAGAATATACAACAAATGTGAGCTCTTAGCTTTGGGTCGAAATACAGAGAAGGAAAGATGCAAATTTATTTAAGTTTCTTCAATACCCACAAACAGAAATATTATTAAATCGACACAATGGGAGATTTCTGTTATGAGTCGAGCCCGAAATTTTGAAAAATGCTTTTACAAGTGCTCTTTTGGCATGGCCTGTACATGGCCAGATCTTTCATGAAATAAAGAAGAGTGTTTTTAGAGTTTCTACAGAGTAAAGGATTACCAGTTCGAAGCAAGAAATGGGTATTCTTGCTGCAGCCAGAGGCTTCATTGAGCATCTAAAGGTTGAGAGTCGAGCCCACAATGAATGTCGAGTTTACATAGCAGTATGAGAAACACATAGGAATACAATTTGTGGTGACATTAGAGTATGCATAAGCCACGTCTTTGAGGCCGAAATAATCAAAATACAAAGCCATAAAAACATTAACTAAAGCTCACCTTTGCACATAATTGAAAAGTCAGAACAAGTTGAGCTTCCATGGAGAGGACTGTCGAGCTTGAGCTCGTAATGGCATGAGAAATCAAGGAAAGAAGTGAAAGTCAGAAACAAATTCTCACAGGCCACGCCCTTAGGGTTTTTTATGCTTGAAATAATGGAGTAAAAAACTATTTTTGCTATGAAAGCTAGCCTTACCCATTGAAGATTCGGTCAACTGGAGACCAAGGAAGACTACTGAAGCACACGGGCTCGAATCCAACACCATCATGGCAGCGTTGTTCATGCAGACAGAGTTCCTCTCTTCCAAAATCACAGGTATCAAATGAATGATAATTAGGGTTTGACCCTTTTTCCTTATGCCCAATTCGAATATCATCATTTTCCAGAATGTTCGGTTTTGAGTATATGTCAAAATACAAGAGGGGTCAAAATTTTAAACTTATGCCTTGTGTTCTTCCTAAGTATAAGTTTAATATTAGAAGGAGGCTGAAGTTCTATGCTTAGGTTATTTTTAAGTCTTTAAGGCTTATACTTTGTGCCTTAGGAGAATGAAGGTTAAGAGTTGCTTTACCTTATGTTGTTTTATTGATTTTAAGAGGAAAATCATTGAGATATATTATCATTTAGGGTTTTCCTTCTCTTTGAAGGTTAATGATCATTTTAGGGTTATATTTATTTTGGATTGATTTTAAGGAAATCAATGATGGAGTTAAAAGGAAGGTTATGTAATATGTATTTTTGCGATTTTTTGAGAAAATCGGAATGATGTAATGGAGAAATAAGTAGTTTTAATTTTGCAAAAGATTTCTAATCTTTGAGTTGCAAAAATAGCGCAAATTGTAAAAATTTGCATCTTGTAAAGTAGAAGCATAAAGCAGTGTTTTATTAATTGCTTTACATTTTCTTGCTATTTTTAGCAGATTTTTGACTGAGTTTTTCTTCTTGGTCGAATTCTAGACTTATCATGGAGAGATAAGGTGTTTTTTGTGCTTTTAAAGCAGATTTTGCCCATTTTTAGGGGCTTGACAGTGTAATCATAAAAGCTTTGTGCTTTTTTCTACTTTAAAGCAGTTTTTGAGTTTGTTTGAGGCCTTTGTTCCTTGAGCTTTTTCTGAGCTCGGATTAGGGTTTTCTCGAGAGTCCTTTTGATAGATTTAGTCTATCAACTCTCCATTCTCGGTAGTGCATATGAGTTTCTTGCCCTTATTCATTTCGGGGAGCTTGTAAACCTTTGATACACAGTTTTGGTCAGATTGACACTCTTCCAGTTTTAATAGAGCAGCAAATTTCTCCTTATTTTCTGTCTCAAATTTCGTAATAGCAATCCGATATACTTGTGTTTTCAAGTTGGAATCCTTTTATGTCTTGCTGTTATAGGTTGTGTTTCAGAATTTCATGTTTCAGGTTGCATGTTGTGTTTGCTTTCTAGACCTTCATGCAAATTATTGATGTTATATGTGCCAATGAGATTGTGAGGATTACTGCAATAGAGAAATTGTTATGAGTAATTAGGTCTGAATCCTTATAAGTTTGGTGAATCATCTTTTAGACATAGGTTTTATATTCAGTTATTCTTTATCCCTTTCCTCAGAAGCTATTTTAGAGTAGAATTCATCATTCGGAGAACCAACTCACTCTGGAGATTCCTCTTTCACGTAAGATCACCCACATCTGAAAGAGGTTTCCATGTTTCAGTAGTTTGCTGAATATTGCATTTGGCAGGGTGCAAAACTATTGATAACAGTTAACAAAGAGGGAAGCAAATGACTTGATTCAAATGAAAAGCAAGGTAGGGATGATGGATAAATGGTTAGATAAGCTCAACCAGGAGGTTGATGATGTTCTTGTTGAAGGTTCTAAAATTCATAAAGCTTCTCTTGAATTAGCAAAAGATCTAGACCATGAGGCTAAGGATCTGGATAAGTAGGATGATGAATACAAGGAATATGTTAAAAGGCTTGAGGATATTAGAAAAATTCCCAAGTCCACCTTGCTAGAATATTCAGTTCTTGGGCAGGGTAATGAATATTTTTTGGAGAAAACTGTGAGCATCATAAGGTATAAGTCAAGAGCTATGCATGGACATCAAGAAGAAGTCCGAGAAATGAGTAAAGACTCGAATCAATAGATGGTTGAGTTAGAGGCACTTGTGGCCATTTTAATCAACTTAGATTCCTCCAATAAAGAAGGCCTATCATTGGATAAACTAAGGGAGAGATGGAGGGGTAGGTTTGAGGAAATCATGCAAAAAGGAGATGATGGGAAATATTTATTGTTAGATTAGTTTATGGATATCTGGGAGGAGGTAAGAACTTCTAGAAAGGAGTTAATCAAGTTAAAGGAGATGCAAAGATTAGTTGCTGCAGAATTTGAAAGGATCAAATTCAAAGGTGATTGGTTAGATGGGCCGGATTTAGGTACTCTTCAACATGTATTCTCCAGTTATGATGAGTACATCCTTGAGCATTCAGTGCAAAAGTGATCGACTCTTTTCATCATGCTTTGTCTTCTCTTCTCCTCTTTTTGTGGGTTTGGACATAAGTTCAACTTTAAGTTTGATCCATGGGTTTCATTTTCTTCTTGGAGTATCATATTTCCTTTTTTGTACAATAGAGTGATCAACCTTGAAACATGGGTTCCTTAGTCTACTTCTGTGTTTAGTTTCGACTCCATGAATTGTGGATCTTGATTGATAATTGAGAAACTCGTGCATATGGCACCCTATATGTATTTTTAGAATCTACTTTGTAAAGGTCGGCTAAAAAAAAAAAAGATCAGCCACCTAATGATAGAAGATAGAAACTAGATCTAGGATTTCAATGTTTTAGAAAGATACTCTAAAAAGTTCAGTAAAAAGGCTTGATTATTTTATAGTTTTCATACATTTTCATGTCATGATTTTAAAGTTTGGATCCATTTTGATAAGATTAATGGTACATGATCAATCCATACGCCAGTGATTTTGCTGTGCTTAATTGTTTCTTATTTGATGAAAGTTAATAGAAGGAACTAGATTCAGGATCATATCATTGGATTATCTATGAATTAAATTGTTATTGTATTCATTTGATCTATTTTTTGGATGATGAGTGAGTGATTTGTTTGAAGTAAGATTAGTGAATATTGATGGTATCTGAATTAGCATTATGGATGTATGCAGTAGCATAGTTTATTCTATGGATTGAATCTTGCTATAGTTGTGGTTAGGTGGAATAAACACTCATTACTGATATGCATGTCTGGGTATGTAAGAATTTTACTCACATTTCTTTTATTTAAAGCTCTGATTTTTCTTTTTCTTTTATTTAAAACCCCCCCAAACGTAGACTACTTGATTCTATGCATTCTTGTTCTTTGTTACCAGTAAAGGCCCCTTGAATATTATAGTTATATCAACCACTAAGTTAAATCAGCATAATTGAGAACCAATTACCAGGACCTTGGGAGTTAGATCTCCATGTGTTATCTTTCTCTTTTAGGAGAAATAGAATATTAATATTCTATTTAATGTCGTTGTGCTATTTTGACCATCAACAATAACCTCGATGTGAAACAATCAAGTGATGCAATATAATTATGTTACATATACACTATTGATGTCATCTTCCACTAGCGCCCAATGTCCATCGCTCATCATGAAAAACATCCTATTGCTTCACTTCACAATAGTGATGTGAAGCAATCGAGTGATATGTCACCATGTTTCTTTCAGACCCACCAAATGTTTTTTCAACCATTCGATCCAAAATTTTGTTTGATCTCCACTATTCCCCTCTCTCCCATGAGGTATACTCAGGGTCCAACCACAAGTACCACAGGCTAGTGGGCACCATTGATCTTCCTCAACTTGATCACAATTGTTGATCAAACTCCATCACTCATCATTGAAGCAAATAACCTTTGACTTCCATTACAGTGATGTGAAGGCTTTATGAAATGTAACCTTGTTCTACCATCTATCTAGGGTGATGTCACTATCTACCCTTATTGCCTCTCAGTCAGGTGCAACTTTATTGGCATGTCAAAGGGACTCAAAAATGACTCCCATTGAAAAAAAGGGGTCTCACCGATATTCACTGTCTTCTTGATGTACCTTGTACCCATGTGTCACCACATTATTCAATCTCAAATTAATGCTACAAGACTTCTACATTTTCATCGTTGCCACATGTCATAATCTCACAACCCCACAAGGTCAACACAAGCTTCTAATGGAATTACTTCTCCATTTTTTGAGACTTTCCATTTTCTCTCCTTTGTGAGTTGGGAGTTGCTAATCTTCTTTACGTTATGCTTGAATTGCATTGTCAAGTTCAACAAATAATTTGGAGCCCTTATCCCGACATGCTTTTTTCTCCTATCGAGCTTCGGCCATCAGCCTCACCCTTTACCATTTACCTCCTTTCACATTTATCGTAGACCATAACTCATACCCATAAAACTCCAAAGTGAAAAACACCAAATTTGCATTGAGCTTGTTAGATATTGGTGTTCATGTGTACCACTTACTGCTTACCAAACTTTATGGTAAGGCACGAGCCTTCCAAATGACATGCAAACACAAAATCCTTTTCAATGGTCAGAGGTTTCTCTTCCTCTTTACCACATACCTTCCAAATTGTTAAGGAATAATCCTTAAAACCAACTCACAAGTTATCGAAACCATTTTGGGGTTTGAAGGTTGAGATTCCTTGATGTTTTTTTTCATAAACATAATGTTAAGGCATAAGCCTTAACCCTGATTCCTGAATCACGATACCTTTAGCATACTATAAACCTTAAGTCTAAAGACCGAAGCTTGATTGGACATAGTGGATTTTTATTCATACTTTTGAGGGACTTGGTAAGAGGTATGACCAAGGCCTGATACCTAAAACCTTGTAGGTATAGTCGAAAATGACTAAATCCAAAAACCTTCCTACTTCAACAAGCAATACACTACAAACTTGAAGTCTAAGACCCAAACTTCTGAAATATCTTCACCACTTGCACATCTACAACACAACTTCAACCTTTGACATTAGTGACACTTTTACATTAATTCCAACCTCCTCACTAGTAGGATCAGTTCCATCTCTCCTCTTATCCCCTTTTGACATCAATGATAACAATATGCCAACAATCTCGCCCTTTTTTAGGGATGGAAAAACTAAAATATCAACTTACAACCAATGTTCTGATACTAGTTATGGATAATATTTGAGCTCACATCTCCTTTTCTCATCTTTATGAGCAATGCATACTTTTCTCCCATGCTCAATTGCTTGAGCATTTACACAACTTTCTCCCCTTTTGACATCAAATACAAAGGGTCACACTCCTAAATGTCTTGTCTTAGGTCACCAAACTACTGCAGCCTTCCCTTCTCGTTAGCAATGGAAAAGAGGAATTTCTTCCCCTTTTGACTAATACCATCTTATACTACCTTATGCTATCATACTGGTCAATTGTTGTGACGAGTCTAGTTTATGGTCTAGTTTTGGGTGGAATTTATGACTTAGTTGTTGAAGTTATCATGGACTTTGATGATTAGTGTTTATACTTTTATGATATTTACGCAAACCATAGACATTGGGCTTAATCTTATTTCTGCAAACCTTTAATGATAATGACATGTTATATAGACTATCTATATTAATTTTGCATGTGGCTAATGAATGTTCTTTAGGGTGGTTATAGATGTGCAATTATTGTGCATACTAACATTGCCATGTAGATATAATTTGAGGATGCTAAATTGAGGAAGACACCACTAGTTGGGCATGCATCATAATGTCCAACAAGGGAATCATTCAAAGGTCAGAGGAGGTCGACGACAAGAGATTCCCCATGCAAACTGAATGTAATCACCTTGTAGTGGTCTTTATTAATGTTGAGAAAATGTGCATGTTACTGCAATGCTAAATCTATGTGTGGACATGCAAGTCTGACTGAATTCCATGCACACATAACCGTCACTCCACTTTCTCTATTTTCCCTAAATGGAATCCTCCCAATTTGTGGAGTTGACCGCCTTGTTTATTTGGTAGTATAAATAAGGATCAGATGCTCCTTCTTGGGAGGTTGCACAATCTAATATTGTACTTGCACTCTTAAGATTTTCAGCAATACATTTATGCTACTCTTTTGTACTCATGAATTCCAATGAATAAAATGAAGTTCTAAGTTTGAGCATCTGAATTCTCATTAGTTTTAGAGGATACTTATATAAGGAGGCCCACTTGGTGAGTAATCCATTCTTTATCTTAGTATTAGTTTAGTATTACTTTATGTTCAGTAATTAGTTAAGAATCTGGCACCGACTGTTCCTACATCCACTAGAATTTCATTCTATGAATATTCCTACAGCCAAAGCAGATAGAGTAGTGTCCTTTTTTTTGGCTCAAATCTCCATTTCTATCATGCATTTCATCTTGGTGTAGTTGTTGATTGATGATTATAATTTATGTTATTCATTTCTAAGCAGTTTACTTTTAGCATTGTGTCTTTCTTACCTGTAGAATGAAAATGGCTACTTTGGGTTCCTAGTGCACATACTCTGCCAACTCATTTCAAGTTCACATCCCTAGGTTGACAAGTTAAATGCACCTTCATGATGATTGGCATAGCTATTTAGGTTAGATGTCCAATCTCTAAATCACGGATGTAACGACCTAGTTGTTAAATCATTGTAGGAGGCCAACATTTTTGGCACCATTGCCGAGGATGGTGTCAAACTAAGAAGTTATTTGGAGTCATTGATAGTTTTCTTGTTGTAGTATTTCTAAAAAAATTTCTTAGCATACACCTCATTTAGGAAGTAATGACCCCCCTTATTCTTTACCAATTCCTTGTGTGAGCTAACTGATAGTGAGTTGATACCACATGCATAGAGGAAGGAGAAGGGATGCTTATGAGAGATTTATTCCTAACAATACTAATCCATTCTAGCTAGTTGAATATCAGAACCTACCAAGAGAAGAAGAAGAAGATTTGCACCCCTTTTCTAATGCATTTCCTGATTTGACTAGCTCTAAAGTTTCCTTTGAGGACCAAAATCAGCTTGGGAACCCCTTTGCTTTGGAATTACATCAAGCAGACATGGGTGATGCAAATAGAAATAGACCTAGCCAACCAACTTTTCCTTTTCCCATTGCACATCAGAATGAAGTTGACAACATCAAAAATATCCTTGATTCAGTACTCCCCAAGTTTTATGGTCTTATCATAGAAGATCTTGACACCTTCTCGTTTGACTTTTACATACTCTACAAAAGTTGTGATTATACCACTAATGCCCATAGGCTTAAATTATTTCCTACCACTCTAAAAGAAGCTACATTAAGATGGTTCATGAGCCTAGGTAGAGATATTGTGGAAACTTGGGAGGAAATGAAGACAAAGTTCCTTGAGAAATACAAAGAATATTGCAGGGGCAGTGACATTAGAGGAGGTGACATTTTCAGGATGTAGGAAAAGGAGGATGAGAACTTGGAGGATTACATTTCAAGGTTTCTATTCTGCTTACAAAAATCTCCACATCATACCCTCACTGAGGAATCACAAAAGTTTCTTTTCTTAAGAGGAATCAATGAGAGTTGCATTGATGCCTTAGACTTGATGGTAGGAGGAGATATCACTCAAGTTCCTTGGGGAGACATCAAGAAAATATGCCAAAACTACTCTAAGGAAGCTTCAAATAAAGGGAGAGCTTACCAATCTTCAATGGGTAAGTCATCTACCGGTGGAGTTTCAAGAATGGAGATTACCCATTTGTTGGAAGATTTCAAGCAATACATCATAAACAATATAGCTACTCAGCTAGATACACTTCAGGCCAAGAAGAAGCAAGAGGAGGTAGAGGCAATGTTGGAAAAATATTGCTCCAATTACAAAAAAAAGGGATTACAAATGCAAGATGGTAGCTAATATTGAAAGCAAGCAGATTGCACCTAAGTTCAAGCCAATTTAGATTGAAGAAAATCAAGTTTACTATGTTGCAAAAAGGAGGACTTGGGCTCCAAGACAAGGTATACCACCAGATCCACTCTCTTATGCTGGACCATATTTCAATTCCTATTCATCTAGTAACCAATGGTAGCCCCCATATCCATCCAGCTATGGAGTATATCCACCATAGCCTTGGGGGAACCCTCCAAATTCTTGGACCAATCATCAAAACTCTCAACCCCAATGGTAGCAACCTTAGGGGAATTGGAAGCAATTTCAAGGGCATTGGCAGTCACCTCTAGGAAATTGGCAGCAAATAAATCAATGGAGGAGAGGAAAACAATGGCCTACCCAGACAACCAATTATATGTAGCCTCCTTCTCAGCCCCAACAGCTTGCTATAATGCCTCCACCTACTAATTCAAGTTCAAATGCACCTAAACCCACTCAACTACAAGCTCAATCCACACCCAATCCAAATAACACACCACATCAATAGCCTATATACTCTGCTAATTCAAATCAATTTCTTGCATATGTTGTGAGTGTAAGTGACATCCACTTGTGTTTAGGAACTACTTTACTAGCCCCTTCCATGCCCATTATCATTGAGTTTCCTATGGAAGAGGAGGAACCTCTAAATGATCCCATTCAGCCAAGTGCACCTAAAAATCTTGAACTAGTCCCAACCAAGCAAACTGAACAAGAACCACCATTTTCTCAAAGATTGGAAGTTTCCAAAGAGAATACCACCTTTACTTGTCCATGCAGAATCTATGCCTATTCAATACTTCTATTTGGCTTATGCAATGCACCTACAACCTTTCAAAGGGCAGTCATTAGCATGTTTTTAGATATCTCTCTTGATTGCATGAAAATTTACATGGATGACTTTACCACCTATGGTGCTGATTTTAATTAGGCGTTGGAAAATCTCAGGAGAGTCCTACAGAGATGTAAAGACAAAAATCTATCCTTAAACAATGAAAATTGCTTCATGATAATGCATGAAGGTGTATTCCTTAGCCACTACATCTCCTACAAAGGAATTCAAGTAGATCCTGCAAAGATTGAGGTGATCACAAATCTTCCCACACTTGCAAAATAGAAAGATGTTAGGAGTTTATTGGGCCATGCAAGCTATTATAGGCAGTTCATCAAGGATTTTAGCAAAAAAGCAACACCATTGTACACCCTCCTCACTAAAGATGATGAATTCCAATGGACCAAAGCTTTTGACAGGGCATTTTCTGATTTGAGGGTAGCCTTGAATTGTGCTCCTGTACTCAAAGGACCTAATTAGGAGCTTCCTTTCCACATCCATACAAATGCATTAGATTATGCCATAGCAACATTCTTAGGATAGAAAGAAGGAGCTATTGAAATTGCCATTTATTTTTTCAGCAAAAATTTACAAGGAGTTGAATTCAACCATACATTAACATAGAAAGAAATGTTGGTAGTAATATATGCCCTAAACAAATTCAGACATTGTGTAACAAGTTACCAAATATTTGTGCACACTGATTATGTAGCCATTAGGTATCTCATGAATAAACCTTTGATCTCTAGTAGGTTGGAAAGATGGTTATTGTTGATGTAGGAGTTTGACATAACCATTGTGGATAAACCAGGGAAGGTTAATGTTGTGGTAGATTTTCTTTCAAGGATGACTACATCAAGAGATGATCAAGCCATAGATGACTCTTTCCCTGATGAGAATATATTCTCTATTAGTGTACAAACACCCTGGTATGCTGACATAGCTAATTATTTGGTCATAGGTAAAGTTCCTTCTCACTTTTCTCCAAAAGAGGGAAGGGAACTCATTGAAAAGTCTCTCATGGATTGCTAGATGTTTGTTTTATACTGGACCAAACCATGTCATGAGAAAATGTGTGAGAGAAGATGAGACATACGACATTTTTCATGCATGCCACAATGAACCATGTGGAGGACATTTTGTAGCCAAGAGGACAATAATGACGATTTTGAACACAAGATATTACTGGCCAATACTCCACAAGGATGCAGGTAGGTATACAAGAAAATGTGACAGATTCCAAAGAATGGGCAGGACAACCAAATCTAATGAGATGCCACTTTACCCTCAGGTAGTAATCACTCCCTTTGACAAGTGGGGATTGGATTTTGTAGGACCCATTAACCGTCTATCAAATGGTAAGTCCTATATCCTGGTATGCACTGATTATGTAACTAAATGGGTAGAAGTTAAGGTCATGAAGCATGCAAGAGATAACAAGGTTGCAAAATTTCTTTATGAGGATATTTTCACAAAGTATGGAGTTCCACAAGAGATAGTGAATTATTAAGGGGATCAATTCACATCAACCCTTGTTGCAACACTAGTTAATGAGTACAAAATAAGACACAAGAATTCTACTCCTTTTCACCCCCAGGCCAATGGCCAAGTTGAGGTGATCAACCAAGAAATTGAAGCTATTTCGACCAAAACAGTAGCTATCCACACAAAGGACTAGGAAAATAGCTTACTAGAAGTTGTTTGGGCCTATAGAACTACCTAGAAAACAACTAAAGGATTCACTCCATTTGATTTGTTGTATGGAAAGACAACCATGATGCCCATTGAATTTGAACACAAGACTCTTAAGACTGCAGTAGATTTGGGGATGGATATCTCTGAGGCATAAAGAGAAAGAATCATGTAGCTAAATGCTTTGGATGAGATGAGAAGAGCATCCCTGCATCACACAGAGGTAGTGTAGAATCAGAGAATCAAGTGGCATGATAAATTCATCAAGGATAAGAAATTCCAACTAGGAGATTGGGTCCTGCTCTATGACTCAAAGTATCAGGAAAATGCAGGAAAATTGCAAACAAGATGGCTAGGACCATATGAGGTTGCTGAAGTATTCCCTAATGGTTTTGTACAACTCAAGAGGATTTCATGCAGCAATTCACTCAGCATGCAACATCTGAGCTTTCTGCAGCCAAAGGAAGTGGACCTAGTGTCCCTCCTTCTGGCTAATTAAGGTACGTGCTTGTCATAATAAAGAATTCCACTTATGTGGGAGTCCACTTCTCTACTTCTCCACCCATTTTCCCACCCATCTCCACCTTTCTCTCTCTTCCATCACTTCACTTAATTCCACTCCACCTCATCCCACCTCATATTCATTAATTTCTCAACTTATTTCCTTACAAGGTGAATGGTACTTTCTCCACAATCTTTACAACGAATCCTCCACACATTCAGGTATGTGCACATTAATTTCTATATCTTAATTATCTTTAAGTGCATTAATTTAATTGTTGTACGTTAGTATGGACGTTCACCATAGCATGCCAATATTCCCTATCTTGTCAAATCATCATCACGCATGTGAGGACACATGCCCAAATTTAGGTTAGGGGGAGGAAAAAGATGTGAATATTTTTCCCACGTGTCAGTCGATGCTAGTCTATGCCAACCAAATTTAAATTGACCCGATTTGAAATTTGAGTGAGAGGACGACTCGCATGTGTGAGGTGACACCAATTGTTGCCACCATTTCTCTCCATCATAGTTTCCTTTCTTACTGTAGACACTTAAATTTTTTTACCACTTTCATCCTAGCATAATTATGACATTTAATTATGTCTTTGGTCCACATTCTACTATTGATTAAATAATTCATAATTATTTAATTAATTCATGTCCTTTTATTCTTCATGATTATTAAATAAATAAATTCTATTTATTTATTAAATACGTCATTAATTATTTAAGTCTTCCCCTAATTAAATAAATTTCTAAATTTGTTTAATTACCCTTCTTCAGTCATTTCTTCCTGATTATTAAATAAATAAGTTTTATTTATTTATTTAATATGCCACTAATTGTCACAATTAAATGAATTGATTAATTTATTTAATTAATTGATCTTATCTACTAAATTAAATAATTGTCTTTAATTATTTAATTGTCAAAATTAATATTCATCTCATTTTAAATAAATGAAATTATTTAAAATGTCATCACCTTCTTAATTGACAGTCCATTTTGGTAAATAATCTGAAAATCGATTATTTATTATTTCACAAAATCCATATTTTGAATTAATTTAATTCAAATTGGTAACTTTCCTCAAAAAATCAAGTAATCGGGCAGATTATTGATTTTTTGAATTAGATCTTCAGTTCAACTCTTATCTTCTTGATTTTCAAAAATCTTTATTTTCGAATTAATTATCTCATTTATTCTCCATCGTCGATTCGATTCTCTCAGATGAAATCTCAACCACTCGCTTAATGATTTTTCCCTAACCCTAATCAGGGATTGTCAGATTTAATCTGGACCTCTGATTTTAGGTCTTTGTCAAAATTCAATCTTGTCCATCCATTCAAAATGGAATTTTCTATAAAATGCTATTTTTCTTTCATTTTTAGATTATGCACTGACATACTTAGAGATTTTACATACATTTCAGCATTTTATTATCTTATTCCACTTAGTCTTGGCATATTTTAGGCATAGGAATTTTGATCATATTGTCATAGGCATAGGAATTTTAGAAGAAAATCCTTCAAAGCTTGTGTAGGACTTCGTCAAGGATTGCTCACACGTTTGATCTGAGGGCAACACAAATCAACAAGTTAGAAGGTGTAATGGAGATCAGCCATGGAGAATGAAAACATTGGGTGAGATTGTTCTATTTTATGTGTTTTCATTTTTTGTTCCTTTACACTTCATTATTTCTTTGGGTTTATGCTTTCAATTCATTTGATAAACTAAACTTAAAAATAACCCTTAGATACATTGGTGAACCTGACTTTGTTTCTTTTTATTTTTTCCATACAGTTTTGTGCATTTTCTGTCATTTTTGTAGGTACAGATATGGAGCCACACAACTATTTTTTTAAATCATGACAAATCTGATGCGTCGCGACGCACTCACTAACTCAAACACTGCAATCACCATGTTGTGCCGCAATTGAAGTCTGGAAAGCTGCATTTGACACACAAAGTGACGCATTCGCTCTGTCGCGACGCATTTGACTGGTAATGTTTTCTGATTATTTGCATTCAGGTTTTTACTGTTTTCTATGTTCTTTTTATTCTTGTTCTTCTGCATTCTTCTTAGTTAGGTTTTCGTGGTACTAATTTGTATTTGTAGCATTTGGTGGTTACTTTTCGTGGGTGAAAGGAAAAAAATCATACTCCTAACTTGTGGTCTTGTAGGTTCGAATGTCAAAGACTGAACACTAAAACTTTGTGCCTGTAATTTTCTTAGATTAGTACACACTTACTTTCAGTGCAATTAAAAAGAACATGTCTTCTAATTTGCATGATTGTGTTTGCAAAATGGTAGGTGAGTATGCTCTCACCTTGTGAAAACTCAGTGATTAGAAAACCTGACCCATTTTTATATGTCATTACCCTTACGACTTAGTAATTGAAATATCCTCTCCCCTTGCACTTTTGGGTGATCCTGGGTGTAAGAGAAACGGTTACTAACTCTAGAACTTGGGCCTATTCTGGTGGGAAAAAAGTACTCACCCCAGGATGACTCAGACCGGTAGCACCCTGACACCGAGGGACTTCCAGCTGGTATATAAAAGTGGATTCTTGGGGAAAGCCCAAGAATCATGCATGTGGTTCCGACGAGATGGATCCGAAAGGGGACTCTCACCACATGGATCATGCCCTACGAATGGAATTCCCGTATTAAAAACCTTTTGTCTTAGTGTCCAACCGTTCTTTGGCCATTGCTTGATATAGTGCAGGGTACAGTATCATGCCTGAAGACACTCACTACCGATCCCCTTGAGTAGAGATAGCAATTCTTGGGAAGTCATTACCCAAAGAATCTGAATTTGGTGTGCTCGAATGATGTTAATGAGCTGTGGAGGGGAGCCAATGCCACCAAAATTCTAAGCTATCCATTCTCAAGAAGGAAAGGTGTTTATCACCAATCCGGGGTATAAAGGTGGGTTGTATCAAGTATACAAACCCTTGGCCTATTGGCCTTTTAGGATTGTACTTCTCTTATGTGCACTTGCTTACATTCAAAACATTGTGCTTGTCAAGTGCTTTCTGTATTCACTACATTTACATTTCTGAACAAAACATTCACCATTAGACAGATCAAATTTCCCATCAAAATGACAAGAAACTCAATTTTCACAAACTGTGTCACATCTATGGAATTGCATTCGAGTTTCTGAGATGCAATCGCTCTGATAAACTGCATTTGACATTTTAAACGCCGCATCTGTTTGTGTCGTGACGCATCTAAAACTTACAGAGCCACATCTGCCAAATTGAGTCACATTTGTCAGTCCCCGAGCCGCATTCACTCAAACCAAAATGCATTCACAAAACCGTGACCCATTCACGACCTCAAACGACACATTTTCTTGTCATAAGTAAAACTTCATACAAATTCAAATCTAAATTCTACACCTTGTCAATCATTTGTCAAACATTGTTTCCAAAAGGATTCTGTCAGAAATCAATTTTGAAATTTCTCAAACTTTCGACCATTAGTTTGCATTCTTCACCGTAGCTCTCATCCTTCATTTTTTTTAGTTGCATACACTAGACATTAGTTTGTCTCTAGGTTTCAAATCTTGCATCCTTAGGATTAGGAAAATCTCAGCACAATTTGCAACATCATTGCTTTTGAAACTAGGTTCTCTTGGACTAAATTATCAATCCCTTTTTTAGTCATTGTCCCTTTTGTGAGATTTTCCAACTCAACAGTCTAGTTAGGAAAACTCACTAGTCATTTTCACCTTGTCGTCTTGTCCTTTTCAACAAAGTACTTTAGTAACCGAAATAAAAAAAAAAGATTGTGCTTAGAAGTGCTTAGGTACCCTTGTCTTAAATTGCATTATAAGTTTAGACATTGCATATTTTATTCCCAAAAATCCAAAAATATTATTCATCCTAGTCGTCATTTTGAACTTAGAACTTGCATAGTGTCATCCTTGCATTTAGTTGTCATCCCCATTTTGAGCAATCTCATTTTATGGTGGAAACTAGACTCCAAAAACAACAACGACAAATGGCAAACTTTTGACAAGACCCCACTTCCACTGTCAACAATCCCACATATGACCCAAATTGGACTTTCGATGATCCATTTGGAAATACAAACAATCAACCCCTCACGATAATACCATCCTCATCAAAAAGTCCATTTGAACCATTATTACATAAGGATGAATATGGTCAAATACTTGAGGAAAACCTAGAGGTAGCGACACAAGATGTAGAGGCCTCTCAATTCATCAAACAAATGGTCCTATACGATAGAGACAGATACTTAGCCATACTCTTAAGTCAAGGAGCTAAGTTACCACATGGATTCGACATCAACACGTTGAGATCAACATCTCCTGACCCTAATGACAACAACACGCATAACATGTCGCATAGTGGTTAGCCTCCAAACACTACGAGCAATACCTTTTTTGACGCTACAACGACTGTGCATGCTACCTCCAACATCCCACACACCTCCAATACAATAAATGCTACATCCATTGGAGGATCACAATCTTCCACAGTGCCCACAATATCCACAACACTGTCACAATTGGCTGGAACCACCTTTGGCTCCGCGGAAATGTGGGCAAGTCACTCCAATCCTCTTTTTACCAATACGGTAAATGCGACGGGGGCATCATTAAGTCACAACAATCACCCCTTGACAGCTACATATCTATTACCATGAGCACACCTTCGACATATCCGCTCATTGGTATATCACAAAATACTTTGGGAGGAGGAAAAAGACATATCTATATCCAAGGACAACAGAAAAATGTTAACACGCCAACACAGTCAAATGTCATGGCCTCCCAAGGACCAAATACAAACATTCCCCTTATACAAACCCAACAATTTGCACAAGGTGGCCAAATAACCCAACCCATGGCATCATTAGTACATCACAATGCTCATGGTCACCATATTCCCCAAGTATCGACATAAATGGCTGGGGGACACATCCCAACATACTCATCCCACATTCATACTCACCAGCATACCCCCAATCCAAATTTTCAATACCAACAACACGCCAATCCGAACACATCATACATATCACAACAATCCATACCTCCATAATACACCAATATTCATGCACAACAAATGGGGACCTATGGTACAATTTATGCGACCACAAACGACCCTGTAATAGAGGCCTTACAAGCAAAAATGATGGGTCTAGAGAAAACTATCCAAAACACACACATATCAGGCAAGAAATCAGAAATATCATATGATCTAAACATATACCCATTCGACATGAGCTTATACATGCCACCATTTCCTTCGGGATATGTGTCACCTAATTTTACAAAATACAGAGGTAAGACAAACCCCATTGAACATGTTCATGAATTTGTAACCAATTGTATGGACGTCACCTATGAACAAACATACTTGATGAGACTTTTTTCTAAAATTCTGGCAGGTCCTACCCTTGAATGGTTTTCCACTCAAAAGGATATCCAAACATGGGATGAGCTTAAGCAAAAATTCATAAAAAATTATGCGTACAACATTGACATGGACACCTCTATCACTAGTTTGTTCAATCTCACACAAGAGGATGTTGGTGAGACATTCATCCCATTCTTTCAAATATGGAGAAGTCTAGCTAGTTGGTGTCACATTGACATACTCGAAAGGGAAAAGGTGGACATGTTTGTTCAAACACTTTTGGGTCCTCTAAAATATGCATTGCAAGTGCATTGTTGCACAACCTTCACAGATTTAGTCGAAAAAGGGGTCCAGATTGAGAAAACCATTATCGTAAAGGGAGAGCTAAGGTACGGTCCCAAAAATGCAAATGCAAATCCTTCCACCAACAAGAATAAATACTGGGTCAAAAATAAACACGTTACAAATGACGATGTTATTGACGCCAAGACTGCAAACATTGTAGGTCCTGTACTGGCCCTAAAAGGGGTTCAACAGCAAAAAAAACTAACAACGACATTGACACCCCCTACCAATGTCCCTTCAAACAACCAGAGTAGCCAAAATAATCAGGGACAATACTGTCAGATGAGACAATTTCCTAGGGGTCACACATACACTTCTTTGGGTGAACCTATTGAAGAAGTCCTCAAGAAATGCCTCCAGAATGGGGTCATCACACTTCAAGAACCCAAACCATATGACCCAGGACAATTCAAACCAGCATGGTGGAACGATAACACATTTTGCGAGTACCATCGGGAAAAAGGACATAAAACCTCTAACTATCGACAACTGAAAAACCTAGTACAAGATCTTATCGAAAGTCATATCATTGAGGTAGGTGGATCACAATTTGCCTCCAATTCAGACCATACTATTCATAAGAACCCACTGTAGGACCATGGTTCTAATAATGCCTCCATGTCAGGTCCACAGATGAATAATAATCAAGCTAACTTCGCCCAAGCCAAGTACGACTATTCTGGTGGACCTATTATAAATAATGTCTGAACTGACAATGAATACATCAATACCATTACGGTCAAGAGAGCACCTCAATGCAATGCTACTACTCGAAGTGGCAAGGTCACCATAGCTGGTCCACCTCCCGCTAGACAACCCAAAATCACCATACCTAGCCCATCTGCAAAACAACCAAAACTTGTCTCGACCACAAAGTAGTGGCAACCCAAAAGTCAGTTCAACCTTATCGACCAACTGGGCAAGACTCCCACGCAAATATCTATACTTGAGTTGCTTCGTATCTCTCCCATGCACAAGGATATACTAGATAAAACTCTATAAGAGTCATCAGTCCCCAAGGACATTGATGTCAATCAGTTTGAGACCATGGTGGGATACCTCACTATGCCTCACCATGTCACCTTCTCGGATCAAGACTACTCATCACCTTAGACCAACCACAACGATGCATTACACATAGAAACTTTTGTCCACAAGCACAAAGTTAGATGAGTTTTAGTAGATGGCGGAGCAGGATTGAACATATGCTCCCTCAAATTGGTTAAGGCTCTAGGATTCTCTGATGCATGCGTGGACCCAACAAAGAGTATAGTGATCAAATCATATGGTGACGAAGAACACTCTTCACGTGGCGCTATCTCTCTCCCTATCAGAGTGGGACCAGTCATTGTCGACACAACCTGCCAGGTCCTGGATTTGGAATTACCATATAACATCTTGCTCGGTCATCCATGGATTCATGCCTTAAAAGCCGTTCCGTCCACATATCACCAATGCCTAAAGTTTCCATTTGATGGCACAAAAATAACCATATATGGAGACCCTGACCCTTTCCAATATTGTACCAACCTAAGGGGTATTTCTAAAAACTGAGTGCCTATTAACCGAGAAGCACTTGGCTCCTCATCATCCAAATACATTGACCCATCCACACTCACATCATCTTCCACATCCACTCCATCCACTTCTTCTGTCACACCACCACCTTCCGCAAACCCTAAGGCTGAATCCACTGTCAAGATCCAGGACCTCGGCTGTGGGGAATTCAAACTGCACACAGCATATAGCATCACAATGATACCCAAGTCTCTGAAGGTCTATGGTCGGCCATGTTTTAGAATGGAACCCAAGGAAATTTTCAAAGTTCCACCAAAAACAGTTTTCATCAAATGGGGAGACATGAGTAACGAGGACCTTGTTGATATTACAGGATGGCTTTATAAGGAAATGGTCGACCTACCCCCATTACTAGTTAAGATATATGGAAAGGGATATGACATGATGAAAGCTAAGGGCTACGATGGTACTAGTGGCCTAGGTAGAAATAAAGCTGGACGAAGAGAGCCCATAGAACCTTTCCAAATACCAAAGTATCTTGGATTAGGGTTTGGATCGCCCACTAATGATGATCGACGTACCATTGGACTTTTGAGTGAGTGAGTACATGCTTCGGAAAGTGTCGAGACTACTAAGGAAACCCTCACCGAAACTGACTCCCAAGAGTGGGAATTTTGGCTCAAAACAATCCTTAAGTGACTGTTGCCTCGATGATTTGTTTGTCGAAATAGGGGAACTAACCTCTGAACAAAGATTTTGGAAAACATTTAAAATTGATTAGGCACCAAATAGTCAAAGTCCCATTACCACTCCCCATGACATACAAGACCCACCATCTGAATCCCTTCAGTCCAATCCATCTGAAGTACCAGATGACACTGACAACTAGGACTCTAAGCCCTTCACCCCTTATTTTGACAACGAATATGAGACTAGTGAAGGGGAATATTGGATAGAGTCTGATGAGGAGTTGGATGATGATAATCTCATCTACAATATCACTGAATCCGTCTGCATGCTTTCTATATCCTCCCCTCAATTCACCAACACTGATGGTGGCATTTCCTTAGTTTATCCTTAGCTAGTCGATTGGGACCAACAAGGCCCGCCAGTCCTAGATACATTTTAGAATGATGAGGCAATTACAGAGTTTATAGGATTACGTGAGGGCATACCCAGTGGTGATCACAAGGTAGGATTCTCTATTGACCTAGATTGTGTGTCCTACTTCAGTGAGACTACTCCGTCCTCCAGTCGCAAAAGTAAAAATAAAAATAAAATAAAAAATGAAACGTCTTTAGGTGAAAACCAAAAGGCACCTTTTGACAACAAAAAAGTAAAAACAAAGGACGTATCTGTGGGTGAAAACCTCTCTGAGGCGCCCAAAGATGGAGGACTGGACTTTCTTCCTGTACAACAAGAGAAATCAGCTATGCTTATCGAAGACACAATAGAAGACAATATAGAAACTGCAGAAGATCCCAAGATGGTCCTCTTTGCTGCATCCCTGACTGAAGAAGAGAGACCAGAATTTCATAAATTCTTTTTAGAACATAAAATCAACTTCGCATGGTCCTATGCTGACATGCCAAGAGTAGACCCAGAACTGGTTCTGCACCATCTGCCACTATTGCCTAATGCCAAACCAGTCAAACAGAAGTTACGCAAAATGCACCCTCAAGTCGCTCTATTGGTCAAGGCCGAGTTAAAGAAACTTCTAGATGTTGGATTCATATGGTCTATTGACTATGTTGAATGGATATCTAACCTAGTACTAGTGACAAAGCCAAATGGGTTGATCCGCGTTTGTACAGATTTTAGAGACCTAAATAAAGCATGCCCAAAAGATGACTTCTTTACCGAATATTGATATCATAGTTGACCTCACAACATGATATGAGATGTTGTCCCTCATGGATGGTTTCTCTGCCTATAATTAGATTTACATTATCCCCGAAGACCAGCACAAAACAGAATTTACTTGCCCATGAGGTACATAATGTTGGAATGTCATGCCATTCGGTCTCAAAAATGCAAGCGCCACATATCAAAGGGCTATGACCACAATCTTCTATGACATGATGCATAAAATAATGGAAGATTATGTAGATGACCTATTGGCTAAATCAGTAACAAGGAAAGATCATTTGAAGGTGTTAGACACAATTTTCAAGAGACTAGAAGAATACAAAGTCCAGCTAAATCCTAAGAAATGTGTCTTCGGTGTCACATCGGGAAAACTTTTGGGATACATAGTTTCTCGAAGAGGCATTGAGGTCGATCTAGAAAAAGTCAAAGCCATCATAGACATGCCTCTGCCCAGAGGAATTAGTGAACTCAAAACTTTGCAACACAAGGTACAATCTATTCGGTGCTTCAAAGCCCAATTGGCTAACAAGTGTCACCCATTCCAATATCTATTGCACAAGGGTATCCCCTTTGTGTGGATAGATAAATTTCAAGAATCCTTTCAGAAAATCAAAGATTACCTACTATCAATGCTAGTCCTCATGCCTCCCATTCATGGAAAGCCATTGATCCTATACATCTCGACAACTAATTCAGCATTGGGAGCATTACTAGCACATAACGACCAAGAAGAAAAAGAAAGAGCTATATATTACATCAGTCCGACATTGGTCGGGTATGAACTGAACTACACACCAATTGAACGAGCTTGCCTAGTCATGGTCTTTGTAGCATAGAAGCTAAGAAATTATATGTTAATCCATTAGACACAACTAGTAGCAAAGATCGACCCCCTCAAATATTTGTTAAGTCGGGCAACATTAACAGGACATCTAGAAAAATGGGTCATGATTCTAAGCGAATATGATATTCAGTATGTAGAAAGAAAGGCAATAAAAGGACAAGTCATTGCAGACTAGTTGGCGGACGCACCTTTGCAAAGTGATCACCCATTAGTGGCATATTTTTCAGATGAGTCGATATTCCATATGGAACATAACGCACCTTGGCGACTCTACTTCGATGGATCACACACAAATCATGGCTCGGGGGTAGGAATCCTATTCATCACCCCTCAAGGAGACTCCATTCCTAAGTCTTTATGCATTGCCTTCCCATGCAAAAACAATGTGGTAGAATACAAGGCACTAGTTACAGGACTAAGAATGGCAATAAAATGGAAAATCATAGCACTACATGTCTATGGGGATTCTCAGCTCGTCATCAACCAGGTTAAGGATGACTATGACACACAAGATGAGAAGTCGATGCCCTACAAATGGATGGTTGACAGTTTCCAAATGTACTTTCATATGATAACTTTTGAACAAGTTCCAAGAGCACAGAAAAAAGCGACGGATGCCATGGCTACAATAGGCTCTCTCCTTGACATACCAAGCAATCTGCCTCAGTTGGAATTCCTAATAGAGCAATTGCTGATCCCTGCCTATGAAATTCTAGAGTCAGAGATGGTCTATGAACTTGTTGGTCCTGAATCTCCTGGTACTAGGATATTTATGACTACCTTAAGTCTCAAACCATTCCACCTAACCTGTCCAATAACCAGAGGAAGTCTTTCATCCGAAAATCTGCAAGGTATGCCATCGTCAGTGACACCCTTTACCGCCATAGCTTTGATGACACCCTCCTTAGATGTCTCGACACCAACGAAGCACATACAACCTTATGCGAGGTACATGACGGTATATGCAGGTCTCATTCGAGTGGTCCTACTCTAACCAAGAAAGTAATGAGACTTGGGTACTATTGGCCAACCATTGAAAAAGATGCAATAAAATATGTCAGGGCTTGTCACAAATGCCAGATTCATAGTGATTTGATTCACGCTCCAGTGCAAGAACTTCGGCCGATCACTTCTCCTTGGCCCTTCGCTCAATGGGGACTCGACCTCATGGGTAAGATCCATCCGACCTCATCCAATGGCCACAAATTCATCATCACCACCACTGAGTATTTTATGAAGTGGATCAAAGCCATCCCTCTAACATACATAATCGGAAAGAAAATATCCAAGTTCATTCTTAACTACATCATTTTTTGGTATGCCCTTCCGCAATCCATCATCACTAACAACGGAAGTCCATTCAAAAACCAAGATGTTCATGAGTTATGTGAGCGATTTCACATCCAACACCATTTTTCATCTTCGTATTACCCACAAGGAAATGGTCAAGCTGAGGCGTCAAATAAAACCATTGTTAAAATCCTCAAAAAGACTGTCAATGATGTTGGCCATGACTGGCATATACAACTCAACCTTGCTCTGTGGGCTTATCACACTAGCATTCGTATGCCTACAGGAGCCACTCCATTTGCCCTGGTCTTTTGCGTTGAGGCCATCTTGCTCATTGAGGTTGAAATTCCTTCATTACGAGTCTCCCTGAAGGGTTTAACTGATGAAGAGGAGTATAGAAAATCATGCCTGCACAAGCTGGAGATGCTAGAAGAAAGAAGGAAAAATTCCCTGAACCATCTACAAGCATATCAGAACCGTCTCTATCGCAGTTACAACAAGAAGGTTATGGTCAGGAAATTTGGCATTGGCAACCTAGTTCTCATGCAGAACCCTAAGAACCAGGCTGACAGAGAAAATCTGGGAAAGTTTGAATTAAACTGGTTGGGTCCTTACATCATTGTATCTTCTTTTGGTTTTGGATCCTATCAGCTAGCAACTCCAGATGGGGAACAACTGATAGAGACTATCAATAGTTTACATCTCCGAAGGTTCTACGCATAGCATCAGGAGATCGAGCTGAAAACCGTAAAATACAAAAAAATTGAAAAATGATAAAAAAATTGTTGCCTTGATGAAAACTTGGCAAACAGGCGTCCTAGAAACACCAAAAAAATAATAAAAATGACAAAAATAGTAAAGAAAAATGATTCGTCCAATAGTGAAAACCTGGCAAACAGGCGCTTTGGATAAGTACCATGGTGAAAACCTGGCAAACAGGTGCCATGCGTAATCAATCATTGCTCTGCCATCTATTGTCACTTTTTCTACCTTATCCTAGGATGAAATGCATCTCCTGCCATTATCATGCCAATCGCCATGACATTATACCCTTGCCTTCATGATTGATAAACAATTGACATCAAGTCCTGACGACTGTCCATCTGGTACACTGGCAACATCCCTTTCATGTCTCTTAAAATTGGCTAAGTCTTGGACCTAATTGGGGGAAAAACTATTATCATGTAACTGCAGTGGATGTCACACATGCTTTTGGAAATTGGAAAAATGTCCTTAAAAAAGACAAAAAACATGGCAAAAAGTCTTGAAAAAAGACAAAAAACATGGCAAAAAGTCTTGAAAAAAGACAAAAAACATGGCAAAAAGTCCTGAAAAAAGACAAAAACATGGCAAAAAGTCCTGAAAAAAAAAGACCAAAAACATCACAAAACATCCTGAAGAAAGACCTAAAAAACTAAAAAACGTCCTGAAGAAAGCCACAACAAAATGTCAGACTGCTCAAAGAGCACAAACACAGAGTCATCTCTTCTCAAATCTATCATGACAATCAGTCAAGTCTTTGTCATCCGTCTGAACTATGTTGTCTCTGTGCATTTGCTACGTAGGAAAGACTCATACTTGAGTCCCCGAGACATTACATCAGTCCTTTTAGGTTTGTCAAAATAAAATCATGACACAATCTTTGGTCATCAAGACAAAGTCATTGGTCGTGTCGAACTACGAGGTCTCTAAGTGTATGATGTTGGCAAGGCCGTCTGTTGATGAGCCCCCGATACCGCACTAGGTCAGTCCATTACAGTTCATGGCACTACACTGGCACACACGTCAAAATGTCTTCAAGACAAAGTGAATCATTCCCAAATGGGTAAACTTCTAAAAAAAATTAGGGCAATCATTTATTTCAATACGACAATCTCATTAGCAGGTCAATCATATCATCATGACAATATCAACATATAGTCAAACTCGGTCAAAAGAAGTCAAATCATCATAACCTGTCAAACTGTCAACTCTTGGTTAGCCTTCAGATGTGTCCTTCTGAAAGATAACCTCTGTCATTCAGGCCTTACGATGTGTCCTTCCTAGGCATCGTCACTATCATTCGACATTTTGAGGGATCCTCTTGACATCTAAGGATCACTCCTCTTGACATCAATATTCTTCAAATGTGTCCTTCTGAAGAACGAACTCTATCATTTATGCCTTAAGGTGTGTCCTTCCTAGGCATCGTCATCTTTTCGAGGAACCCCTTTTCGACTATTAGGGATCAAATCCTCTCGACGTCAACATTATTCAGGATGTGTCCTTCCTGAATTCGGCAATTTTCGACATTTGTCATCTGGACATCATCAAAACTTCGACACTCTAGCATCTCATCATCATCAAACCTGACATTTTGACATTAAAATGATGGATATCCAGAAGCACTTGGCAAACACTTGGCACTTGTATTTTGGCTTTTTATCATGTTATTAGTTTTTTAGCGAGATCCCAATAACAAGATTTAGAGAAGCAGTGACGTATCATGACGATTGACACTCATGATTACTAGTTTCTCAGCGAGGTCCTAATTTGGGGATTTAGAAAAACAACGACGTATCATGATAAGGGCTCTTTTTTATATTTTGGGAAATCATATTTCTAGTTTCTCAAGGATTTCCTGGAAACATGATTTAGAGAAACAATGACGTTTCATGAATTTTCCTTTTCCTTTTCTGCTTGTGGTTGATTATGACAAAAATACTGAGGCAATCATGCTCTAGTTTGAGTCATGATCATCCTTGTCTATGACTACTTGTCTTATGTGATGGTATGACCTTGCACACCTTGATCTATGTCATATCATGGTGTTTGTTGGCCATTACAATAGTCTTCCCAATGATGATTAAGAGCAATAAATATTAAAGTCCTATGGTAAAGTTTTGAAAGATTTGGTCTAGGAACTAACATGCATCTCCTTCAGTCTAGTCATATTCTCTCATCAATTTGGTCATCTTCTCTCATCCATCTCATGATGATATCCCATGACATACAAAAAACATAAGTGCATACATGATCATATAAACATTGCATTAGGTCCATACATATATCATCCATAGTATTAAATCATATACATAATCACAAACATTGCATTAACATAATCATCAACATTGCATCCATTTAATAAATACATTATGCATATCATTATCATCATCATCACATATAAGTAAGCATTGCATCATCATGGAATCATAATCATAAGTAAGCATCACAGGACATACATGATCCATCATAAATCAACATCATACATCACATATATCATAATGCATAAATCAAAGATCACATAACACACATGTAGGCCGCATCAAAATTGCATCATCATATAATATCATGTCAAAAATGTACAATGTCACAGGATAAAGTCAAGAGATATCCCAAAAAGGAGCTCGCAGGCTCAATAATCTATACATAATGTGTCATAATAACAAACAGGCCCCTAGGGTAGACTCTCATCATATCCTCGTGGTGAAGAGTGTGGTGGCTGGAGCTCTATGACTGACACTAAAATGATGGGTGGAACTATAGCAGCCTCTGCCTATGCAACCAATGGAACTGACATTGACGACATCATCTCCATAGTCATAGACACTTGTGATGTAACTGCAGCCTGACTCTGAGAGGTAGAAGGATCTTCCACTGGAGACTGCCTCTGTATTGACCTCTGCACTGAACCAGTAGACCCGTGACTATGGCTCGAATGGTGACTCGAGGTGTGCCTGCATGAGTGGTGGGACCTATGCCCTGATGTGTGCCCTGAGGAGGTGGATCCTCCTACACTGGTGTGACTCCGGTTGCCACTTGCACTCCCTAATCTATGTCCACTACCTATTCTTGTCTGTGAGCGTGACAGTGTCAGATCTCGTCGCTCAGGAGGCACCTCCTACTCATATAAAGTCCTATACTGTCCCAGTCTCATGTTCACCCTGGCTAACTCATGAGAAATATCCCTAGAGGGCCCTGTGCATAACACTGCAAACTTGACACACCACTAAGCTGAGTCCTACTGGCGGATCACTACCTAATCCCGCTCTACCCGAGCCACCTCTAGGTTTGACTGTAGTGCTCTGACCTGTGCCATGCTCTCATCTAGTCTCTTCTGTAAATCAGCCACCATCTAATCTATCATGGCATCCTGGGGAAATCTCCAGGAGGATGGTATCTCCTCCTCTCCCTCCACCATCCACCATCTAAGGAGTCTCTCAACCTCATCCATGGCATCATCCTCATCATTGTCATCCTCAGCCACATCCTCTCCACCGACTCCCTCATCTCAAGGTGCATCCTCCTCCTATCTGGCCTCCGCCACCTCCACACCCTCCTCCTATCTCTCCACCTCCACCTCCGCCTCGGCCATATCCTCCTCCCATCTCTCCACCTCCACCTCCACCTTGACCACATCCTCCTCTCTCTCCCCTTCCTTAGCCACCTCAAGGATAGCATCTAATGCTACCCTTACCACACGTGGGCACACCCTCTGGCCCTATCTCTGACCATCTCTCCTGTGCCTCTGGCCATCTCCACCATCATCTTCATCATCTCCGTCATCTCCACCCCAGCCTCCGTCTCTACCCCCATCCCTGCCTCCTTCCCGGCCTCCATCTCTCCCCTTGCCTCTATCCCTGCCTCCATCTCTACCTCCATCCCTGCCTCCATCCCTCCTTCAGCCTCTGGCTCTATCACCATCCTTGCCTCCTCGCCTGGCTCTCGGCACAGGAGGTATCACTGACCATCTATCCATAGGTGCTGGCCCATCAGGATCTTTCAATCGCACTGGTCTATGTGCCTGCCACCATAGGTCATAGTCTACTATGGTCCCAGGATCCGCAATCCCACCTCTCCATCCCCCTAGCTGGGCTCCTAGCCCATCAATCTACTGCTCTGCAAAGGCTACTAGAATGGCTGGTCCCCAAGCATACTTTCTAGACGATCAGGAATACTCAGGTGTCCCTATAGGTACACCCTGCTACTCTTCGAACTGTCTAAGGACACACTGTGACAAATACATCTCGATGATTAGCTGACTTTGCACGGTCCTGCAAATCAAATACCGATACTGTCGGCATAGGCTTAGATGGTCCACCTCATCGTCCCACTGCTCGCAGTCTCTATATGGTCACCAGATAAAGGACACCATTGTGTCAATCCGATGCCTCCACCAACCTGTCTCGCCCATCCAGGTTTGCTGTAAAGCATCGGCATAATAATAGGTGTAGGGCATCCCCTCGGCCAACCGTGGTCTCTTAATCGACGTGAAAAATATGGCTATGTGCTCCCAAACCCAAATCATCATCAAGGTAGTCCCATGGGAGATACTCTCTGCCCTCCGATAAAAAACCTCGTGAAGCTGGTGGTAGAATGTGCCTAAGAAACACGGGCCCTAGGCATAAACTGTCCTGTCACGTCTCATCCCAACCAAGATGTCTCCCCAGCCAATAGGGAATCCATGTCCCCGATGGTCAGGAATCAAAATACCGCCAATAAGAGTTGCTAGGAATGCATCAAAATAAGCATAGTGCTCCGCCATGAACTCCCATCGGATCTCATATCCTTGGATGTGGAGTCCTGCACCCTCATCTCGATAATATGTCCTAAAAGTCTGCTCACCATGGCGAGGGTCGTAGACGATCCACTCTCCTCAGATCGGTACATGTAGGATGCAATAGACATCCTCAAGCGTAATGGTAACCTCACCCGTCGGTAGGTGGAAAGAACATGCCTCGAAATGCCAATGCTTGCACAGTGCAGTTAGTAGTCCCCTATTTGGCCAAATGGCGGGCATATAGGTGACATAAAACAAACCCAGTGACATCAGTCGTCACCGCTCTCGCAGGCTTAGCTAATCAGCAAACTTGAAGGTCATCGGTCTGCTCTCTCATGTGTATATCGGGGCAAGTTGCCTCTGCACAAAGCCAAACAATGCGTCAGTACCTTCTGCACAACTGTTAGTATCATCAAAAGCATTTAAGGTTTCACAAAGCATCAAAATTAGCCATAGTCAAAGCAAAGGTCAAATGCATTGCGTTGACTACAATTGCATCGCAAAAACTCGAATGCGTCGTTTCATACTTCAAATGCGTCGCAACAAGGAAATTGTGTCTCTAGGTTGCTCAAATGCATTGCATTAGAACAATTGAGTCACAAAATTTGACACTTGCATCGCAGAAACTCGAATGCGTCGCTTAAGCAGGCAATTGAGTCGCAAACTGATGAATGCGGCATTCCAGCAAATGCATATGTGTCACCGTGCATTCGTTGTTCCCCTTAGAATCCTAGTTTTGGCACGAAAAACAAAAAAATTACAAAGGAGGATAGGGGTACATATCGCTGGCTCTGAGCCGTCTGGCCGCTTGAAAGTTCGGACGATCTTGCCATGATGCTCTGTCACTGAAATCACCATCCTCACTACACTCCTTTTTGCTCTGAGCTCTCAAAATTTGCAATGTAAATAGTAAGAATGAATTGACTTTTACCCCTTTGTCAACCTATTTGTAAAGTCAAAATGGCATTTGTCAACTAGGTTATTACTGGAAACTCATTTGACCAACTTTGACCACCCCATTGGCTACCTTAAACATGTTAGAACCCAAAACCGATTGCGCCATTGTTTTTCTAGTCATGAAATTGGTCTTATCGGGACCCTTTACAAATTTTTCTGCCAACGACCCAAAATTTGAAAAATTTCCCAAGGGGGCATTGATACTCTACACCATCATTGGGGCATGGATTTGACTTATTTTCTTTGTCACAATGCGACATGCTACATTATGACAAAAAGGGGAAAAATGTGGACACTTAAAAATGACCTAGGCTTGCAAGCTCTATTTTTACCACTTTCGTCCTAGCATAGTTATGACATCTAATTATGTCTTTGGTCCACATTCGACTATTGATTAAATAATTCATAATTATTTAATTAATTCATGTCCTTTTATTCTTCATGATTATTAAATAAATAAATTTTATTTATTTATTAAATATGTCATTAATTATCTAAGTCTTCCCCCAATTAAATAAATTTCTAAATTTATTTAATTACCCTTCTTCGGTCATTTCTTCCTGATTATTAAATAAATAAGTTTTATTTATCTATTTAATATGCCACTAATTTTCACAATTAAATGAATTGATTAATTTATTTAATTAATTGATCTTATCTGCTAAATTAAATAATTATCTTTAATTATTTAATTGTCAAAATTAATATTCATCTCATTTTAAATAAATGAAATTATTTAAAATGTCATCACCTTCTTAACTGACAGTCCATTTTGGTAAATAATCTGAAAATCGATTATTTATTATTTCACAAAATCCATATTTTGAATTAATTTAATTCAAATTGGTAACTTTCCTCCAAAAATCAAGTAATCAGGAAAATTATTGATTTTTTGAATCTGATCTTCAGTTCAACTCTTATCTTCTTGATTTTCAAAAATCTTTATTTTTGAATTAATTATCTCATTTATTCTCCATCGTCGATTCGATTCTCTCAGATGAAAACTCAACCACTCGCTTAATGATTTTTCCCTAATCCTAATTAGGGATTGTCAGATTTAATCTGGACCTCTGATTTTAGGTCTCTGTCAAAAGTCAATCTTGTCTGTCCATTCAAAGTGGAATTTTCTATAAAAGGCTATTTTTCTCTCATTTTTAGATTACGCACTGACATACTTAGAGATTTTGCATACATTGCAACATTTTATTATCTTATTCCATTTAGTCTTGGCATATTTTAGGCATAGGCATTTCGATCATATTGTCATAGGCATAGGCATTTTAGAAGAAAATACTTCAAAGCTTGTGTAGGACTTTGTCAAGGATTGCTCGCACGTTCGATATGAGGGCAACACAAATCAACAAGTTAGAAGGTGTAATGGAGATCAGCCATGGAGAATGAAAACATTGGGTGAGATTGTTCTATTTTATGTGTTTTCATTTATTGTTCCTTTGCACTTCATTATTTCTTTGGATTTATGCTTTCAATTCATTTGATAAACTAAACTTAAAAATAACCCTTAGATACACTTACTACTTCCTTGCTATTATTGACCCTATCATATCTCAACTTGCAAAAAAAAAGTAAATTAGAAAGGGAAAATTCAGTTGACATTAGCATTGGAAAGTTAACAAGTGTTGCAGGAAGGTGAATCTAGTTCAAACGAGAATTGTAGGAAGGAAACCATAGAGTGTTGTTTGATTGCAAACAATGGGAGGTGGGTTAATTCAAAATGAACCCACGGTGCATGATGCATTACTGCAGGATGCACCTTGCTTGGCCAAATTCATAAACTGTGGGTGGATAGACTACTTCCTAAAGCTAGATGATTTTGATGAAGACATTGCACTAGAGTTTTCCTAGACATTGTCTGAAAGGAAGGCCACAATAAAAGGACTAGAAGTCATAGTGACTGAAGAAATAATTGTAGAAGTCATAGGGTTACCTGCTGATGGTGAAAATTACCTTGCTTCCAAAGATGCCATATCAACTAGGGCCAAATTTACAGAGTCGAGCGACCCTCCATTAAGCATAGATAAATAGGGTGTGAAGAGAATGTATTTACCTGAGCCATGGAAGTAGATAGCTATTTATGTCATAAAATGCATCACCTGTGAAGGTCACCAGTCGAATTTGCATTCTGTGCACTTCAAGCTTTTGAATCATATGAGGCACAAAAGGAGGATGAATGTGTCAAACGTGTTATACAACCTTCTTTCAATTATGGAAAAAGAGACTCAGAAAGGTAGGGAAAATTATGTTTCCCACCATTGTCTAATTAAATTGTTAGTTGAGAAGTCTTTGCATGATGTGTCTAGAATGACCTAGGAAGAATTCATAAAAATTGATCAAATTAGACCAGAGCATTTGCAACCTAGGGTTTTACCTCAACCTCATAGGTATAGTAGGAGATTGAGCACGGCTGAAGCCACTCTTGGTGCTTCAACCTCTAGTGCAAGCCCCATTGTAAACCCTCAGCAGTAGAAGAAACCATAGAAATTAGCTCTTCTAGGATAGAGAACTCAAACAAATAAATTTCTTCCCTTCACTCTGATGATGATGTTCCACTTGGAATTCTAATGAAAAATAGGGCACAAAAGAGAGAGCTAGAAATGAGAAAAGAAAAATCCAAAAGGAATCCAATAGAAAAAGAAATACCAAGCTCTAAGAAGAGAAAGGCTAACACTGTTCATCCTGTAGCCAAAGAAAAACATGAGAGCCCTCGTAGGAAAGCAAGACCAACTAGACCAGCCTTTGGTATGCCTCCACAAGAAAGCCCTAAATCTAGAGAAATATCACAAGGGGACACAAAATCTCCAATGGGGTAGGAGAATGTTGAGGAAGAAGATATATTTAAGACGACAACAAACATAACATTGGCTGATCTTGCCCACATTGCAGAACAAGTCAAAAATTAGGAGTATGAGGAAAATCATGATTTCCTATAGCAAGAGATCTTGCAACAAAATCTAGAACAAGAACAAGAGCAGGAGTTCCTACAACCACAATAGGAATTGGGAGAAAAATCAGTACCCTTGTAACCAAAATTGATGGGACAACCTGAATCCTTGCAGTTAGCATTAGTGCCAGAGAAGATGTTGGTAGGAATACATAACCCCCCTGATTTTTCAATGCACAAGGTAGCCATGAATTTATGGAAAGAGATGCAAAGAAGAGAAGAGGAATGGAAGGAGGAAAAATGTAGGTTGAAGAAGGAAATTCAAAGGAGAGATGAGGAAATTGAAGATAAGGATGCAAAAATTGCCACCTTAAAGAAGAAGGTGGATGATATGGCAGCCTTGGTACCATAGATTTTAGAATGCAAGACCCCTCCAAGGGTCTATGCTATGCATTTGAAGGAGAAATATCTTTATTTTAAGTTGGACATAATTTTTTCATGTTTGAACCCTTCTATTGAGACCCCTGTTGAATTTTTCAATGCTTATCAGGTTGCTTCCCCTGAAATAAAGAATGTGTTGTGTGAGTTTTATTTGCATAATTATGATTAACTCAAGACCATGATTGAAATTCGCTATTGTATGTTGGGGATGTCCAACTAAGGGAGCTTATTTCCTGGGTTCAAAATGAGATTAGTTGGGGACAACAATATGGGGCTTATAAGCAAATGGAATCCAAAATTCCCCTACCCATTAGGGCTGAATCAAAGAATCCAAGGGATATTTTCAGGGAATGGTACAAAATTATTTTCAGACCTAGCTATGGTAATATGATTATGCCTTGGATAGAAGTAGTTTATAGTGAATATGAGGTAAAGGAAAAAGCAAAAGAGGAAACTGTGAAGAGATACCTCTCCCAAAGATGGAACAACCTAATTGACGATCTCAAGCAGGTTGAGCCTCATTCCATCTAGAACTATGCTACAACTCTTAAAAGAATCGACAAATATATTCATATTGGAAGGACAAAAGGGTGATTCTGGCTTCCCCTGAAGTTTCAACCACCCATCCTAATGTGGCTTGTATCGAACTTTAGGTTATACCAATATGATATTGTTGTGGAGAGACAAATATGGAGTAGATTGGATAGATTGGGAGGATTCTATTGGGATCTTGATTCATGCACAACACACTCTGATGTGGGACAATTGTCATTTACAAATTTTAGAGCATTGACCAAGCAGAAGAAAAACCCTTCCCCTATTGGAGGACTATTAAAACCTTAGGTTGGGGGGAGTGGCGAGCCTAGTTTATGGTCTAATTTTGGGTAGAATTTATGACTTAGTTGCTAAAGTTATCATGGACTTTGATGATTAGTGTTGATACTTTTACGATATTTCATCAAACCATAGACATTGGGCTTAATCTTATTTCTGCAAACCTTTAATGATAATGGCATGTTATATGGACTACCTATATTAATTTTGTATGTGGTTAATGAATGCTATTTAAGGTGGTTATATATGTGCAATTATTGTGCATACTAACATTGCCATGCAGATATAATTTGAGGATGCTAAATTGAGGAAGACACAGCTAGCTAGGCATACGCCATAATGTCCAACAAGGGAATCATTCAAAGGTAAAATGAGGTTGACGGTAGGATATTCCCCATGCAAAATAAATGTAACCACCTTTTAGTGGTCTTTATTGATGTTGAACAAACATGGGCGTTACTGTAGTGCTAAATATGAGTGTAGACATGCAAGTCTAACCAGATTCCATGCATACATAACTGCCACTCCACTTTCTCTATTTTCCCTAAATGGCATCCTCCCAATTCGTGGAGTTGACCACCTTGTTTATTTGGTAGTATAAATAAGGATCAGATGCTCCTTCTCTAGAGGTTGCACAATCTAATATTATATTTTCACTCTTAAGATTTTCAGCAATATAGTTATGCTACTCTTTTGTACTCACAAAGTCCACTAAATAAAATGAAGTTCTAAGTTTGAGCATCTGAGTTCTCATTAGTTTTAGAGGATACTTATCCTAGGGGTCCCACTTGGTGATTAATCTGTTCTTTAGGTTAGTATTAGTTTAGTATTACTTTCTTTTCAATAATTAGTTAAAAATCTTGCACCGACTATTCCTGCAACCACTAGAATTCCATTTTGTGACAGTTCTTGTAGCCAAAGTAGATAGAGTAGTCTCTTGTTTGTTTGATTAGATATCCATTTCTATCATGCATTTCAACTTGGTGTAGTTGTTGATTGATGATTAGCATTTATGTTATTCATTCCTAAGAAATTTACTTTCAACATTGTGTCTTTCTTAGCTGTAGAATGAAAATGGCTACTTTGGGTTCCTATTACACATACCGGGTACTGACCCATTTCAAGTTCACATCCCTGGGTTGACAAGTTAAATGCACCTTCTTGATGATTGAAATAGATATTCAGGTTAGATGTCCAATCTCTGAATCGTGGTTGTAATGAACTAGTTGTTAAATCATTGTAGGAGGTCAACATGTTTCTTTCCTCTTCTGATCTCAATGGAAACACCAAATTCTCTAGCTTCCTATATAAATTAACACTATCTGATGCCAGTTGAAGTATCATTTCATGCTTTGAACTATCCAGGTCTGATACCAATTGTAGATGTTTACACTTTATACTCTGTACCAATTGATATTCTAGACTGCACTGTATTAAGTATAACATTGATTTTATACCAATAGCAGCTTCCCCTTAGATCTTGCTCCATTCTCTCTTCCTGCATACTTGAGCACTAGCTTCATCTCAGGCTTTGCACCAACTAAACTGTTTTCAACTGGTTCTCAATGGTCTGACACTAATTGGAAGCACTCTATACCAATTATAACAAAACAAATTTTGAATGTATATATAAAACAAATCCTCATATATATATCCTCTACTTGCAAGAAAATAAAATCTATACAATTTATTTTCTTGGTAGAGCACTTGCAGAGTTTCCTTCTCCTTCAACTATAGATATTTTTCCTTTTGACAAAGCATATAGGGAGAAAGAATGTAATCATCAATCTACAACTATTAACTCATTAGAAATTTTTAAAACATATTTTACCTTACTTGATCTCCTTTTCATTTCCAGGGATGAATAAGATACCAATTTAGCTCCCCTTGGACTCATTCCCTATCACTAATTTTTCCTCAAATCTTCAGGGATTGAATTTTTCATCTTCTTATCTACTGCAGGCTTCTTCTAATACTCAAAAAATGAATGGTTATTATTCTTCTTCTTTGCAGTAGGTCTCTTTTCTTTTCCAACTTTATTCTTATCAACGACAAGTTTCTCTTCTTCTTTATCTTTCTTCACCTCAGTAATGCCTTTTTTTTTTTTTTCATTTCTAGAGGCATCTTCCTTGGTATAACTTGTGTAGGATTTCTCTTTCTTTATGCATCATCTTTCTTCTGCTTTGAATCTATCATATGACTTAGCATAAGCATTAGTAGGACTCTTTCCTTTCTCAAAACTGAGGCCAACCTTTTCTTTAGGTTTTGATGGCTTTTGTGATTTTACCAACTCATCTAATATATTGGAGCCACCTTTCAACTTTAGGCCTTATCAATCTTCTCCTTAACATCTCCTAACTCTTTTCTTAGAGCAACTATTTATGCTTCTAGCTTCACACACTCTTTTGATTTAGATTGTAGTTCAAATTTAATTAGATCTTCTACAATCTTTTATTTTTCCACTTGTGTCTTCAAGCTGATCACCATCTGATTAGATTCATCAAGACTTTTGGTTAGCTTATCAATCTCCTTTTGTGCATGCATTTTTTGTACTTTTCTCTCCTTCTTTAAACCTTTAATATGATCTAGATCACATATGAGTTTTCTTCAAGGTCAACTTTTTATTCTTCTTCTTTGCCAAACTTTTCAACTTCTTCATCAAAAGTTATTCCAAAATCCGGAAACAAGGATTCATTTCCCTCAATCTCATAGGAACTTTCATGTTCATTGTCTAAGTAACAAAAAGAATTTGATAACCTATTTTCTCCTTTTGTGTGTAGATCCTTCTTATTTTTCTTTACACTGTCCTCTACTTTCTTATAGTTATCCTTTTCATCATGAGGACATTTAGCAACAATAATACTTATTCTACCAAAATTAAAACCATTAAGGGGCAACTTACCTCTATATTTTCTATATCATTCCTTGGTCTTCCAATGAAATCAACTTCATCTTCATCAATCTTCTTGAACCCAAATGTGGATGCTTCTATCATCTCTCTTCTATCTACATCTCTCATGGATGTGTTTGCACTCTTCTTATCTTCACTTGTCTTCAAACTTTCAGACTCACCTCCATGTGTCTAAACCATGTGTTGTTTGATAGTGCATGACTTTGACAATTGCCAATCTTGACAACCCACTTAATATCATAAATATTTCCTTCTCGCATTGTCTTTAAAAGCCTTCTTTTTAGTAGTATTAGTGGGAGTAGTGGCAGGGGATTTATATCCATTCTCAACCAACATCCACACATCAGAACCTATTAATTTAAGATGTTTCTTCATTTTTCTACTCCAACACTTATAGTTTGATCCATCAAAGAGAAATACTTCTTCAATAGATGATCCTACCTGACAAACCATTTTGTGTTCACATTACCAAGATCTAGCCGAGATGATTAAGCTTCTCCTAGGGAGCTTGGGGCACTGATACCCATTATTGGAACACAATAATCTATTGAGAGGGGGGATGAATCAATAGATATTAAAATTTGACTCTAATAACATTTTGTGCAGATTAATTTCTTGAATCCTTAATGTGAAAATTGAAGATTTAAGATGTAGCAATATAAACATGCAATTATAGAATCAAGACATAAAGGCCCATAACACCATATATACATGGAAAACCCAATATGGGAAAAACCACGGTGAGAAATGCTACTAGGATCTACTATCCTAATCCAACCTCACAAGAAATAATGTTCTTATACAAGGTTTAAGGGAACCAAACCTAAGGAGACACCAATCCCCTAGTTTTAGGAGCACCAACTCCAAGGAGACACCAATCCCCTACACTAAGAACCAACTTAGTTATCTGATTGCACCAACCAATCAAATTTACAATGACAATATTACAAATTGTTCTATTGAACACAAATCAATGTTGTAACTTACTTTGCAACTACACAATACTTTGTTGCACTATCTGAAGCTCACTTTCTACTGTTAATGTTTTACTCTCACCAACACATCCCTTCTGCTTTGCACTCTCTTTTTCCTCTACACTTAGAACCTTCACTGTTCTATCCTCTGAATATTAACCTAGATCTGATTCTCTAATTTTTGTTTGGGTTCTAGTCATTCAAAGTGTCCATTCCCTATCTACTATGTTTCTCTCTATTTTCCTCACTATCTCGGATGCATACTCAACATGTTATTATACTATATGATTCTCTAACCCTCTACACTTGCAAACTCAACATATCAACTCTTGCAGAAATACCCTGCACAAATAGATACCATTTTTTGATTATCTTTTTCCTTGAATCCATCAATTTACAATCAATAGCTTGATATGTGCACCACCATCCAGATCATTTAGAACCTATAGTTAGGGTTTCCTTCATTCACAAGCTTCTCTAGCAAGTTTTCTATTCGTCTCAAGCCTTGAACCATTATCCAGCTCATCATGAAAACATCTAATAGGGTTTATCAAATATATTCATTGTCACACTACCTCTACATCATGCCTCACAAAATTTAATTTTGATATAGAGAATTTGCTAAGAATAACAAAACTGCAAAACACTAAAATAAAATATGCATTAAATGAGTTCCTCTAACTATGTGATCTAATTATGATCTTCATCAACATGGCTATCTGTGCCACCAACCTATGCATCAAATATCCAATCAGATAGTCATAGGTGTAGTTGAATGAATTAAATTCGTTCACTATGTTGATTACTAGAAGAAACCCTTGTTTACATGGACCTGACCATTTGTGATCTTCACCATTGAATCTAGGCCGTCGATCTCTATTCTTCATGCTGCAATCCTTTGGCTCTCTGTTGATCTTGGAAACTTTAAAACATTTTCGTTGGATTAAACCTCTTTAAACTAGCATCATCAATCTCCATCTCACAACTATTTCTTTACACCATCAAAGACACTTTAGCATATCAGGCTAAGACATTTTAGGGTCTCATCAATATTTACCTTTCTTTCTGATACCATTAGTTAGAGACACATGCCTACATTATTGCCACACAATTCACAACAAGGATGTGAATTGGTCTATTGATCAATCATCCTTCACCATTTTTCATCCACGTAATCACCACATTACTCACAACAAGGATGTGAATTGTTCTATCAAGTAATTTCTCTTGCCATCTATTAGCGTAGTCACCTTGCATAACCATCACCTTCCTATCGGGTCCCACCAAAGTCTTCTTCATGAATTTTTTGTGTCAAGGGGACCCCAGATCAACTCTCTTTGATATGGAATTGTCTATTCTATGAAGTTATATCAAAATTTCAAAGAGATGTTGAAGCAACTCACATTGATATAAGGTCTCATCGATATACCTTGCAACTTTGATCAAGTGGTATCTACTACCCAGATGTCATCCATGTTGTCATTGTAAAAAAAATGTCACCAGCATGACTTGATGTATCAACCAAACACTCATCATCACATGTCTTGCTAAAGTCATCCTTCATGGTCATTTGGTCCCACCTTATCGGCATGTCGAAGAGACTAGTCATTTCATCTCACTAGCATCCATCTAGCTTCCAGATAAAACTTAGTGACATCATTCTCCACTAACTCTCGCCACTCATCGCCCATCACAAAAATTCTTACTTCATTCGGCTTCATAACTGCAATGTGAAATATCCAAGCGATGCAATAGAATTTTTCAACCTATACACTACTAATGTCATCTTCCACTAGCTCCCAATGTCTATTGCTCATCATGAAAACCATCCTATTGCTTCGCTTCACAATAGTGATGTGAAGCAACCAAGTGATATGTCGCTACGTGTCTATCAGACCCACCAAATGTTTTGTCCTGCATCTGATCCAAAACACCATTTGATCTCCACCATTACCTACTCCCCCATGAGGTAGATAGGGTCCCACGAAAGGTGCCATAGGCTAACAAGCAATGTTGATCTTCCTTGGCTTAATCACAACTGTTGATCAAACTCCATCGCTCATCGTTGAAGAAAATAACCTTTGACTTCCATTACAGTGATGTGAAGGCTTTATTCAATGTAACCTTGTTTTGCCATCTATCCAAGGTGACGTCACTATCTACCCTTATTGCCTCTCAGTCAGGTTCCACTTTATCAGCATGTCGAAGGGAATAAAAAATGACTCCCATAAAAAAAGAGTGGTTTTGTCAATATTCATTGTCTTCTTGATGTACCTTATTCCCACATGTCACGACCTTATTCAATATAAAATTCATGCTACAATACTTCTACTTTTTTTTCCTTGCCATGTGTCATAATCTCGCAAGCCCACAAAGTCAACACAAGTCAACACAAACTTCTAATGGAATTAATTCTCCTTTTTTGACGACTTTCCATTCGCTCTCCTTTTTGAGTCGAGAGTCACTAATCTTCCTTACCTTATGCTTGAAGTGCATTGTTGAGTTCAACAAACAAGTTGGAGCCCTTATGCCCAAAGTTCCTTTTTCTACTATCAAGATTCGGCCATCATCCTCACCCTTTACCCTTTACCTCCTTTCACATTTATCACAAACCATAACACATACCCAGGAAACTTCAAAGTGCGAAACACAAAATTTGCATTGAGCTTGTTGAATATCAGTGTCCATGCATACCGCTTACTACTTACCAAGCTTTATGATAAGGCATAATCCTTCCTACTAATCCACAAACACTAAAGCCTTTCGGTGGTCGGAGGTCGCTTTTCCTCTTTACCGCATACCTTCCAAATAGTTAAGGTATAAGCCTTAAACCAACTCGCAAGTTACCGAAACCATTTTAGGGTTCGGAGGTCAAGGTTCCTCCATGCCTTCTTCCATAAACATAATGGTAAGGCATAAGCCTTAACCCTGATACTTGACTCTCGATACCTTTAGCATACTGTAAGCCTTAATTTTGAAGCCCGATTAGACATTGTGGATTTTTCTTCATCTTTCTAAGGGACTCAGTAAGAGGTATGATCGAGGCCCGATGCTTGAAACCTTATAGGTATAGTAAAAAATGACTAACTCCAAATGCCTTCCTACTTTAGCAAGCAATACATTGCAAGCTTGAAGTCTGAGACTCTAACTTTTGCAATCTCTTCACCACTTGCACAACATTTGCAACATAGGTTCAACCTTTGACATCAATGACACTTTTACATTAATGTTAGCCTCCTCACTAGTAGGATTAGTTCCATCTTTCCTCTAATCCGCTCTTGACATAAATGATAACAATATGCCAACAATTTTTAGCATCAATAGACCTAGAATAGTGTGCAATATTGTCAAAATTTTAGAAATTTTAGCCTCTTTTTTGCAAAAAGTATTATTGCCTTTGAAAGAAAAAGTGTCATTTTGCTTGATTTTGTGAAAATTTGTGAAAAATTGTTGCATTTTAGAGCTGAAAATAATTAGATCTGTAAGAAAATTGTTTGCATTTTTTGAAGCATTACATAATTGGGATAAATTATCTTTCATTTTTGCAAAATTTCAAAACCCTAGGTTGTTACACTATATTGAAAATTTAAAATCTTTCAAAATAACAACAAATTTGATTCCAAAATCTAGATGTGCACACTATTACATAGTCACTTCATGTCACTAGTGCCTCTAAAATTAGAATTTTAGGAATATTCCTAGCTAAACATAGTTGCCCTAGGTAACCTAGTTCTACTAAATTTATCTCAAATTTTAGGAGTAGATTCATATCTGTTGTAAGTCCAAAAATTTGGATTTTGATTTCTAGATCTATTTCTATAATAGGTTTGTGATTTTATTTTTAGTCTTAATTTTCCTTAACATGCATAAACATAAATTAAAACTGAAATTTAATGGTTAATCTTGGAGAAAGCATGGTCATTTGATCATGTCAGATCTCTTTCTACAAGTACATTATATAGCTATCAAGCCCTTTTAGTTGTGATTACTTTTATATGTTATATGAAGCCCTTGGGGACTTCATCTCACCTAGATCATCCACTAAGTCTTCTAAAATTTTAACACAACAAAGAACAATTAATGTGATCACACCTAAACTCATCATTTATCCACCCATAAAATAACTTCAAATCCATACCAAGCCCCTGCTTATAATAGGACCACCACAAAATAAAACAAAACATTCAAGTCATATCTTGAATTATGCAAGGCAATTAACCCAACGTAACCATGCAAATTGTGTCACAACAACAAAATTATCATAATGTTTCTCATACATATAACATAAGGAACAATAAGCAAGCAAGACAAATGTAAGCCATTCCCTCATCGATACCACTCCTACAACTTGTTTTACCTAGTGCACCTTGTTTACCCTAACATAGTTTAAAGAGTATGATCTTGTAGAATAACTTTATGCTACTCCTATCGAGATCTCTTTGTGGTATTTAATTCAAACATCACCTTTTTATCGTGGCATGCTTCAAAATGTTTTACAAAAAGTTGTTGTCCATCCTAGTGCACAACCAAATGATGTAGAATCTTTACTTGAGGGTATGAATTTAGTTAATGTGGACATTGTCTTCCATCAAAATTAATTACATCATTTGGAAACACAAAAAAAATTTGATTCCTTGATGATAATGATTGTTATTAATAAGATTTGGATTATGCATACTCTTATTGACAATGGTTTATGAATTAATGTTTGTAGTGTTAATATTTTGGATAAAATTGGAGTAGAAATGACTTTAATTCAACTAGATACATTATCTATCTATGGTTTTGACAATGTGGGAAGAAAACCACTTGGTGTCATAACATTACCTATTAAATTTGGTCTTGTTGTGTTGCAAACTTCCATCCATATTCTTCCCCATGATCTTTCATATAATCTTCTCTTGGGTAGGCCATGGATTTGTGAGATAAAAGAAGTTCCCTCAATGCTTCATCGTTTAATGAAATACACATATAATAATAAGGTTTACATGATAAAATTTTGATAAAGAGGTAAAACAGGTTTGAGGGGACTGCCAGAAACCACAAAGTTTACAACATAATAGATATGAAAGAAAAGTCCAACAAAAACAACTAGCTGCACAAAAGGTCAAAACCATAACAAACTACAGCCACTCACAAAAGACCAGGAAGGTCAAAAAAAGCCAGCAAAAAAGCCAACAAAAAACCGGCAGCGACTAACCCAAAGTCTTCAGGACAAACTCTGTCTCTGCCTACAAATTCTTCACCTCATGAACACCCTTCTTAAACATTTGAATCATCTGCAGAGTGGGGGGATCCTTCCTCTTCAGATTGGCCCTGGTTCTCTTAGAGATGCCAACATCCTCCTCCTAGTTTCTTTCATTGGCATCCTCTAGGTCAACCACCAGAGATCCCTGTTGGGCTTTGTCCAGTTTCTCGGTCATGGCATTGATGATTATGGCGTTGTGTCTAGCCATACAATTGTTTTGCTCACCAATGATTTTAATAGTATTTTTCATTTTTTCCATCTCAATTTCAATGTTTCTGTTTTTGCCAGCTTGGTTCTGAGTGTCATTGCTGAGACCGCGATCTCTTCGTTTCACCTCTATTTTTTCAATCGCCGCAACCTTGGCTCCCAACTCTTCCAGCTTACTTTGCAGGGCCCAGTTTTTTATCTTTAGCTCATAAATTTCATTGAAAGTCCATTTCAAAAGTTTGAAATGGGTATCAACATTATTTCTAGCTAAATTCAAAACATCCATAGAGGGATCCCTATCAGTGTTGAGACAAGTATTATCAGGGACAGGAGTGACAGGGGACCCAATTCTAGTAATTCTATCCATCGACAGGTCAACAGAGGGCTCAGTATTATTAGCACTAGACGCCTCAGAGTCAGGGGAATCTTCAGAGTACGAAACAAAGTTTTTAGCCTTGGGATTCTTATCAATAAGATTGGTTTTAAGGGAGGGGCTTTCCAGCTCGGGCACAACACAACCTTTAATAGTAAGAGGGTTAGGGTTTTTCTTGCCCGAATGGGCAGCAGGTAGACTAAGGATAGTTCTAGCCAAACTTAAATTGGGCAAAAACCTCAAGCAGCTGGGTTCAGTATCGTCATCCTCAGAGTTAGGGGAGGCTTCAAGATTAGCAGGGACGGGCATTTTTTGGTAATGCTCGACAATTAATCTAATCAGACTAGTATGCAAAATAGGGAATCTTCTAGGGTTTTTTTTGTGGTCAACCAGACTTTTCCTCAAAGAGCAGCAAAGAAAGTAGGGGAAAGAAACCCTTACCTTGTAGCGGAAATGGTTGAGCAGGGAAAAGTGATAGCCGTAGACCTTGGTGAAATGACCATCCACAGTTATGTACTCCATGATGACACGTAGGACCTTTCTCCACAGGGATTTTATGGTGTCAAAATCAAAGAAACTATTAGCAATTTTTACCAGTTTCAGCTTTTCTTTCTCTTTTTTAGGAAATCTGACGATGGCATCATCGGAAAAAACCCTATCCCTGAAAAACTTTTTCCCATCAATCGACATTCCTGTCACTTTAGCTATCAGGTTTTTGTTGAGCTTGACATTCCTACCAAATAGGGTAAGATTCCCATTATCCCAATTTTTCTCAAAAAGATCCGTAGCCTCTTGACTAGAACCATGGAGCTTCTCTAGGAATGGAAGTAACCCCCCGCTTTTAACTTTATTCCAAGCCTTAACATTTCTTGTGTGCATCTCATAGCTATTCAGCTTAGTTCTTTTCTTGTCTCCACCCATCTTAGCAAACACAGTGGGGCACACCAACACAATATCTTTACTAGAATTGGTCCTGCTAAATCTAAGAACCCACAAAGCGTGCCAATCCACCTTGCAGACTAAGAAAATAAGCTCGGTCCCATACAATCTAATGATTGTGATGTGATAACTCCATCCTGTCCTCATTAAAGAGATGACATGCCTCTTGTCCATGTGATTTATCATAATTCAATAAAGCCTGAAAATTAACACTTAGATCATTAAAGTTTAGCCAAGTGCTCTGATCATTACTCCTAACCCCTTCATTAGCAAAAAAATCCGCCACAGTATTAGCTTCTCTATAGGCATGTGAAATTTTAATTTTGTCGAACTTAGCAAGAGTCGAGGTGACATCATCAATCCAAGATTTAATTGTCCACGAGGGGGGGAATTGTCACAAAGACAGTCAATAATATTTTTGGAGTCACCTTCAAGCCAGAGATTTTTAAAGTTAAGACTATGGGCTAAATTTATAATGTGAAAAGCGCCAGCAGCCTCAGCCAAGTGATTGGTTTGGGACCCAAGAGGAGTGGCTGTAGCACCAAGAAAGTTGCCAAAGGAGTCCCTTATGACTCCACCACAGCTCGCTGCCCCCAGATTACCTTTAGCTACTCCATCAAAGTTAGCTTTGACCCATCCATTATGCGGGAAAGACCAACGAACATCCTCTCTATCCTTCTTGGCTTTTTTAGGGGCACAAGGAAAATCGAGACTAATATTCCATTCCTTGCAACTATAAGGTCATAAGATGATTGAGCTGCTTTCTCAGAATTACTAACCTTCTGGGGGATGGCATTGACATTCTCTTTCAAGAATCTGATAATTCTATCAAAAACAATATCCACCGAAGCTTCTTTGTCTCTGTAAATTCTATTGTTGCGTTCTTTCCAAAGACCCCAAGCAACATGAGGGAAAGAGAAGTCCCATAGAAAATTGAGAACATGATTATGAGTCGGAGCTTTCCATTGGAGGAAAAATTCTTCAACAGACGAAGGAAAAACCAAAGAGAGATGCCAAAAGCTGATAATTTTTTCCCATATTGAGGCAGCAAAAGGACAATGAAGGAACATATGACGCACTAACTTTGCTTCCCTCTTACAAAGAAAACACCTATTAGGTATTTGAAAGCCACGTTTACACAGGTTATCAATCGTGAGCACCTTATTTTGGAGAAGGATCTAGAAAAAAATGTTGATTTTAGGGACCAAATGTTTGAACCAAGCCTTTGACCAAAAGGGAGGAGAGCCTTGGGAAGAAGTAATCCTGCAAAGGTAGATGAAACTAAATAGTTTCCTGAAGGTTCATCGATCCAGACAAGATGATCTTCCAACTGATCAGAGCAGAGTCTAACAGTCAATAAAGATGACTGAATAGGAGCAAGAGCCTGACTGATAAGACACAGATCCACCCATTTTCCATTCACTCTATAGTCTTTCACATAGGATCCAAAATGAGCTTTGCAATTCTCAGCCCACCCACTAAAGGAATCAATTTTTATAAGGGGCTCCTTGAACAACCATCTGTCCTCCCAAAATCTAGTTTGGTTTCCACTTCTGACTTGCCAACCAGTTCCTGAGTCCACAATATTTTTCCCAATGATCAGATTATTCCAGCAGGTAGAACCTCTAGGAAGAAGATGGGAATCCTTTAGCATAATATGAGAACAATTGTTCTCTAAATATTTACTAGCTAGGATATCAGTCCATTCATCGAAGACGAAGATGAGTTTCTTTCATCTGTGACAAATTTGTTGGATGATGATTGATGATCATTAGATTTCACGCCTACACTCATGGAGGAATACAAGATTACACCATCAAAATAAGAAAAATAAAAAGAAGTTTCAATGATATCAACACAACCTATAATTGAATCATCAAAAATATTTAAATATCACAACTTCTAGCAAGGAGGAAAACAAAAATTATACATCCACCTATGATGAAACTAATTATGAAAAACCACCTTCCTCGAAAGAAATGGAAGCCATTTATGGAAGAGGTTATCAACTCTAGTAATAATTTGGCTATAATGGAAAATGATTTGGTGCAAAAGAACAAGGCATTCATGTTCCCATAGAGCCTAATGTGAAAGAAACAACAAGAGGTTTTGGTTATTGTCCTTCAAAAATAATGGAAGCATAAAAATACATTCACTTAATGTCAATCTCATCACACAAGATTATCCTAAGACAATTTTAAACTTAGTGAATTCTAAAATGATAGATACCACATGTGATGATATGCTATTGGATACCTTTCAAAATGATGAAACTCTAGAAGAATTTTTTGGGTATGTATTATACTTTGGGAAAGAAAATGAATTATGTGATGATGAATAATATGAATCCCAAACAATTCATGATGTTCCAATCATAATGTGTTACTTGTAGGAGAAACCATAAACATACCAATGGACCCATTTAACAAGGAAAAGGTTCTTCAAATTGGAAAATTCCTTGATGAGGATGAACAAGAAGATCATGCAACATTGTTACATGACTTTCCTAAAATATTTTCTTGGAATTATTTGGATATGTAAGGTGTTGATCCTAAAATAGTCATGCATAATATTATTCTTAAAAAAGACACCAAACTCATAAGGTACAAGTCACACAAGATGAATCCTAAGGTGGGTTTATTGGTTAAGGCTGAGATTGAAAAGATTTTACAAGCTAGTTTCATCCACACTATTGATTATTCACCTTAGATATCTAATATTGTTATGATGAAAAAAACCTAATAATCATATTCTAATGTGTACAAATTTCCATGACCTTAATAAAGCATCATTAAAGGATTATTTCCCCCTTCCAAACATTGATATGATAGTGGATTCAACTACGGGACATGATTTATTATCATTTATGGATGTTTTTTTAGGGTATAGTCAACTTTTTATTAACCCTCAAGATCAATATAAAATAGAGTTCACTACACCTTGGGAAAACAAAATTTGGTTAGTTATGCCTTTTGGATTGAAAAATATTGGAGCAACATATCAAAGAGCTATGACACTAATATTTCATGACTTAATAGAATATTATGTCGATGAAATTTTAGCTAAGTCTATAACGCATCAAGATCACATCAAACTCCTTCATCAAATCATTGAAAGAATTAGTAAGTACAACATGAGATTGAACCCATAGAAATGTGTCTTTGGTGTGGATAGCGGAAAACTATTGATATTTATGGTGTCTAATAGAGGTATTGAGGTGGAAACAAACAATATTGATGCTATAATAAATATGCCACATCCTAAGAACATTTCACAATTGTGTAGCTTATAAGGAAATATTCAAATTATTGGTGTTGAACAAGACAACTAAGAGGGGGTGAATCAGTTGTAACAAACTTTAACCTTTAAAACTTTCACTGAAAATTAAATCAATCACAAATCCTTTATTTTGCTATTCTAATTAATCATTAAGTGCAAAGGTAGAAATTGAAAAACATCACATACACACAATAAGAATAGATTTACATGGAAAATCAAATAAAGGAAAAACCATAGCGAGGAGTAGCTCACAATATAGAGAATATCAAAACTAATTAAAAAGGCTCACTACTAGAGAAGGCTCACTACCAAAATAGTACTCACTATTTGGATAAGGACTCACTATCCAAACAAGGGTTAACCACTCAGAGGGATCACTACCACATAGATACAAAGAAGATAGAAGATATATGTTATAGAGAGAAGACAATTTTAATGCAACAAATATTTCCACCACAATTCTCTTAAACACTTGCAGACATGCTTGAATGATAGAGTACACCTTCAACTCACTACTTTCAAAAACTTAGCATTAAGACTTCACACTGATTTGCACCAACTCGCGTTACTTACACATTGATTCACATCTATCTCACATATATCTTGCTCTATTTCTTTGCACTTATCTTTTACTAACATCTCATCCTATATTTATACCATCTTCAACTTTGAATCATATCCAAAGTCGACCATACACCATTTTCATTTACAAGTTAAAATTAGGTCGTCGCCAAAACATTCTAGGGTGGAATTAGAATGAGGGCAACCTAATCATGCGCTTGAACACTCTTCTATAAGCTTCGAAAGTAGTGTTAAAGAAAAGGCCAGGAAAACTAGTGTTAAATGCATAAATAAAATAAGCACACACAACCTTAGCACGATTCAATCCTTCCATATAACAAAATTATCTTCAACATGATCATATCACCTTAACTCCAGAACCGCAAGTCATAAGACTCAAACAAGAAGAAATCCATAACAATTGAATTTCTCCCATACCTTAGCCAGATACTCTAAAAATGATGTAGAGCAGGGGTGGACAACTCCTACACAACTTCAATCAATCAAGTTCTCAATCTCATAAACATCCTAAGGTGGGTTTTTCCTCAAATGCCTTCAATCTTCTAGTAACCTTCAAAAATTGGTTTTACTAGCATAACTTCCATGGAAGACATGATATCACAAATGAAAACATAGTTTCAAACACCCATTTGGACCTTAGACAATATATCTCATAATAAAGGAAGCTTACTTTATACATAAACCTTAAAAAAATTTAACAACTTGCTTTTAAAGCCTAAAACATTGGGGCAACAATTTGGGTTTTGTGGTCATAACTTTCATTGTAGACCTACTATTAAAAATGTAAGACCTAATTGGAATACCCTTTTGGCTCTTACTACACAAATCTAAGAATGGGATAGGTTTACTTTGTAGGAAATAGGTCAAAAATGGATTGTTATAGAATTACAAACCCTTTTTGTGCTTTCTTGAAGCGGACTGGTGAAGATTCCTCCCAAACGTGAGCATTTGAAGACATAAAAATAAAACCAAATCAAAATATAGATCAACATAGAATTTTGGGCAAAATTTCAAGAATTTTGAATGGCTAAAAAGAAAGTTATCACATTTTTTTCAGCTCACTTTCTACCCTAGTTAGGGTTTTTACAATTTTTGGTAAAATCTCAATATATTTCACAAATCACCATGAAAATGTATGAAACCAACACCAAATGAAAGAGGAAACAAAATGCTTCAACTTGAAATTTATTTCATTATATTACCAAGGCTATACAAGGTTGTTCAAAGACCAAGAACTTGTTGCAACACATAAAAATAAGGGAAATCTTCTTCAATTTCTTCCTAGAAACACAAAAATCACTACCCATCTTATATGCTCGAACATGAAAGCATGAAACATGCTTATTATAAGCTTTTCCATTAGTTACAATACATTTCCACACTTACATTAATAATTTTTCACCAATTGCTAAGTTTCTCAAAATGCATGACACCCAAAATAGCAACTTTGACAATTTTTTGTCAATCCACTCAAAACTAAAAAACCCACGCCTAGAATCTATTAAAAATAAATTCAAAACATTAGAAATGTTCATTAATGACCTTGTTGACCACCTAGGACTCTGAAAAACTTAAAAATCAAAAATTACAAAATTTGAGCAAAATTGAGCATTAAGTGCTCTTGCACCATACACCCAAGGGAAGAAAGACTCAAGTTCCACTTGAGTGTAGGCCTTCAATAGTATATCCATACTTTATGATATATGATTTATAAATCCAAGTAGCATCCTCCATAGGAAAACCCTTCCACTTGACTAGGCACTGCAAATAGGTGTTATTTCTTATCTTTTTGAGCTCTTTTGTATCCAATATGCACTCCATCTTTAAAGGCTTATTGGGAGGAGGGTCTTGAACCAAATATTTATCTTCAAGTGCTTGAGAATCTGGTCTATTACTGATATCCCCAACTCTCTTTTTCTGCTCCACTTGTAGTGGATGTTTGGCTAATTATCCATCTTCCATCTGCAACTTAGTTTGATCATTATGCTACTCCATACTTCCTTTTCCCCTTAAGAATTGCTTTCTCAAATTTGCAATCTCTTTCCAAACAATCCTCTTGCCTTTACCATCCAAATTCATTTCATGTAAAACCTTCCAAATAAGTGAATCATTTATGTTGACACCATCTCTTCATTTATACACATCACATTCTTCATTTTGTTTGTCATAGGTTGTTGTGTATGATAGACCAACCCCTAGTACAAAAACCATATAGTGATTAGCATCCATCCTTGGAAGAAAAAAGTTAGAAAGTTCATTCACCACTATGTCCACATGATCCTTCAGTACCTCCTAAACTTCCCAAGCCAACTCTTCAACCCTTGTTGATGTTAGAATAGTCCTAGGTTTTATCACCATTGCATTACCTACCTCTTCCTCTTTCATTGGCTTCAAAAACTCCTTTGTACCCATTGTCATCACTCTAGACTCCACTTGTGGGTTTTGGCTTTCATCTTTCAATGGTGTAAGGGTGTAGGAAATGCCATCTTTTTCTGTAACATATGTTTTTTTTCTGCCATCATATTTGGCACTCCTATCATACTGCCAAGGCCTCCCCAAAAGCAAATGACACCCATCCATAGGTATTATGTCACACAAAACTCTATCCTTGTATCCTACTATGTGAAAAACAACCCAGCTTTGTTCATTTACAACTACTTGTTGACCTTTATTAAGACAAGAAACTGTATATGGAGTGGTATGAGGGATTCTTTTCAACTTAAGCTTTTCATCCATTTCAACAAAGGCCAAATTATTTGTACTACCAGAATCAATCACTACTTTGCAACATTTACCTAAGCACTTACATGTAGTTTTGAAAAGAGACTTTATCTATGGTGGCTCTTGCTCCATAGGTACTTTGGTCAAAGTCCTCACCATGAGAGACTCACCAACTTTTGGATCAACATTGTTTGATGGAGAGTTCACACTTTCATTGTCCTCTATTTCTATAAATTAATTTATTATTTCTCCTACAAATGAGGTAGTGGATTGATTTTCAGTGCATTTCCATGCTTGATGGCCTGCAACTTATTACACTTATAACATTTTCCTGTAAATCCACTTGAACCTCCTCTTTGGCTTCCAAATCCACCCTTAGAATCTAATCTACCTCCTCTAAATTTTCTCCTTGAATCAGAAGTTTGTTCTTGATCTTTACTTGTTTCTCCTTGATTCTCATGTGACTGTCTTGAACCAAAAAATGCTCCTCTTCCTCTATAATTCCTTCCTCTACCCCTTCTTTTCTTTTCTTTCCTTCTCTTCAACTTATCCTCATCCTTGATGGCCAATTGATAACATTCTTCTACCGACCTTGGAGTGGTGAGGCTTAGTTCATCTTGAAGATTATTTCTCAAACCATTGAGATATCTTGCCACTTTTTCCTCATCATCTTCTATATGACCTGCCCTTATAGTCAATTTGTAGAACTCCTCTGTATAGGTTTGCACATCAATATCCTTCTATTACCTATTTTTCACTCCGAGCTCAAACAGGTAGAGCTGAATGAAGTTCATCATTTATAGGTACAGAAAATTTTCATATTTGCTGATTAAGTGTTCATTGATCATCATTGAGATCATCTTACATATGAGTCATAGTTTTTGTGCAAATGTTTAAAACAGAAAATTGAGAAAATTTGCATAGTGATGCTTTTATTCATTTTGTGAAATGCTGAATCTCGCACAAGCCGCGAGAGTAACTGAGATTGTTTCTGACAATCAAGAGATGAATACAAAATTTAAATGCACAAGCTACACAGCTGAAAATAACATAAGAGTAAAGGAGAGAAGCAATTCATCATTGCATGTAATGATGAATCACTTCGTTGGTGCTTCTAGCCGTCATGCCTCCAAGCAGCTGCAGCCTCGCTTCATCGTTCCATAAACCTGCAAAATCGTTAAGGAGATGGTATTAGAGTTATACTCTAAGACAATGGTGAATTACTTTTTTCCTTACGCCTATGCTACAGACAGGAATGTAACTTGCGTTAAATCGAGCATTCATCAGATAATTGCAAAAGATCAAGAGAAAAAAACATGACTCAATGGAAGCATTTAGCTTCTTTTATTTTGCTAACATGTTTGTTTTAATGTGCAGGAACAGGTCATCATGTTTGAGTTCATTTCATCATATATGTGGAGTAAAACGGGATCCCACAAGGGTTGAGCCCGACATATCAAAAGGATACACTCTCAAGTTACATACGAGAGTTCATTAATATTGTCAAAACAGTCATCAAAAGAGCTACTGAAATTAAGAAATAGTCAAATAAGCTGCTTTATTTCAAAGAGATTTAGGAAAAGCAGCTTGAGCATACAGCATAACTTTGCTCTTCATATCAAGAAAGGATCAAACGGTGTGAGAACTCATCATTTTCATTGTACTCTATCTACTTTAATTTTACATCTAAATGAAGTTTAGAGCCTCTTTAAATTGAATACAACAGAGTATTTGTGCTTTAAGGTGTTTTCATATTTTTCAAAATCATATGTCAGTCTATGGAAGACTCAACATAGCAGCAAGACAGCTCAAATAATACATGGAGAATCAAAATTTACAGTCTTGTATGTTTTCAGCCCTCATATCAATTACAAAAGATTTTAAATGTGTCTCATGAGAACAGTACTGTATGTAGTTTAACTTCAGCATCTTAGTGAGGGTAGCATTTCCATATTGTATATTGCATTGCAAGCAATCATCAAAGTTTTGCAGTCATATATAAGAAAATAGACTTGTATTCAATAAAAGAGCAACATTTTATAAGTGATCAGCCATTTAGTATTGCTGATACAGAGCTAGTTAAATGACAAAGATTGCTGCTTCAGTATTTTATGGTGATAAGTATATGGTTACAAAAGGTTATGACAGTCATTAAGGACTGGAAAAGCATCATTGAATGAGTGAGACAGCAATGAGTTATGACCTGATCGGTATTAATAGTAAATGGTGGTTTCAATATCAAATCAGTCTTATATATTTTCTTTCTTCATATCAGCCATAGAAGGAACAGGTATCTACAGGCATATATATTTTTTAGGTGCCAACAAGAGGAGTTGTGATGCTGTATATTTATAAATAGGTGCCAAATAAAGATATTAAATATGCTATCAAGGAAGTGAACTTTTCAAGGAAAAACAATTAAATTTTCTTCGTGGCAGGCAGAAATAAAAAAATAACATACAGAAAATCCGTTTTTATTGTCTCAAGACAGCACAATATAATGACTGTCCCAGCTCAAGAAAGAGAGCATTCTGATCAGCTTTCATAGCAGCAGAGCTAACCACAGAGATCAGATATAAATATCAGGGGAAAATCAGAATCACGATGCCAGTCAAAGCTACAACAATAAAATGAGCAGCAGCCATAATTAAATGAATAGCAACAAAGATGACAAACTACATTCATTTTGTGCAATAACAAGAAATACCAGTGTGCCCAGCCACGCCCAGACAATGTTCATATGGAAATAATGGCAGCCACTGCTTGGAGATGCGTTTTTTATTCACCCAAATGGAGTTTTAAACAGAATGTAATGGCTCTTGTTGGGATTTCGTTTCAGAAATAATTAAAATGCTGTCAAAAGATCATGGGTCGAGCTAAGAGTAAAAGAAAATTTTCATGCCTTCATAAATTCTTTTTCTCAAAACTCAACACACAAGAAAAGCCAAAATACAATAGATTTTCAAATACCCAGAAAGCCAAACATCCTGTGCCTTTCAATAGAGTTTCATTCTTTTGAAAAGAATATCAAAGAATATACCTGAAGGCTTTCAAAGGAAGCAAATCTTGAGCTCAGATTTCATATAGCAGTTATAGAGACAGGGAAAAAAATGAATACGCACTTACCCATTGAGATTTGCTGAGAAATTTTCCAAGGAGGCGAGAATTTGAACTGGGTCTGGCATGTGGTCGGCCTCAAAACCAAAAGTAAAGCACGGGATAAATTCGAGCAAAAGAAATATATCAGAATATGCACATGCCGCGACTTTTAAGCCAGTTTTTGTTTCAGGAAATGGAGAAAAACATGATAAAATAACTCAGAATCAGTGTTACCATCTTTTCTTGTTGAATCTGGCAGGAATCACTTGGAAATGCGTCCATGGAACTTAGATTTCGAGCTCCAATTTGAAGTTTTCATCAGAAACCCTACTCAAGCATGGCGGCCAGTTTTCTCCAAAAGTTTCTACATGTGAGAATGATTATGTTTTTTAGGGTTCGATGCTTTTGGGTCATATTCTCCAAGTCAAAAAATCCCTAAATGATGTGGTCGCCTTTATAATTATTAAAGGAATAATGTGATTAATTTTTATTAAATGAATGATAGTCGACCAAGCTTCTAATTTTAGGGTTATATCTTATGTTTGCATTATTCAATGAAGACCAATTTGTTAAATGATATACCACAAATCATTTAATAAATTAGTCATTTTAAACATGCAAATTACAGATATTTTAATGCAAATAAAAGATATTATATCAAGCAAAGTTAACTGAAGTGGGAGGTATTTTTATCATGCACATGATAATAGAGTTGGAATTTCAGTTCCCATGGGCGAATTGATACAAACGAGGCAATTTTTTGCATGCTTTGGCCCATATTTTCAGGGAGTTGCAGTTCAGTTGGAATAGTGCATGTATCAGTTATGACTTGGCAGTGAGTTTGAGCTTGATTGGACTTATTTTTGCATGGTTTTGGGCCTCCTTTTCAGAGATATTTTCTTCTGCTTGGATTTGGCTTTGGAGTTATCACCCTTTCTTGGAGTTGGACTTTCAGTTCTTTTTGCATGCCTTTTGGAAAGGCTTTTTGTATATATTGAAAAACTTAACTGTTTTTCATCTTAGTTCTTGTTTTCTGCCTTTGCCTTCAACAAAGAGGACTATCTTGTAACTCAAAATTTATTTACAGATTAATACAGCAGTGTTTTTACAGGTTCAAATCGTGTTATTGCAGAGAATTCCTTCAAGTTTCAGTATTTTAGAATTTGCCTTCAAGTTTCAAGCATCTTTGTCATGTGGGATTGATCAAAGTAATTATTGTGTTGCAGTTTATGAAACCTTTAAATATTTCTGTCTCCTTAGTGAATTCTGTATGCATCCAAGTTTAAATCCACTGGTTAAACATTGTGCTAATCAGTAATTGAACAGTCTAGTTGTGGAAATCATATTTTCCTTCTGTGATTGTTTCTTTAACAGCCTTTGTTTAAAACATTCAAGTGTTTAAACTTCTAGATCTAGTTGTGCGAATGAAAATAGTGAGTAATTGTTCTGTGAGTTAAGTCTGCATGTTGAATTCTTCGGTGTATCACCATAGCTAAAATTTCATAGTTTAGAATTTAGACTTAGTCTTTCTACCTCTTTCCCAGTCAAATCAGTTAGTTTTAGGAGGTTTTTCATCAGGGAACCAGCCCTCTCTGGAGATTGATTCTCAAAATTAGGCAACCCACAGGCCTGAAATCATTCATGTTCAACAGATTGCTAGATTTAAATAATCAAGTGTTTCGGGTGCAATCTAATTGACAACACTTCCATTGATTCTTCCTATCATCTAGCTGAATGTTTTTGTGGGGAGGAACAATCTTCATAGTCAGCTCAGGCTTCTTCATCCTTCACCATTCCATTCTTCAGAGAAAATCTAGACCTTTGTTGTGTTGCCCCTTCACAAATATGTTGTCGAGAATCTATAAATACAGCCTCTGTCTACAAGAAAAGGATCCCAACTTTGTGTAAACTTACTCTGCAAAAATACCAATTGAGCAATCAAGTATCTTAGCCATAAGCAATTATCATTTAGCCGTAGAAATAGCAAGCATTTTAGAATAGAATTAATATCATGGCTTTTCATTTAGCTGCATCATAATTTATTGTAGCTTCTTTCATCAAGTTTCCTGTCAATTTAGATTACAGCAGTTTCATCATTATCATTTAGACATCATCATATAGGATTAGATTATTGCATTTAGCAGCATCTCATTCTCTAGATTGGCATTTTAACAATCATAATGCTTACCAAATCTGAGAGCCCAGTGACTTAATAAATATTTGGAGATAGAGAGCAATATGACACTTTTAGTAGATTCTTACTTTAAATTAGTTTAATTATTTTTTGAATCTTTGATATAATGTCTTATTGATTGTGTTAGTTGATCATTTATTCACATTTTACTCACATAAATTGGCACCCACTGTGGGGCCCAAAATCCCCATATTTTACATCTTTTTTTTCTTCTAAAAAGTGTCCTTGCGGGCTTTTGATGTGTTTTCTTTTAGCATGATCGAGAGATTTTACGACGCATACGACAAATACTTTAGTGCATTTGAGCACTTTTTTAGTGCATCTACTGAATATTCTAGCGCATTCAATGACTGTTTTGGCGCATCTGAAGTTTTTGTTTCACTAGACAGGGAGTTTCCTTTTGACGCATAGATCTATTCTTTTGGCGCATCCATCAAATTATATAGCGCATAGATTTGTTATTTTAGTGCATTGACATTTTTTTTAGGCGCATCTAACCACTGTTGTGGCGCATCTGATTACTTTTCACAAAATTTTCAAAATCTGAAGTCTAATCATTATTTTATGTGTTTCAGGTGTGAAATACGCTTGCCAAAGATAGTTGTTGGAAAGCATACGCCGGTCAAATAAAAAATTCACATAAATTACTAATGGTGTTTGCAGGGATTTAATTTCAATTATTGTTTTTCCTTTGTTTAAAATAGTGCATCTAGATTAAGTAAAGGATTAAATTGAACAACTTGTCTATTGTGGTTGAAGTGATAGGCCTATGCTTTCCCCTTCATTGGGTGATTAGAATGCTAGACTCACTTTTTATGCTTTTTAAAATCCTTTAGAAGGCCTTTCGTAGTGGGAAAAAGTACTTAGCCTACACGAATGACCTAAGTGGGAACAACCAAAGCCAGGTTTTCCAACCCACTATAATCAAAAGTGAATTTGGGGAAACCCACAATTCAACGGAAGTGTGCAAGATAACCATCCCCAAAATCTTTGTTCTAAATATTGGGAGGTCTCCTGAGGGAGTTTATCATTTGCCGCTCCAAACGGATACCCTATCTACAAAATTTAGTGTAGAATCCAACTGTGTTAGTTTCTGAACATTTTTTATATCATGGTGCAAGGGGAGGGAAGAACCTGCCCCCAAGACACTCACCATATAACTATCAGACACCTTGGCCAAAAGTGTAGGATTCGACTTTGGTTAAGATTCAGGAAAGGCAAAAACATGGGCACCCTCTAGGAGGTGAGAAGGCTGCGTGAGCTAACATAGTTGCAAGTTGTGGGCTGTGATATTCTAAGTGACCTATTTGAGATAGAAAAGTGCTTGAATTGTTTGTATTTGTGTCAAAACCTGTGGAAATTGAAAGAATCGAACCAGATTCTAGAACACTCACTACATATTTAATGCATAGAATCTGAAACAACATTTACAAACTTGCTTTTATGTGTGAAAAGTCACTTTTGAAGGTATCATCCAATTAGATCATCAAATTTAGAGATTTACCAACAAAATACCCTGTCAAAATGTTCATGGTTCAGAAAATTACACCCTGAAATAAATCCTTTTACTGAGAAAAAGTAGAACAAACAGACAACATTGTGACAAACTTCCAGTTTAGCGCATACACAGTCTGTTTTAGCACATACACCTAGTCTTTTAGCGTATATGTTGTCCAAATAGTGTGTACAACCACTGTTTCAGCGCATCTGACTTATCTGACAACGCATCTACAGTTTGTCACCATAATTTACCAGTATCATAATTTACTAGTACCTTGGCACAACTGATCTCTATTTTGGTGCATATACCCTGTTTGACCATGCATTCACCATATCTTTTAGCGCATCCACAGTCTATTTTAGTGCATCTTCCCTCTGTTATAACATATCCACAAATCAAGAAAACAGAGAGCTATTTGAAACCCCTATCAGATAGTTAACATCAGAACTCAGGGTTTCAACAGAACAAAAACATTTTCATAGTCCAAATAGTGTCTTAAACTTGGAAAAATAGGACCTTACAATCCAAACTCTATCAAATTAAACCAAGATCTTGCAACCTTAAAGTGTCTAAATCATCAAACACAAATTCTAGATTATTATGTTAAGTTTCTTTATCAGGATTTTGTCATCCTACAATCATGAAATGAAACAAAATAATCAGATTTTTAACTTAGTCTCATCAATAGAATTTATCATTCTATTCGACTTAAGTTAAAACCATTGGCACTGATCCAAAAAAAAAGATCAAATTTTAGTGAGAATAACAACACTTGTATGCCAATTTTGACGAGGTTACAAAGACATAAACTTAGAGAAAAAGAAATTGAAACACCAAATACCATGGCTGAAGAAAATCCCTTTCACAGATTCCATCAAAATGATGCAAATGAAATAAATTAAGAGGATATCCAAACAACAAAACAAGATCCCAATTTCCATAAATTTATGGAAAAAGTTTTAGAACAAGATATGGAAAAATACCTTTTGATGCTGGTTGAACTAGGTGCAAAACTTCCAAAGGACTTCGACATCAATCGACTAAAAGAAGCACCTAGAGTAGCTGAAACTGAACCACAAAACACAGATCAAGTGGTTTCCCTAAGACATCAAATTCAAAACTTGCAACAACAACTTCAAGATATGCAAAAAGGAACCACAAAAAGGTACTCATTACAAGACATTTGTCCTTATCCTTTTGATCCAAGTGTGGACATGATACCATTTCCTAGACATTGTGAATTCCCAAAATACGACAAATACAACGGTAAAACGGATCCAATTGATCATGTGAGGGAATTTAGAACCATGAGTTTAGAATTTGCACAAGAGGAAAATTATCTAATGAGGTTATTTCCAAGGAGCTTAGGAGGTCAATGTATGGAATGGTTCTCTAAACTACAACCAAGAATTTGAACTTTTGAAGAACTAGTCAACAGGTTTATCTCACAATTTTCCTAAAATATTCAACATTAGATAACAATAAAGGACCTTTACAATACGAAACAAAATAAAGGTGAAACATTCCTCTCATTTATACAACGATGGCGAAGGATGTTTTCTAGGTCTCTTCATTCCATACTTGAAGAAGAAAAGATGGAACTATTCATTAACAATCTAACAGGTAAAATGAGCTACAAGCTTGATCTACAATGTCCACTAAAATTTAAGAAAGTCATTGAAAATGGGCTCAATATCGAAGAAGCCTTGGTCAAAAGAGGGGTAATAAAACATTACAATGAAGGATCAAACAATAAAAAATCCTCAAATCACTACAACAACAATGATAAACCCAAGTTTTGGAAAAAGAATAGAAATATTGGTAACAATGATGCTACAAATGAAACACAAAACATAAAACTAGTATTTAACTTGACAGCAACAATTGCAAAGACCAATCAAAAAAATGACAAAAAAATCGATCAAAACAACAATCCGAACAATGGAGAATCTAAACCACAATCATATCAAAGACCATCAAATCAATGAAGGTTCACACCATTGGGGAAAACACTAGAATCAACAATGAGAGAACTCCTTGCGAATGGACTTATCACATTGCCCGAAGCAAGAACTTGGGAACCAAAAGTAAAACCATCATGGTGGAATGACGCAGACTATTGTGACTTTTATAAGAACAAAGGACATAAAACGAATGATTGTATGCAGTTGAAACATCTAGTACAAGATTTGATTGACAACAGGAAGGTATATGTAGAAGGACATCAAATGAACAATGATCATAGTGCATTTAAAAATCCTTTACCAAATTATGAAAAGGGAGAATCTTCTTCTCCAAACAGTAAAGGTAAGACTGTAAATTACATTTATGACAACACTATTTATTATATTTCTACAGTTGAGAAGAATGATACCATTGATAATTGATCTAATAATGTTGGAATGAATGACATCATACCATTAAATCTGATTCCAAACATGGTCTCATCAAACAATTAGATTAATGTCATAAAAATTAGCGAAAACCAAGATCATCAACCAGTTAACGTGACAACAAGGGGGAAATCCAAGGTAATATTGAAAGGAGTTTCATCTAAAACCATTGCTACTCCTTCAAATCATTACAACATAGTTGATCAACTATAGAAAATACCAGCACAAATATCAATTTTGGAACTCCTTAAAATATCACCATCCCATAAGGAGGTTTTGGAACAAGCTCTTGTGGCCACCACAATACCCAATAATCTAGATGTTTGTCAATTCTAGGCTATGGTGGGACACTTAACCACGCCTCACTACCTATCATTTTCTGAACAAGATGATGCATCACTTACTCGTCCGCACAATGTTGCCCTTCATATTGAAGTTTTAATCCATAAACACTGGGTAAAATGTGTCTTAATAGATGGTGGAGTTGGTTTAAACATTTGCACTTTGAAACTGATCTATGCACTAGGATATTCTGATAATGCTATAGATGCCAGAAGGAAAATCACAATAAAAGCCTATGATGAAGAAGAGAGATCCTCCAAGGGATTGATTGTATTACCTATTCAAGTGGGACCAATTGTGAAGAATATAGTTTTCCAAGTATTAGACAAAGAATTGACTTATAATATACTCTTGCGACGTTCCAAAACCTCCTTATGGGATGGTGAGATTTTAAGGAGTTCCAAAATTGATATTTGTGCTGGTATTTTCAATAGTTGATAAACTATGTTGTAATGATTTGAAGGAGTAGCAATGGTTTTAGATGAAACTCCTTTCAATATTAACTTATCATCAGTGTTTAAAGTTTTTGGTCAATGGACAAGAAATCACTATTTCATCTGACTACAACAATCCCTAATATTGTAGCATGCTTAAAACAACTCAAGACACATTTGTGCCCCATAATATGGAAGCAAACACTTCTAGTTCATCCAACGGTGAAAGGAAACTAAACGTTGTATCTAAATGGGTTGAAAAAAAGGACCAGTCAAAAGAGACAAGTGTTGTTGACTCCTCTACATCAAACAATGAAGCTCAACCAGATTCTCTATCGCAACAATTCGAAGAAAAGATCCAATTAAAAGACAAAGGCATGGGAGAATATTCCATTGAACAATCTTTGTGTTTTTCATAGTTGTTGCCATCTCCAAAATCATATGGGTAGCCATCAACATCATCACAACCATCATCACAACCTACCATAGTTTTTAATGGTAGATTTGTAAAGGCAGGTACTTTAGAGGATGAATATGAAGACAAGGCCATCCTCAATTGGCTCTACAAAGATGAGGAAGCATCTACATCGGCAACTATCAGCATAAAGACATATCAATATGGAAAGCGAAAAATAATATTAGAGAAAATGGGGTATGAAGGACAAGGACCTATTGGAAAAAGAAAAGAAGGCATTGTAGAACCTATCCAACCTTTCACATTTCAGTCGAAGGACAAAACAGGACTGGGATATACAGGGGAAACAAAAGAAGAAAACACTTATAGAGTTGTTGAAAGAATCCTTCAAATGTGGGATAACTCTGAAACAAATTCTAATGAGTATGAGTGGGATTCTTTATCAGAAACATCATACAAGGACATACCAATTGATGTCATAAAAGAGTATACACCCACACGCGAGGAGGGACAAAGCTTAGGGATTAGACCCCTTGTATTTGGATCACAAAATATCGATGACTCAAGTGAGGATGGACAAATATCGAGTGAGATAGATGACTTGGAGGAGAGTAATATCATATATCTTGACATCACCACTAACAAATTTGATAACGTTGCTATCAAGCCCTTATTGCCATTGACCTTAACCAATCTGATGACCTTTTACCCTTAATGCATCCTGAACTTATCAACTGGGAACCAACTGAACCTATCAATATTCCTATCTTTGTGAATGATGATGCTATCGTAAATTTCCTTTGTAGTGACACACTTGACACAAGTTCTACTCATGATTCTCATAATGACGCTTTAGGTCAAGAGGTTGTCAAATCTTTCAGTTGCAAAATTGAAAACAAGAATAATGGATCTAATGATGAAAACCATTCAATGGTAGCATTAGATCTCGAAAAAGTAAAAATAAAGAACACATCTGATGGTGAAATCCTCTTAGAGGCACCAAAAGATGGGAGATTTGACACCCTTCCAGAACACTATCATGAAAGATCATTAGTGTTGGTGGAGCCTACATAGTCTATCAATATTGGCACAACAAAAAAGGAAAAGACTCTACATCTAGTAGCATCTATGACTGAATAAGAAAAGCTTGAGTTCACCAAGTTTTTTGAAGAAAGACACATTAACTTTGCTTGGTCTTACTCTAATATGTCAGGTTTAGACCCAGATCTTCTAATGCATCATTTATCTCTACCATCTAGGATAAAACCCGTGAAACAAAAACTAAGGAAAATGCATCCGCATATCACCTTGATGGTAAAGGTCAAGCTAAAAAAGTTGTTATATGCAGGATTCATCAAATCTATTGATTACGCTGAGTGGATTTCTAATATTGTACCTATCTCTAAACTGGATAATAGTATCCGAATATGTACCGACTTCAAAGATCTCAACAAGGCATGTCCAAAGGACAATTTTCCTTTGCTAAACATTGACATTATTGTCGACTTAACAACATGACATACCATGTTATCACTTATGGATGGCTTCTCAGGGTATAATCAAATCAAAATAGCACCAGAAGATCAGGAGAAAATAACATTCACATGTCCATGGGGAACATTTTGATGGAATGTCATTCCCTTTGGGTTGAAAAATGTAGGTGCCACATATCAACGTGCAATGACCACCGTTTTCCGTGACATGATGCATAATTTTATGGAAGATTACGTGGATGATATATTAGCAAAGTCACATACCAGATAAGGACATTTGTAGATCCTATGAAAAATCTTTACCAGACTAGAGAAGTTTAATGTCAGATTAAATCCTAAGAAATGTGTGTTCAACGTTACATCAGCAAAGCTTCTAGGGTACATAGTTTCATAAAAGGGTATCGAAGTGGATCCCACCAAGGTCAAGGCCATAATGGAAATGCTACCACTGAAGAATATCAGTCAACTATGATCTCTACAAGGTAGGCTACAATCAATCAGGATATTTATCTCCCAATTAGCAGAAAAAAGTCATCCATTCAATCATTTGCTACATAAGAATGTCTCATTCAAATGGGATGGAGGGTGTGAAACAAATTTCAATCAAATAAAGAAATATCTAATGTCACCACCCATACTACTACCACCTACAAAAGAGAGACCCTTATTACTATACATTGCAACAACTGAGATTTCTTTGGGAGCTCTATTAGCACAGGAAGATCCTGAGGGAAGGGAACATGCTATCTATTATATCAATAGGGCTTTGAATGGTTATGAGATAAATTACACCTTCATTGAAAAAGCTTGTTCGGTGGTCGTATTTGCTACCCAGCAACTATGGCATTACATGTTAACCCACACAGTCAAATTCATAGTGAAGATTGATCCGTTAAAGTATTTACTCAACAAGGTGGCTCTAACAGGAAGACTAGCCAAGTGGGTCATGATCTTGAGTGAATTTGATATCCAGTATGTGGATAGAAGAGCCATCAAGGGTCAAGTGATAGCCGATCAGTTAGCTCAAGCTCCATTACCAGATGATCATCCAATGAACATTGAATTTCCTGATGCATACATCTTATTGTGACAACACAACAATGGAGGATTTATTTTGATGGGTCCTACACACAACATGGGTCGAGTGCGGGAATTTTATTTGTTACACCTCAAGGACATACCATCCCAAAGTCTTATAGACTCATGTTTCCATGTACAAATAATGTAGCAGAATACAAGGCATTAATTATTGGCATCAAAGTGGCATTTGAATGGAAAATCACAGAGATACAAGTATATGGAGATTCACAACTAGTCATTTATCAGGTAAATGATGAATATCAGACAAAAGATGAGAAGTTGATGCCGTATAAGAAAATAGTGGATGATCTCAAAAAGTACTTTGTAGATATCAAGTTTGAATATATTCCCAGGGCAGAAAATAAAGTTGTAGATGCTATGGCGACAATTGCTTCTCTCTTACAATTTCCAGAAAAGTGAGGTCGTTATGAGTTTATGGTGGAACAACTGTCTAACCCTGCTTATGATAATCTAGAATCTCAAACCATATGCCAATTAGTAGAAATTGAATCCTCAATTTATGGAAAGATTTACGCTTACCTAAAAGATAATATCCTTCCTCTTGATCTTTCCAGAAACCAGAAACGAAACTTCATTTGCCAAACTGCACGACATACCTTAATTACCGACATACTTTACTGTTGAGGTCTAGATGGTACTCTTCTCTGGTGTCTAGAACATAAGGAATCTGAAACAGCCTTACATGAGGTTCATGAAGGTATTTGTGGAACTCATTCAAGTGGACTAACCCTAGCAAAGAAACTCCTTTGTTTGGGGTATTACTGGCCTAATATGGAGGAGTCTTTTCAGTTTGTTAAGAAATGCCAGAAATGTTAGATCCGCGGTAACCTAATCCATGTGCCAACATAAGAATTGCAACCATTTACTTTAACATGGCCCTTTTGTCAATGGGGACTAGACCTGGTAGGAAAGATTAATCTGTCTTCATCCAATGGACACAAATTCATAATCATAGCAGCATAATACTTTACAAAGTGGATAGAAGTAGTTCCCTTAACAACAATCACTGGAAAGCAGATTTCTTCTTTCATTCTGAATTACCTCATCTGTCGGTATGGCATACCTCATTCCATTAACATAGACAATGGTAGAACTTTTAAGAACCAGGATGTCTAGGAATTGTGTGAAAGGTTTCATATCCAACATCATTTTTCAACATCGTACTATCCTCAAGGAAATGGCCAAGCAGAGGCTTCCGATAAAAAAATTCTAAAAATCTTGAAGAAGACTGTCAACGATGTTGGACGTGATTGGCACATTCAATTAAATCCTGCTCTCTGAGCATACCGAACTAGCATCAGAACTCCTATAGGAGCTACACCATATGCCTTGGTATATGGATCAAAGGCCATCCTACCTATTGAGGTGGAAATACCATCACTTCGTGTATCACTGAAGGGTATTATTACAGATGAGGATTATAGAGTCTCTAGACTTTGGGAACTGGAATTTTTGGATGAACATCGTCAACAAGCTATAAACCATTTGAAGGCATACCAACAAAGAATGTCCAGAAGCTACAATCACAGGGTAAAGCCTAGAGTCTTTCAGGTTGGTGACTTGGTCCTAAAGGAAAACCCTAGAAATCAATAAGACAGAGAAAATAAAGGAAAATTTAAACCTAACTGGCTAGGTCCTTTTGTTGTCATATCAGTCTATGGATCTGGAGCCTATTGGTTCTCTACACCTAAAGGGGATTTGTTTGATGAACCTATCAATAGTATCCATCTCAGTAAATTCTATACCTGAATCATCTAGTGCACAGTTGAAATGGTTGCCTTGATGAAAACCTACAAAATAGGCATCTTCGCGATAGAAAAATACAAAAAAAAAATTAGAAAACAAAAAAATACAAAAAAAGTGAAAAAAATAATAATAATACAAAAAAATCATAAAATTTGAAAAAGTGCAATAAAAACATGTAGTGAAAACTTGGAAATAGGCACTACTTGTGATTTAAACCAACAATTCCATCTATTGGAGACATTTCATGGTCGTTCACTTTCATAATCATTTCTGTCCATTATCATATCCTAGCAACATGGTCATGTCTCACCCTAACTTGGGGGAAAAATCCTAAACTCACTGAGGGAAATAAACTTTGAGCTTAATCAAATAGACAAACAACAGTTTGACAAACACAACAAACACAATGATCAAAGGAAAATACAACATTGAATAGATCAATCACTCATCAGAAAATACACCATCCATATCAAACAGTTGAAATCAAATCAACAAACGACCTTAGGTGGATGATATTCTTTTGAATCATGATTTTATCGCTTTATGCTTGAAATTTTAGATGTTGTACTTTAATTTTTTTTATCATTTCTTTGGAGCAACTCGATGATGTATTGAACTAGAGAAGCTAGGAAGGAGAATGGTATTTTCTTTGTCTGTTGTCTGTGAATTGATGATTATTTTTGTGTGAATTATTGTGAGATGTGCTCTACAAAGTATCACTGATGACATTCTGAATTCACATAGCAAATTTATTGATTCTTGTTTGTTTACGCAATAAATGCTCAGGTCATCTCGATTTAATTATACCTAGATGCTTGTGTTCACTTGCAATTTCAAAAATCATGAAAGTAGTACTCAGGTCATCATGGTCTAAATTATACCATCAATGCTTGTACTCACTTTCAACATTTTAAAGGCTCAATGATGATAAAAAGCATGATAAAAATACTATTAAGGTGACAATTTTGGCATATGTAGTCTTGCATGATTTAAATTAGGTTGCATTTATGTTATTTTTGCATCTGCAAAATATTTTGTTCCAAAGACGGGTAACCAATTCAAAAAATGTTAACTTTCTCATTAATGGATTGAGTATACTTGACATTAACAAAAATATCATCATTATCATGTAGTTACATAATCATTTGCATTACACACATTAGAAAATATTATTATATCATTTCATAATTCATACATTTAATCAAATAATTTACATTTATCATATCATATTCTTCATTTGTGTATAACATCATAAAATTGCATGAGAAAACTATAAAAAAAAACTCCCTATGTAGTTGCATTTTCATTCATCAATTCATCATATTATATATCATGCATTTGAAGTACCATTATATTCATCATTCAGTCATCCATTTATTATATCATTTATATACATTTAAAAATACCCAAAAATAAAAGTGCATCATATCCCATTTACATCATTTTCATATATCGTTGAAACATCATATTCAAAAATCATACATATTGATACATATTCATATCATTTGGATATATATATTATCAGACAATTATTATCCATATAAATACTACACACATCATGCATCCTTACAACATCATCATTCACATAATCACATTTTAAACATCATAGATAGAACATCATAAATCATAGCATATCATCATGATCATAAATTGCATCCATAACATCATAATATAAATCATCACATGGCATATAGAACAAGAAATTAAATGCATCCATCATAGAACCATATAGAACACATATAGATTGATTAATCTGCCACATATCATATAGATCTCAAAAATCATAATGTCAAGTATACAATGATGTCTGAAATGTAAAGAGATACAACATCAAAAAATGGTTATGAATCAAAAAACCAGAGTATACATCATGTCTCAAAATATATCAGAGAATCCAATCATAAGGCTATGTGCTGCTAGCCCCAGACGGTGTTGGCATCTTTGGACTGGTACCTCCCCCGCCAGACATACCAGGATCTCTTGGATCTCTCCGTGGAGGTTGTGTCACACCCACGCTAACAGTCTTGGAATGAGTCCTGCCTGATCGAGATTGGGCATAACTGACTCTCTGCTCAGAGGGAATTGCATCGTGATACCAGCCTCTATAATACTCTACCTCTCTACCCACATAGAGAACCTCTCTCATATAATCAACCATGGAGGTACCATTGAATAATCTATGTAATCTCTCGACTGTCAACTGAGCCTGCTCTACAGCCCGTCAGGCTGCATCTCTCTCGGTTGTCAACGAGGCAATCTATGTTTGGGCAGCTGCCAATTGTCCCTGTACCTGAGCAAGAGTCTATGAATGAGACTAGGCATGTGTCTACATCTGGGTCTGTGTCTGCACCAATAAACCTTGAGCCTGTATCAACTAACCCTGTAATGTCTGTACTTGCACCTGTAAACTCAAAATATGAGTCTGTTGATGCTATGAAGGTACCACAATATGCACATGTTGCTCGATGGGAGCTATCAATGATTTCCTCTTACGAGGCACCATATAGTCCTGGACATCCAAGGCTAGACCTGATCCACCTGCACCTGATCCACTTGCCCCACCACCTCCTCCATCATGGCCACCTCCTCCATCATGACCATCATCTCCATCTCCCTCATCATCACTACTATCCTCCTCATCACCACTTCTCTCAACATCCTCCTCCTCACCACCCTCCTCTCTCCTCTGTCGGCGAACCTGGGCAACAACAACCTCCTCCTCACCAGGTAGTGGCACTGGCTCATCAGAAATGAAAATATGTGGATAAGGATGTAGGGCCAGATACTCTGCATAAACTATTGTGAGAGGTGGCTCAACCATCTCGGGACGAATCTCCAAAACCAAAGGTTGTAGGGCTAGGTACTCCTAAACTGCTAAATCATATGAAAGGCAAGGTCCCCACTCTGTAGAATCTATCTAGCGCTAGGAATAATGAGCAACACCCTAGGGCATGCCCTGTACGATACCATACTATCTGAGCACTCTCCTAAAAAAAAATCTCTCCAACACCCAATGAGTCCTACCAATCAACAACATAGACTGATAGAGGTATGGAAACTATATATCATCATCATCCCAGTGCTCACAATCTAGATATGGCCGATATGTAATAGCCTCTACATCATCCAAGACTCTCCTCCAATGCTCCAACTTACCCAGTTTAGGCTGAGTAAGTCGACCTGTGTATATATGCACATATTCCCTCATGGCAGGTTGTTGTCTCACCATCACTGGATGTGTAACAACTATATGCTCCCACGCCCACACCTAAAGTAATGTAACCCCTGTGGAAAAATTGAGACCTTAGAAGTAGACAACCTAATGCAAATCGTGGTAAAGATGAGCAAGAATACACATGCCCCAGGCATATCTCGTATCATGAACAATCATACTCTCCAAAACACAGCCCCAACCAATAGAAAGTCCCTTTGACTTGCGATCAGGACAAAGGAACCCTCCAATAAAACCAACAAGTACTGAAGGCAGGGTGGCATAGGCATCCACCATCTTATGCCATGGAATCTCGTATCCACAAATCGTATCATCCTGGAACACTCTATGTAGAGCATCAGTCTCACCCTATTCTGAAGAATCATAAACTACTATATCACCAACAACGGGTATCCTCAAAATCCTCAAAATCTTTCAAACATCTTCAGGGGTGACTATCATCTCGCCAGTAGTAAGGTGGAAGGTATTATGCTTGCTATGCCACCTCTCTACTAGGGTTGTCAGGAGACCCTGATTAATCCTAATTAGGGGCATAGATAGAAGAGAGGATAAACCACAACGTGTGATGGCTGTTGTGTCAGGTTGTGCTAGTTGTGGTATCAAATCAAATGTCCTAGGAAACCGCTCTCAAATCTATAGGTTCACAAATGACTCCTATTATCATGAAATATTGAAAGTCAGTAATCATTGTCAATTTATCCAACATCAATCATCCTATCAAATCTAATCAGCTCTGGTGAGATTTTTATCAAATCTAGTGAGTAACTGTTAATTGAACCTCACCTATCATGAGGACAATCATCAAACTATCATTGTACCTCACCTATCATGAGGTCAATCATCAATCTAAAATGGTACCTCGCCTATCATGAGGTCAATTAATCAAATCAACCTCGCTTATCATGAGGTTTTATCAATCAAACTATAATTATTCCTCGCCTATCATGATGTTAATTATCATCAATCAATCATCAAACCTCTCCTATAATGAGGTTGAACATCATCTAATCTATCAGGATCATCAATCATATCAAATCAACGGTTGACACGATAAAAAATTGACACAATCCAGGATAAAATTGACAAACTCTATCATTCTGACTTAGATGCGCCAAAACAATGTTTTTATGCACCACAACATTCAATGTGCCATTTAAACATTTCAATGCGCTAAAATAGGCAGTCAATGTGCTAAATCAATGGATGTGCCATTTCATCAAATCTATGCGCTAAAATATGAAGTCTATGCACTAAACTAACAGATGCGCTACTTAAGCCTATGGATGTACTAGAAAATCTAACCTATGCGCTAAAAATATGGATGTGCTATTTCATCCTATCTATGCGCTACAAAAATCAACCTATGCGCTAAATTGTTGGATGCGCTAAAACAAGTAGATGCGCTACATCGGGTGATGTATGCGCTAAAAGAATGAAAAACATTTAAAATTGAAATAAACACATGAAAAATGAAAAACACGAATTATGAGGAGGTTCATGGGTACGTACTAAAGGTCCGTAAGCAGCCGGGCGGTTGTGTCAATGCACACACTCGAAATGATAAGTGTGGTAGGGGGCTGACATTTCTCTCAAATTGGCTAAAAATCACACTCTCAAATTTCAAAAACTCAACATGCACAAATGAATTCAAAATCAACCTTTTAGCTTTTTAATAAGTTAATTAAGGGGGTATTTTGGTGGGATTTTTTTAATTTCTTTTCCTGGAGGCTTAATTCAAATTTCATCACATGGGCATTTTACATAATATTTATCAAGAGATAAATCGCTACTTCACCAAATCTTCATCGAATCATCACATCATCACAAAAATCATAAAAAAATTTAAAAAAATCCAAAAAATCAAACATTCATCAATTTATCTCTCGAGGGGGCATATATCCATCATCACCTGAAAATCAACGTCTGGGGCATACTGAAAAAATTTCATCAATACTAGCAGCAACAACAAAATTTTCTTTGAAGCAATGCGTAAACACATCGCTTCAAAGAGGGGCAAAATGTATACACCTCAAAATGGTCTAGATAATTTAATTAATTAAATACGATTTATTTGATTAATTAACCTTTATTTCCTCTACTATTAAATAAATAGAAATATTTGTTTATATAGTTCACATTTAATTCTTCTATCTTTATTATATTATTTCCTCTTAATTAAATAAACAAATTCAATACTTTGTTTTATTTAATTATTATTATCGATTTTTTCAATAATTCTTCCATCTTAATCACATCATTTCATCTAAATTAAATAAACAAGTTTCATACTTTGTTTTATTTAATTATCATATTTTCTTCCATATTTATTTAATAAACAAGACTTCTATAGTTTTGTTTTATTGAATTAAATATCTTCTTTTCCTAAAAATTGAATAAATCTAAAATATTCAATTGAAATATATTCTACAGCTATTTCATCTTTTCACTCAAATTGTGCACCTACCAAAATAGATATGAAATGTCTAATTTAATTCATCTCAACCTTCACGGGAAAATTTGGAGACAAATTGGAGACAAATTTACACGTGAACTTCTTCATCTTCTTCCATTGATTCTTCCTATCATCTAGCTGAATGTTTTTGTGGGGAGGAACAATCTCCATAATCAGCTCAGGCTTATTCATCCTTTACCATTCAATTCTTTAGATCAAATCTAGAAATTTATTATGTTTCCCCTTCACAAATATGTTGTCGGGAATCTATAAATACAACCTCTGTCTACAAGAAAAGGATCCCAACTTTGTGCAAAATTACTCTGCAGAAATACCAATTGAGCAATTAAGTATCTTAGCCATAAGCAATTATCATTTAGCAATAGAAATAGCAAGCATTTTAGAATAGAATCAATATCATGGCTTTTCATTTAGTTGCATCATAATTTACTGTAGCTTATTTCATCAAGTTTCATGTCAATTTAGATTATAGTAGTTTCATCATTATCATTTAGACATCATCATATAGGATTAGATTATTGCATTTAGTAGCATCTCATTCTCTAGATTGGAATTTTAACAGTCATAATGCTTACCAAATCTAAGAGCCCAGTGACTTAATAAATCTTTGGAGATAGAGAGAAATATGATGCTTTCAGTAGATTCTTAATTTAAATTAGTTTAATTATTGTTTGAATCTTTGATATAATGTCTTATTGATTGTGTTAGTTGATCTTTTACTCATATTTTACTCACACACCCTTTATAACACAATGTCAAAACTTTTAGAACAACAAATGATTACCTTGCCTCCCGTCAAAACACTTGATCCTAATAAGCCTCTAACTTTGAACTTTAGATCAAACGCTTATTTCCATTATCATCGAGAAAATGGAAACGATGTATGGAACATTGCAAGCATCTTAAACATCTTGTGCAAGACCTCATTGATTTTGGTTGGCTTTTTGTTGGAGGTGTTAATGATCAATGAAATAAGTTTGTTGCCCCTCCTAACCAAAACTTGAAAATATTTACCAACCCCATGTCAAAACAAAATATTTCATTTGTCAAAGCTAGCGAAACTACAAAGAATAATGTGATGAATGTTGAAACAGATGATGATAATAATGATATTGTTCAATACGATTCCATAGATATTGATCCTATGGAGGATATGGTAGGATTGATCAAAGTCATACCTCGTAAGGGCCAACCTAAAAAGTCTCTTGAGATTGCTTTCTCCTCACAAGATATACTTAAACATGCACTTGATGGTCCTCTTTACATAGCCAGTCAAATCTATGACAAGCCCATTAATGGGATGTTAATAGATCTCGTTTGTGGAGAGAATGTGATCATAATTTTTTTTTACTTCTACATGAACTCTATCAAGATATATATGATAAATCGAAAGCATGGATCAAGACACATAACAATTTTTCCTGCCCTACAATGGGATCGATCACTCTTCCCTTGCAAATAGGACCGAAAACATTAGATGTCTCATTCTCCATCATCCCATAGTCAGACTAATTTCATGTGAAGTTAGGCTATCCATGGCTTCACTCCATGAATGTCATCCCTTTGGTTTGCATAAATTCTTAAATTTTCCATTTGACAATGAAATTTTCATTGTGCATCACAGTGGTTTTAACCCTTTGTCCTCCCGAGGGAACTTTTCATTATATTTCTTTTGGCCCGAGCCTATGAAACCCATTAAACCTCATGAGGACTTCTTTTTCAATTTTTACCAAAAGTTTAAGGAAAAAATGCATATTGAAACTATCCCTTCAAAACATTCCTCTACCCATGACCAAGCCTACCATCCTTGATGAAACCATGAATGAGCCAAAAGACATTCCAAACAACCAAGATCAATCTAATACAAAACCTTCACCTATTTCCTACAAAAGACAAAGAGACAATGAAAACTATCTCGTCACACCTCCTAGAATAAAACAAGTTTACAAGGTTAAAGGGAAAGTGGTTGAACAACCTTCCATGGTTCCTTTCATTCCTCCCCTTGGGGAAGAAAAGAAACCTATGGTTGATCATCTTTCTCCTACACAAACACAACTTGAAAAACAAACTAAAAGAAACATAGGTGCTAGAGAATGTAGGCATAGACGTCGTGCCCTTTCTTGAAGGTTAAATGAAGAAATAAACAAAGAAAATCAAAATCCAAAATTGATTGAAGCAATGCATGATGAGTCTCCCCCTTTTCCAAAATAAAATAATCCTATACAACAACCGAAAAAAGAGCTAAACCCTTCTTTGAACATTATCATTTGACCTCCAATTGTGATTAACTTGGATGATGATGACGAGGTTGCTAAAACTGACGAGGAAGTGCATAATGAATTGAATACATTGTTTTCCTCTTCCATGAGCTTAAACAACAATTCTCCTAAGAAGAGTGATGAACTTGGTGATGGCCCTAGTTCGACACTTGCTATTATCCCTTTGGCTAGTTTTTCGCCTTTGATATACAATGAACATGATTGGGATGCAGACGACCTATTTTAGGTTGACTCGCATGTGCCTTACTAGTATTTTGCATTCTTTCTTTTTCTTTTGTGTGATTGCATGTGTGTAATGTGATCCCCCATACTATGTTGTTTGATGTATCTCTCTCTCTTTGTGAGATTCCTCTATTTGTACCTCCATTCTTCTCTATGTTGTAAATCTTTTATCTTTTCCTTTATCTTTTCATTTTTCTTGTGTTTTTCCTTTTGGGGATGGCGCAAGGCATTGAGACATTCATGTTTCTTCCATGTTGACCCGATTTTTTTTCTTTATTTTCTCTCTCTTTGTGTCCTTCCAGTTCTATGAGTATTTGGGGAATGATGACAATTCTGAGATCTCTAAAAACATTGTAGCAGACATACTGACCCCAAATCCATAGATCCCTCATGTGTTTGGATTTTCATTTTTGGGGGTAACCCCTCTCTTTTCTTTTGCATGGAATAGCCTTATTTGGAAACACATGGCTTGGCATAGGGCTTTCCAAGTTAGCTCTCATGTCTTCTTTATTGTTAGCATTTATCATTTGCTACTTTAAATTAATTGCTCATAGCATGGTGTTTAGCAATTTATTTAAAGTTGGGGCATTCTTTGGCAATATTCTTTTGCATTTATTTTCATGTTTCATGGTGTAGTCTTATTACTTCATGCGATGTGACTTTCGCTTTGTGGATGAAATTGGGTGTGATTTCCTTGAAGACTGTGATCTCTCTTAGCATATTACATTCCTCTTAGTGGCTTGATGTGACACACTGCATCCCCGAAGTTGTGAATCTTCTATTCTTTGATTGGTCCTCTCTTGGAGACATTAGGTACAATGTTCCCTAAGTTTAAGACCTCACATGAAATAATCAAGACTCCTTTGAACATTCTTTACATATTTTGTATTTGCAATTTCAGTTATATGGTCACACTGCATAATACACATTGCATGCTTGTGGATCCATCTTGTTTGTTCATGAATTTCAAGCATACGAAGCTTTGATTGATTCATGAAGTTCGAAGTTCATTGTTGTGTTGTGCCTTATCAAAGTTATTAGGAGGTATAACTTTGGTATGGTTTGATAGAAAGACCATCTGAGGCCTGAATTTCCCATAGCCACTCGCATGTATGTGTGAGTGCATACCAGCCATGTGTGTATCTCTCACACCTCTTTGGATTACTCACCTAGCAAATGACCTAAAGTTTCATTGCCTCAGAGTGAGTATGAATTTTTTTTCAAACAAATATCCTTTGATCTGATCCACATCATGATGGAAAAATAATCAAAGCTTCATCCAACCCTATTTTCCCTTTGTTCTTCTTTTCTCTTTGTCCTTGGCAGTGTATGTATGTGCCTCATTATTGCTCTTTATATCATTTTCATGTGTGTCCTTTTGTGCCTATGTTGGTTTTCCATGGGATCTTGATCCTGTTGGAAGAATGAAGAAGAACATCTCATTTTGTTGTTTTGTGTTGTCATTGATGTCACCATGATATATGAGTTGCAATTGCAAGATCAAGTCTCAGTTTGATCTGGTATTCTAGACCAATATCTGAATCAGTATGAAGCTTACATCCTTTGGTATTTTGGTCCGCAATATTTTGTTGTTGATTACTATTGCTTACAGTTTTTGGAAATGGTTTATGGATGTTGGGAGCACATACATTGAAAATATCACGTATTCAGATGCTTGTATGGTGTATCGACATTATTTTTTGTTGCATTTTTGCTATTAGGTCTATCTTTGGCCGACCTAATGGATAGATGATGTAATGATGAATTAATTTTGTTTTGTGGATATATGTGTGACCTATCTTAGGTCCATGCCGACATGATGTCACGTGTTAAGTGTTTGAATTTTTTTTGGAAAGATTTTGTGAAAGCCTGAAGCTAACAATTGGTATTTTTGATGAATAAAAGTTGCATCTAATTAGGAAGACCTAATTGATGCTTGTGGATGGATCAGGTATATATGCTGATTTTTTTTTAAGATTACATACAAGATGTAGAGTGGTGAGTGTGAATGTGAAGAAGTGCGGATATGATGAAATGTGTCAAGTCAGTTTACTGAGCCTCATTGGAACTAAATCAACACTTATTAGGTGTACATTATCAGTTCATTTTCTGGTTGTAAGCCATTTTGTCATTGTAATTTTGTAGGCAGTGAGCCTCTCATTTTGGACAGTGAGTCCTGGCAGTGAGCCACCCCATTTTGTAACATCTTATAACCGGTTATACTATATTGTGAGCTAACACTCACCGTGGTTTTTCCCATTTTGGGTTTTCCACGTAAAAATCTTGGTGTTCATGTGTTTTGTGATTTCATGTTCTGTTAATGCTCTCATTTATTTTTATTGTTATATGCATTGGAGTAATTGGATGGTATTTTTTCAATAAGTTTGAGAAGATACTGATTCACCCCCCTCTTAGTATCTTGGATATTCAACAATTGGTATCAAAGCTTGGTTCCTCCGGAGAAGCCTAACAGCTTCAGGAAGATCCTGAAGATGGAACAAATGAATGACAAAGAAGAGCTCCAGGCTGCACTTGAGGATCTTGAAAAAGTTGAAAGTGAAAATAGAGATCTGAAAGAAAATCTTGGTCTAGAAATTCAAAGAGCAATTGAAGAATTTCAAAGAAAGACACAGGAAATTAAGTGAGCAGTTGAAGCAGGCTAATGAAGAGATTACCGGTTTGAAGGTGCAAGTAGAGGAAAAGAAAAGAATTGAAGAATTTCTGAATAAAATAGTGCAAATCAAGTCTGATGAATGCACTAAGCTTGAACAAGAAGTAGTGAATCTGAAAGTAGATCTGATAGGGACAGGGTTGGATTGAGTCAATCACTAACTCAATGCTCCAGGTCTCACCTTTGATAACCCCTTGGTGTTACTCTCTCCACCACACTACCTATAGGTCCCCAATGCTGACTAGGCACCCCTGGTACTTCTGGCCAACCCTACTATCATTTTCAATTGCATTACCAAGCCAAACTTGGTGCTCTTCCTCTCATTCATTCCCTAGCCCTTAATGCTCTTAAAGACTAGCTAATCTCCAAATGCTTACAAATCTTGTTGTAGGGGTGTGATATATCTCCCATGGCTTCAAAACTATCCTACTGTGATTCTTGTTCACTCACAAGTCTTCTTTCTTCCATCGCTGCCACCAAAACCTAGGTTAGGGTTTCAGAAGGGCTAGTAGCCCTTGAGCCCCTATTAGGTCTCTTAGCCCGAGAAATTAGGCTGCTGCTCCTTCCTGCTCGGTAAACACCATAAACTCACAAAAGGAACCCTGGCTCAATTTCTGAGCACTTCAATATTTTTGGTGTTTTAGGCCTTCACAGGTCGTACACAGGGGTAACCCTAATTTTGAGAGATTTAGGTCTTTTTAAAGCCTTTCTTGGACACACAGTGAACTGTTTCCTCCTTCTAGCCACCAAATGGATTGTTGATGACTCTTGAATCTTGCCTGACCTTTGTAAAGGTCTCCTGCAATCACTACACACCTTAGTTTATTAAGGAGTTGACACCTCTGCTGCATTAAGACTTGTCTCTAACTGTCTTTTCCAAGCTGGGCACTAACAGTCTCGCCTAGGAAAAGACCTTGAGCATGCTTCCAGAACTTCCAATGCCTCCTACTACTACAATATATACAGGTATGGAGCTTGGAAACATCCCCAAAAAGTCCATACTTCCTGGTATGGAGGGAATGCAACCTAAAACCCCATTTTTACACTATTTCCAGTCAAGACAACAACTAAGGAAAAAACATAGAATTTACCAAAATGGATGAAAGTGATGAACCAAATAACTAATGTGCTAAAAAAATACTTCCAGAGGCTACACTACATGCTAAAAAAGAACAAAAAAATGCCTCTTTTAATTCATTTAGCAGTTATTACAGAAAACAAGAGCAGAAATCAGGAAATTGCACACCAAAATCACTATCTTTTTACTTTTCTCATATAACTCCAAATGTTCCAAATCCTTCCAACCTTTCAAACAGGTTGAGAGCTCCCTTTTAAAAAGCTTGGAAATACTTAGGTTTCCTTTCTCGAGCCTAGGAACATCCAAAAGGTTAATGTTGTAAAACACAGTGTGTTTAGCAACCTTGGTCTATTGTTTAGAAAACAACCAAAGATTGGCTTCTAAAACTTATTCAACTTCACCACTTCTAACCTAAGAAACCAAAGGTCCTCAACCACAAACAAGATGGTCCAAAAGACCTTACACAACACAATAAAATTGTTTTCAACTAAAAACTTCAGTAAAGCCTGAACTTTGCCAGGTGCTCCTGCACCATTCTCCCCCTCTTAGCTCAAACACTAAGGAATGGAAGGAGAGAGCAATGATAAGTCAATTCCAAGCTTTTTAAGTTGATCTTTGTGTACCCATGTAGCCTCTAAGTCAGGTTTGTTCTTCCACTTGATAAGGTGCTCCATGTACACTTTGTTCCTTGTAGATTTTTGCACTCTTGACTGCAAGATCTTCTCTGCCTGAAGCTTGTCTTGTTGAGGAAGGGTCAGATTACTGATGTCCTTGAAGATTTCCTTGCTGTTCTGATCCTCATCATTGATTAATCCCTTGTACTTGATCAAATCAGCCACATTGAAAATGGAGAGATGCCCAAGTCTGATGGCAATTCCACCTTATATGCATTCTTGCCATATTTGGCCAACACCTTGCATGGACCCACTCTTTTTATCTGTAATTTGGTTGCCATTCCTTTTTGCAATTTGGATTTGTTGAGGTGGACCATAACATAGTCCCCAACTGCAAATTGTACATCCTTCCTTGACAAATCAACATGCTCCTTCAACTTTTGGGTTGCTGTTGTGACTGTTTGCTTGACCTGCTCCTGGATCTCCTTCATGGTCTGAGTGAAGTATTCTGCATGTCCACTCCTATTTTCCATAGATCTAAGGTCTCTAAGTTCACAAATTCCTCTTGGGTGCATCCCATACACAACCTGAAAAGGACTCTTTCCTGTAGTTCTATTGACACTGTCATTGTAAGCATATTCAGCTTGGGAGATAACCATATCCCATGTCTATCCATACTCCTTGGTTAGACACCTTAGAAGATTACCCAACACTCTATTAACCACCTCTGTTTGACCATCGGTCTGAGGATGGTAAGCTGATCCAAATGACAGATTTGTTCCCAATCTGCTCCATAGAGTCTTCCAAAAGTGACTCATGAACTTCACGTCTCTGTCAGAAACTATGTTTAAAGGTAAGCCATGGATCCTAACAACTTCCTTGAAGAAAAGATGAGCTATGTAGCTTGCATCATGAGTAGTTTTGCAGGGAATAAAATGGCTCATCTTGCTAAATCTGTCTACCACTACATAGACACTGTCAAAACCAGTCTTGGTCTTAGGAAGACCTACCACAAAATCCATGCTCACACACTCCCATGGTTTGTTAGGAATGGGTAGGGGTTGATATAAACTAGCATTGCTAGCTGCTCCCTTAGCTTTCATGCATACAACACACTATTCCACATATTTTCTGACATCTCTTGCTAACTTAGGCCAATAATAGAACCTTTGAACTAGCTCTAAAGTTTTATTAATAGCAAAATGACCACTAAGACTGCCATTATGCTTTTCTTGAATCATATTTTCCCTCATTGACCCTCTTGGAACACATAACTGATTACCCTTAACTAACAGTCCATTTTGCAATGTATACTCAGCATATTGGCTATGAAAATGATTCTCAAAATCAGAACATACCTTGTAAGCTTTTGAGAAGTCTTCATCTTCACCATAGAGATCTTTGAAACTCTCTAATCCAATGCTCTTCAGCTGTATCTCTTGGACTATCAACAACCTTCTGCTTAATGCATCTGCCACCTTGTTCAATTTCCCTTTCTTGTGCTTGATGGTAAAAGTAAAAGCTTGGATGTATTCCATCCATTTCAAATGCCTATTACTTAGTTTTTCTTGGGTGTTGATATAACTAAGTGCCTGGTTTTCTGTGAAGACCACAAACTCTTTGGGCAACAAATAATGCCTCCACTTCCTAAGGGACTGCACTAAAGCATATAACTCAAGTTCATAGGTAGAGTACTTTTTTCTTTGCTTCATTGAGATTTTCACTAAAGAAGGCTACAGGCCTACCTTCTTGACTAAGTACTCCTCCTACTGCTACTCCACTTGCATCACACTCAACTGCGAACAACTTGTCAAAACTAGGCAACAACAGAATTGGTTGAGTTGCTACTTCTTGTTTCAGTTTTTCAAACCATTTATCAACCTCTTGAGTCCACTTAAACTTTGTTTTCAGACCACCTTTGATAGTGTCTAGGATTGGTGCACATATACCACTAAAGTTACTTATAAATTTTCTATAGAATTGGGCCAATCCATGGAAACTCCTTACCTCTGTTGCTGTGGTTGGTGTGGGCCAGTTTAGGATGGCTTCCACCTTGCTTGGATCCATCTTCAACATTCCTTGGGATACTACAAACCCCAGATACACAAGCTCTTGCTTGAAGAACTCACACTTCTCAAGGTTGATTGCCAACTTCTCTTCTTGCAACCTTTTAAGAACCATCTCCACATGCTTGAGGTGTTCTTCTGCTATCTTACTGAAAATCAATATGTCATCAAGATAGACTACTACAAAAATCCTTGTGAAATCCTTAAGCACTTCATTCATTAGTCTCATGAACATGCTAGGGGCATTTGAGAGGCCAAATGGCATCACTTTCCACTCATATAACCCATCATTTGTTTTAAAAGTTGTCTTCCATTCATCACCATCCTTAATTCTGATTTGATGGTAGCCACTCTTGAGGTCCAACTTGGTGTAATACTGTGCTCCTCCAAGGCAATCCATCAAGTCTTTTATTCTAGGAATTGGAAACCTATACCTAATTATGATTCTATTTATTGCTCTAGAATCAGTACAAAGTCTCCACTTACCTCCTTTCTTGGTTGCTAAAACCACTAGCACTGCACATGGGCTGATGCTCTTTTGAATCAATCCTTGATCCAATAATTCTTGCACTTGCCTAGCTACCTCTAGGTTCTGATCTGGCGTAAGCTTGTATGCTTCTTTTTTAGGTAATGATGTTCCAGGTATGAATTCAATTTGATGACTTATTGCTCTCTTTGGAGGTAAATTTGCAGGTGTACCATCACTCACTATGCTCTTGTACTTATCAAGTAACCTTTGGACTGCTTCTGGTTAGACTGTCCTTTCAGCCTTTTCTTCCTCTTTAGGCTGCAATAAAACCACATATCCTTCACTTCCTTGATGTAGATTGTTGATAAACTCTTTACCACTGCTCAACATGATGTTTGGTACCTTGGACTACCCTTCATCTTCTTCTAATAGGGACTGCAGTTTAAAGGTTCTTCCATCCTTCTTGAATGAGATGGTGTTCTCTTTCCCATCATAAACAACACTTCTGTCATATTGCCATGGTCTGCCTAGTAGTAGATGGCATGCATCCATGGGTAATACATCACAAACTAGCTTATCTTTATACCCTCCAATTGAAAATTCCACTGTTACTTGCTCATTGACCAAAACACTCTGCCCTTTATTCAGCCATGTGACCTTGTAGGGGTTAGTATGAGGTACCTTCTACAATTTCAGCTTAGTTACTGCCTCCTCTAAGATTATATTATCTGTTGAACCTGAGTCTACTATGACTTTGCACACTTTTCCAAGTATCTTGCATCTTACTCTAAAAAGAGCTCTTCTTTGCTTAGGTTCCTCCTTGACTAGTTGTCTGATCAGCACTCTGTTAAACATCATACTCTCTCCAATTTCAGATTCTATATGACTGATCTCAGTTGCCTTAGGACTCATAGTGTCCTCTTGTGCATAGGCCACTCTCTTTTCATTGCTTGAAGAAGAAGCTTTCTCCGGGCATCTATATGAAGGGTGACCTAGTTGGTTGCAATGGTAACATTTCATACTTGCAAAATAAGAGTTGCTCCTGCCTACTTCTCTTCCTCTGTTTGAACCTCCTTGAGGTCCTCTTCCTCTGTTAAATCCTCCTCTTGAAGATGTTTCTCCTCCATGCTCAGTGAGCTTTGATTCTCCTTGGTTTCTTTGATCATTACCTCTACCTTGGTAACCACCACACTGTCCTCTTTGATCTCTTTGATCTCTACCTTTGCCTCTACCCCTAGAAGACTGATCTTGCTTCCTCTTAGTCCTCTCTTCAATCTTTATGGCCAACTGATAGCATTGGTGGACTGTCTTGGGACTCAGTAAAGCCATCTCCTCCTGAATGTTCCACTTCAAGCCATTAAGATACCTAGCCACTTTTAAGCTCTCATCCTCTATCACATTAGACCTCATACAAAGCTTTTGAAACTCCTCAATGCAAGTGTTTACATCTTGGTCTTTCTGCCTTAGACTTTTCCTCTTCTTGTGTAGTTGGATCTCATAGTCATCTAGCATATAGGCTTCTTTTACCTTAGCAACCATTCCTTTCCAAGTTGATATGGGTTGTTTTCCTTCTTTTTCCTCTCTGTCTGAACAAACTTCCACCATGTCAAAGCTGATCCTCTCAACCTTGATTTAGCAACCTTCACCTTCTATGCTTCAGTGACTCCATCACACTCAAAATGATTCTCCATGCCTTCTATCCAGTCCATGACTAGGTCTGCTTCCATCTTTCCACTAAAAAGCGGTATACCTTCAAGTGCTTTTCCACTCAAAGCTTTTAATGCCTTCAAGAAAGGCTCCTCCTTCAAAATAGGGTTAGGTTCAGGGGTCTTATCTTCCTCTGTAACCTCTTCTTCTTTTGGAATTCTTCCCTCAAATTGTGCACTTCTCACTACTGCCTCAAGTTGGGCTATTCTTTCCCTCAATTGTTTATTGTCTTCTTCTTGCTCTTCAACCATCTTAGCCAGTTCTGCATTGGTCACCATGGTGGAAGAATCACTTGAATCAATGTCTGACATGCAAGATTTCTTTCCTAAATCTTTAACTCACTCTGATATCAATCTGATAGGGACAGGGTTGGATTGAGTCAATCACTAACTCAATGCTCTGGGTCTCACCTTTGATAACCCCTTGGTGTCACTCTCTCCACCACACTACCTATAGGTCCCCAATGCTGACTAGGAACCCTTGGTACTTCTGGCCAACCCTGCTATCATTTCCAATTGCATTACCAAGCCAAACTTGGTGCTCTTCCTCTAATTCACTCCCTAGCCCTTAATGCTCTTAAAGACTAGCTAATCTCCAAATGCTTACAAATCTTGTTGCAGGGGTGTGATATATCTCCCATGGCTTCAAAACTATCCTACTGTGATTCTTGTTCAATCACAAGTCTTCTTTCTTCCATCGCTGCCACCAAAACCTAGGTTAGGGTTTTAGAAGGGCTAGTAGCCCTTGAGCCCCTATTAGGTCTCTTAGCCCAAGAAATTAGGCTACTACTCCTTCCTGCTCGGTAAACACCATAAACTCACAAAAGGAACCCTGGCTCAATTTCTGAGCACTTCAAGCTTTTTGGGGTTTTAGGCCTTCACAGGCCATACACAGGGGTAACCCTGATTTTGAGAGATTTAGGGCTTTTTAAAGCCTTTCTTGGACACACAGTGAACTGTTTCCTCCTTCCAGCCACCAAATGGATTGGTGATGACTCTTGAATCTTGCCTAACCTTTGTAAAGGTCTCCTAAAATCACTACACACCTTAGTTTGTTAAGGAGTTTACACCCCTGCTGCGTTAAGACTTGTCTCTAACTGTCTTTTCCAAGCCGGGCACTAACAGTCTCGCCTAGGAAAAGACCTTGAGCATGCTTCCAGAACTTCCAATGCCTCCTACTACTACAATATATATAGGTATGGATCCTGGCCACATCCCCAAAAAGTCCATACTTCCTGGTACGGAAGGAATGTAGCCTAAAACCCCATTTTTACACTGTTTCCAGTCAAGACAACAACTAAAGAAAAAACACAGAATTTACCAAAATGGATGAAAGCGATGAACCAACTAACTAATGTGCCAAAACAAGACTTCCAGAGGCTACACTACATGCTAAAAAAGAACATAAAATGCCTCTTTTAATTCATTCAGCAGTTATTACAGAAAACAAGAGCAAAAAATAGGAAATTGCACACCAAAATCACCGTCTTTTTACATTTCTCATATAACTCCAAATGTTCCAAATCCTTCCAACCTTTCAAACAGGTCGAGAGCTCCCTTTTAAAAAGCTTGGAAATAGTTAGGTTTCCTTTCTCGAGCCTAGGAACGTCCAAAAGGTTAATGTTGTAAAACACAGTGTGTTTAGCAACCTTGGTCTATTGTTCAGAAAACAACAAAAGATTGGCTTCTAAAACTTATTCAACTTCACCACTTCTAACCTAAGAAACCAAAGGTCCTCAACCACAAAAAAGATGGTCCATAAGACCTTACACAACACAATAAAATTGTTTTCAACCAAAAACTTCAGTAAAGCCTGAACTTTGCCAGGTGCTCCTGCACCAAGATCTCGAGAAAGTGAAACTCTATGAAAATATTTTCAAATCTAGCTCAGATAAGCTTGATGAGTTGATTTTAGGGTAGAAACCAAGTAAATACAAAGGTGGCTTGGGAATGGAAGGAGGTGAAAACTCTAAGGATAATCAGAAGACTCAAAATAAAGGAAATCAAAAAGGAAATTCAAGGAACTTTGCTAGGAGACCGCTTGTGAGACAACCTAATGCACAAAGGTATCCATCTTTCAATGGTACTTTTTTTTCATGTAAAAAATTTGCTCACAGGGAAACAGAGTGTAGGATTAGGATGAATCAATTTCCTAGTTCCTTCTCTGGTCAATGTTTTTCATGCAAGAGAATCGAACATAGGGCTAGTGAATGTAGAACTCAAATGATGAATTGGTCTAATGGAGGAAGAATGAATCAATCCTTTAATGGTTACTACTATACATGCAACAAATTTGGACACAAAGCTAATCAATGCAGGTCAACGGTCAATGGAGGACAATCTAATCAGAAATTTTTTATCTGCTACAATTGCAACAAACCAGGACATATCTTAATATTTTGCAGAAGTAAAAAGGGTAAGCAGACTAATCCAGTAGAAAAGAATGATCCAGTGAAGAAAGTTGACAAGAATGAGGTTAAGCAAGAAATGAATAAGATTTGGAGGATGAAAGAAGAGCCTGAGATGATAAATGCATCTATTCCCTCATCCGGTGTAGACAATCCCTCCGGGAATTAGACCTAGCAAGGTCTTAGGGGGAGCTTTAACAAAAAATTGCTTGAACCCCCTGATGCTTTGTGTGTCAGTCTTTGGCACAAGGATATGTTGTAAAAAAAGATTAGTTAGAGGTTATGCAAATGGAATGGAAGAAAATGTGAAGGCATGATTAGGGTTTCTTTAAGCTAAGAAGAAATTTTTTTAACAACTTTTTGAAATCTTTCGCATTTAATGCGAATAATGGCAGATCGTTGTTTTATAAAGTGAACGAGTAAGGAATTATAATCACTTGTGCCTTTGGAGAAATTGAAGAGCCTTTTGGAGAATTCTTGAGGTGATTTGGAGTCTATGCTGTGCAAACCCTGGTTTTGGTTCTTCACGAAGAAAAAGGTATTCTACTTTTCTGTGTCGTTGTGGGTTTGTGTGAATCATCTTTTTGAATTGTTTGAGTTCAAATTATGAAGAATGGAAACTGTTATGCCTTGCATAACCACCCCACTTTGATTTGGATCAAAATGGGTCCCCCTTTCTCTTTTGATTACTCTGCTTTTGGTTACTTGCTTTCCTCTTTGGAATTCTTGTGTTTTTCTCCTAATTTTATCTTTTGTTCTATTTTGTCTAATTTTTGTTCTGCCTCAGTTGGAATTGGGGTTTTCTCCTGAGTTCGGGATTTTTCACCCCATCCAGATTTTCCCGGATCTTGCTCGAGCTCCAGTTGAACATTGATTGTTCGGAGATTTTTGGTCTTCACAGAATTCTGCGTGGACCATATTTTCCCAAAGTACCCGAGGCCTCCGAGGAATGTCTCCTTCTTCGCGGATTTCTTTCTCCTCCGGATTTTTCCTGAAATCCGTTGTTCCCTTTTTTTTCTGGGTTCGCCGGAATGTCTTCTCCTTTGCGGAAATCCATCCCGTGCGGATTTCCCTAGAATCTGTGAAATGTGAAGAAGTATGGAGAAGTATGACTGGTTAGTAAATGATGGTGCATTTTATGAATAATTGATGCTATTTTGAGATCTCACATGTTGTTTCTTGACTGATAATGATCGGATTAAGTTTCTAGTGGGTGTTTTCATGTTCATTCCACTGGAATCCGCCTGACTCAGAATTCTCTGAAATTCCTCCCTAGCTTGGATTCCATAGGTCAACTTGAAACCCAAACTGTTTGTATGATCATTTTGTTTGAAGATTCAACAACACCTTACTAACATAGGATTCGTTTCAATGAAGATTTTGATTAATTAACTGTTGTTCGTGTGATCTTTACTGTTGTTTTCTTTGTTGAGTGCAAGATTAAATCACACACAGGATGATATTTTCCAAGGGAGCTCAGTTGGAAGGCATTCTTTTATCCAGTTGGTCATGAAAATCAGCTAAGGTAAAAGTCAGCAAGACTTTTCTAATCTCTTACCGACTGGTGGCTTGGCTCTGACCGTTTGAAATCCAAAGAATCAGAATACTCCCCATTATGGATCTTATCGGCATAAGATTATCACGGTCTCCCTGACCCATAATACGTTTTGTTAAATGTGCGTCTGTGTTGCCTGTCGGCAAGACCTCGGGCAGGTCACGGCAATCCAAGTTCATATGTGGGTCCTTATCGGCATAAGAATCTCTCTCGGAAAGAGGTCTCAGCGACTCTGTTATCTCCCACCGACCACGGCCAAAAGGATACATACATCAGCGAGAGGTTTTCTCCCTGCCAAGAAGTCTTGGTGAGTTCACGAAGTCTCCCCAACTAGCAAGAAGAGTCTAATACTTTGGTGGGAGTTTGTCTTCGGGGAGATCTCTCAGTGAAATCTCCAAGTCTTGCCGACCGCTATCAAAGCAAATACTTCAGCGAGACTCAACAGTGTCGGGGTAACATTTCACCGAGCGGCTCCAGACACACCGACATGGCGCGAAGGATTCTGTCAGTGGCCTTCGGTGGGAGAATTAGATTATCACGGCGACAAAAGGGTGAACTTATAAAGCCTTCGACGACACACGAGGTATCTATAGGATGTCTCCCCGACGAAGGAAGGTTACATCGACACATGTGAAATGAAGGAATACATGTTGGTATGACTATAGAAAGGTCTCCCTAAAATGAAAGGATCACCAAAAGATAACGCTCTCAACGAGAAGTCTTGCTGACATGAGGAGGTCACGCCAAAAAAAAAAGAGAAGCTGGCGCAAGAAGGTCAACAGGAGGAATTCAGGGAGACTCCAAACAAATGAGGGGGCTTCGCTATGAGGTCACGGCGACAAGCAAAGGTCATGCCGACATGAAGCGGGGTCCCACAAAAAAAAAATGGAGCTCGACCAAGGATTATACCTTCGCCAAAAGGTCTTGGCGAAGGAAGAAAGTCACACCGATAGGTTTTGTGAGCTCGGCAAGAAGAAAGGAGTTTGGGATAAGGTCTCCCTGAAGCATTATGGTCTCCCCGACATTAGAGAGGAGCTCGCCCGAGGAATCTGGCATCGCTGTGACTCTTGCCGACAGAATAAGTTTGGGAAGAAAACAAAAGCTCGTCATAAGGTCTAGGCGACTACGGAGAGCTTCACAGAAACAAAATGGACTTGGTGAGAAACAAAAGGGTCGCTATGATGTCTCCTCGACCTCGGAATGTCCTGCCGACTAGTGAAAAACTCAGCGAAAGAAGAAGACCTTGATATAAGGTCTCAGTGAAGAGAAAAGGTCTCGCCGATGTGAAGTAATATTGGCATAATCTCTTGCCAATTCAACAGGGTCTGGCCGAAATGAAAAAAAGTCGCCGAAGGACAAGACCTTGGTGTGAGGTCTTAATGAAGTTCGAAGGTCACGCTAAAATGAAATAACTTAGGGAGACTCTGAGCGGATGGATCGGGTTCGGTAAGATGTATTGCCGACCCGATGTTGTCTCAGTGACAAGGAGGAAGCTCAGTGAGAGTGAAAGAAATTGCCGAAAGGTCTTTCCGATTGTCTTATGCTATGTCGATAGTTGCTAAAAGCGATATAATTGCATCAGGGAGACATGATGAGTGTCTCACCGACATGCGATTCAAGGTGGACCACTTTTGACTGCCCGCGAATCTAGCATGGTGAATGTCTAACCAATCAGAGGAAGCCAAAGAGTGATTCATTGGTCCCTTTGACCGATTGACTGTTCCTGTAAGGGAAGATCAATAGAATGCAAGCAAGATAGATTCCTTCTAAGAATAGATGACAATGGATCGACTCAAGCGATGGCATTCAGATCTGCAGGGAGGCTCGACGGTGCTTCCAGAAGACGGTCAACGAACAAAGAAGTCCATAATAGAAAGGGAGCTGAAGGAAAGAAGAAATTGTGACTCAGAAGGACAGCTGTGGCAACTACTGGAAAGGAGGTAGATCAATATTAATGAAGATATTCTGAGCATTCAAGGCGCCCCCCAATAGAGCTCGAAGATGGACACGGAGACAAGAGAGTAAAGGCTGCAGCTACAAAAGATCTAAGGTCGTCCCCGGAACAACTTTTCAGCATGGACAGCAGGGCTTCACATTGAATGCAGTTTTGACTTTCCTCATAAAGATCTGAGAGCCGACTCTCCTGGATACAGATATTTTGTAAACCCTAGTGCAGGGGACATCGCATTCTTTTTGATGCATTCTGTATATAATCATTCTTGCCTCTTTGTAAAGCTTAGCACTTCTAGATTAGAACTTCTAGGGTTAGAGAACTTTTAGACTGAGAACTGTTTAAAGTTAGAATTGTTAGGAGTTAGTCAGTTAACAAAAGGAGATAGTGTGGCTTCCTGATTCTTTGTAATAGGAGTTTCAGCTGTCTTCTTGATTAGGATTTAGATTTAGATTTAGAATAGACTCATGTACCTTTTAGTTTCCTTAGTGTAAATGAAAACAATCTGAAATCACAGATTATCTGTACACTAGTGATTGTGCCAGCTTTGTAAATGTTGCTTATCTGTTTCATCAACAGTAGAAGCAACTAGATCTTAATCTATTTCATGTTGTGTTTCAGAATGGTGTTTGTCTTGAATTAATCATTTGATTTGTGAAGTCTTCAAGGAATGAAATATTATTTTGTGTTTTATTTAAATGGTAATTAAAATTTGTTATGCGAATTAGCACTGTGAATGAAAGAGGTTGTGTGTCAATCACAAGTTTACTTTGTTCTGCAGTTTTGGTTTACAAATTCCTTGAAGTCAACAAGTCTGGTTAAGGTTGGATGAACTATTGTTCTTTTCTATTTCAAAACTCTGACTTATCTTTTTATATTTCCTTAAAAACCCTGGTTAGAGTAGGTTTTATTTCATGCTTGATCTTAGAACAATCCAAAATCTCAACACCAGTAGGCCCCTTGAATATTACTGTTGCATTGACCACTGAGTAACATCAGCACAGTTGAGACCCAACTACAAAGACCTTGGGAGCTAAGGCATCCATGTGTTGCCTTTCTCTTTCAGGAGGAGCAGAATAGCAATATTCTGCTTGCATCATTGTGGTGCCAAAATCGCCATCAACAGGAACCCCTGTAGTTGTTAGAGTGTTGAAAAGACCTAGACCATCGTATAGGAAATATTTTATGAAGGTTATCAAAGACGACCCTATGGGCACCTCCTCATCAATCCCTCACTGGGTTATGCTGACTAAGGACACAAGAATGTATATCTGAGTAAAAACAAATGAATTCAATCGCAGTAAATTGATCGATATTTGGAAGAATGAGCTCAATGGAAACAATTTCTTGGTGAAACTTGAATACTTGAACCTTGTTGCGAAGAGATTGGACAGATGGAACTTCTTTCCCAATTTCAGTTCTGTGGTTGATGATAGATATGTGAAACCTATTCTCAGTAGAATACATGATAAATTCTTGTGGACTAATAGACGTCATCTGATAAATAAGGAAGCAATTAGGTATGTTACTGGACTTCGTGACACTGGACCATTACCTGTACTAAAATTCATGAAGAATGAAGTGGTGGTGGATCTCACCAGTGCTAAATATGATAAGAGAGCTCTTCCAATGAATTATATCACTAATCCAATTGTGAAGTATGTCGCTATAATGATTGGTCATAAAATTTACTTCACCAATAGAGAGAACTATGTTTCTGCCACAACTATTTATATTAGTTTTGATATGGCAGTCAATGGTGCAGACTATGACGTATGTGATCTTCTCCAACAATAGTTGCTTGAGAATTTAAAGTCGACCAAAGAAAATAAGTATGAATTTAAATTTGGTTCTTTGATTATGAGTCTATTATTATATTTTTTGAAGAGACTTCCTGGAAGGGATGATATGGTATTCTAGGATACATCCAGACCAGTGGCACATCAAATTTTTTATCACTTACACAATTTGGGTGATTTGAAGAACACATATAATGCTCTAACAACATTCTTTGTTGTATTTAAGAGCAACATGAATGAGAGAGGATTTTGAGGAAAGTTGTTGAGAAATATATAAATGACATCACATTTCATGTTTCCTTTGATGAATGCATGATTGAAGTAGTTGAACCCTGAACCATATGGATTCAACCATTGGGCTATGAAATTACAGAAGATGAAGCTGAGGATTATGTATAGATGTTGCTGAAAAGTCTAAAGGATCCCAATGAACCTAGAATTGGCACTTATGAAAAAAAAAATTGGAACTTCACTTGGAGCACAACAAGCCAATAATAAGGAAGAATTTTGAAGAGAATCTTAGAGAAGTTGGATTCATTGATGAGAAAATTGCGCTAGGAAAGGATAAGAGAGTGCAGATGGAGGGAGAATCTTAAGGTCTGAGGAGATTCGATAAACCCTCCACAACCCCTGTAGTGAAAGTTGAACCCAGTATTGCTGATAAAGGTAAAGGCCCAACTTCTTCTAGACCTACTACTAGATCTAGGAAAAGGAAAGAAACTCCTCTAGTGGTGCCCAGAAAAAGAGGAAAGAAAGAAAAAGCTACAAGGGAGAAAAACAAAGTGTCACTAATGATCAAGATGAAGAGGAAGAGGATCCTAAATCAAAATTGGTGAGGAAGAAAAGATGAAGTTTATCCTCTGGTGAAAGTGCTTCTAAGGAAGCTAGTATTGGTTCTAAAAGACTGCATGTTGTGTCATCTTCTAATGAAGAGGAAGAATAGGATTTTGGTGTACATGTACACACCAAACCGGAGTCGAAGAAAACCAAGGTGTCTGAAGAAGCCTCTCTGGACCAGGAAGAGTAGAAGGGCATTACGGTAAGTCCTAGTTCTCGTTTCAAATTAGAGGCAACTCTCAATTCTTTGCTACATTTTGAAAACATGTTGAAGCCTACAACATAATATTGTGATCAAGTTGGAAAAGATGATAGGAGAACATTAAATTTAGCTACCATTCAATATGTTATCACATTGGATGTTAAGTGGGATGATGTGAAGAAAAATGTTCCTGACAAAAAGTGGGTAGCCCTAATGAAAAGGAGATTAGAAGTTGTTGAATCTAAAGAGAAAATCAGGAATGATGCATTTGATAAAATTGGGTCTTCTTTGACCCCAAATGATCTGGAAACTCTAAAAAAGATATGTGCAAATATGTTCTAAATGAAGAAAAGAGTTAATATTTTGATGACAAGGGATAAAAAGTAGATAAAGAAGATAAAGAAGGAAATTGGAGAAGTGACCCAGGATACAGCTGAGAAATATGGCATGCTTAATTCCAACAAAGAATTTTCTATTGAAAACGTTGAGGAAGATATTCCTCCTGGTACAAGTGATGCAGGTATTTCTATAGAAATAAATGATGTCAATATTGGTGTTGAAAATGATACAGGTGTGGAAAGTGATCCTCCAAAAATGGAGAAGCAGAATGAAGGTGAAGTTGAGCCTAAAAAACATGATGATGCTCCTCCAGAGCACACTGAAGGTGAAAAGGATACTGATGGAAAAGATAATGCTAAGGAAGAAAAATATGAAGGTAAAAATGAAGGAAATGATAAAGAAGGAAAAAGGGATGAAGATGAAAAGGATAAAGAATAAAAGGAAAAGGAGAAAGAAGAAGAAGAAGAAGAGAAAGTGGAAGAAGAGCAAGATAAGGAAGAAGAGAAAAATGAGGAATCTGTTGGGAAGAATGAATAAAATCTAAAGAAGGTTGTAGAATCTCATAGATCTTTCAGAGAATCTTCCTCCGATGATGATGTATTGAAAGGCTTGCTATCCAAGCAAATCATATTTCATCTGGTGATTCCTCTAGAGCTTTTACAACTTCCTATGATTCAAGGCTATGTGGACTTAGATAAAATTTCTCATGTTCACAAGATGGTGCTAGGAGATGCAATGCATGCATCCGGACGTAGAAGGGAAATTCTGGAGTCACACTAGAAAGGAACAAAAATGATTGAAAATTCTCTTAAGGCATTGTAGGAGACAACACCCAGTACCTCAATTGATACATCTCTCACTCCAGTCAAAAATATGAGATTGTTATTGGACTCCTTTAAGGAGTATGCCTCTGGACTTGGTGAGAAGACTAAGAAAGAGGTTGAGGAGAAGCTAGAAGAGAAAATGTTGCTGGTGTTGCATGACAAGTGTGCCTTGGCACACACTAATGTTGAGAAAAATATGGAATCTATGCAAATCTGTGAGATTGAAGCTAATGTTGTCTTTGCTTTTTGTTTGAAGTGGTCGGGTGCCGCTTAGAGTGTTAAAAATGTTATGGACTCCATTGAGTCCCAGTTGACTACTGTCTCTAATACTTACAACACATCAAAGGATAGAGACATATCAACTTGGAATGCTATCTCGACTTATAGAGATAAATTCTTTATTTTATAGAAGCAAAAGGAAGAAATCATCAAAACATTTGGTCAGTTAGGTGATCTTGTAAGAATGCAGTACACCCCAATTGCCAATGATTTGGAAAGTACAGAGAAACTTGGAAAGATAAATCTGACTCCTGGTACTATGGATGAAGTAGAGGAAAGTCTGATGGAGTTGGAATCTCTGAACAAGATGGTGATTGCTGCAAAGAATAGTTGGGAGAATATTAAATTTGCATGGAAAGGTACTCTTAAGGAGCTTCAAGGCTCGCCATCCTCCGATTAATGATTTTTTTTTCTTGTTTTCATATTTTCTGTTGTGCCACCCTTTATCCTTGATGTGAAAGGGAGAGTGAAGAGTGATAGAGAAAGAAAATATTGGTGATAGGGGAGAAGTGTTGTACATAAGAGGTTTTGTAAATTTTTGGTACACGTTGCCATCAATGACAAAGGGGGATATTGTTGGAAGAATGAAGAACATCCCACTTTGTTGTTTTGTGTTGTCATTGATGTCACCATGATATATGAGTTGTAACTACAAGATCAAGTCTTAGTTTGATCTAGTATTCTGGACTGGTATCTAAACTAGTATGAAGCTTACATCCTTCGGTATTTTGGCCTGCAATATTTTGTTGTTGATTACTGTTGCTTGTAGTTTTTGGAAATGGTTTATGGATGTTGGGAGCACGTACATTCAGAATCTCACGTATTCATAAACTCATATGGTGTATTGGAATTATTGTGTTCTTGCATTTTTCTATTAGGTCTATCTTTGGCCGAACTAATGGATAGATGATGTAATGGTGAATTAATTTTGTTTTGTGGATATATGTGTGACCTATCTTAGGTCCATGCTGACATGATGTAGTGTGCTAAGTGTTTAAATAATTTTTGGAAAGATTTTGTGAAAGCCTAAAGCTAACAGTTAGTATTTTTTATGAATAAAAGTTGCATCTAATTAGGCTGACCTAATTGATGCTTCCAGATGGATTAGGTATATATGCTAAAAAAAAATTAAGATTACACAGAAGATGCAAAGTGGTGAATACGAATGTGAAGAAATGTGTCAAGTTAGTTTACTGAGCCTCATTGGAATTGAATCAACGTTAGGTGTACACTATCAGTTCATTTTCTAGTTGTAAGCCATTTTTTCATTGTAATTCTATAGGCAATGAGCCTCTCATTTTGGACAGTGAGTCTTGGAAATGAGCCACCCCATTTTGTAATATCTTATAATCGGTTATACTATATTGTGAGCTAACACTCATTGTGGTTTTTCCCATTCTAGTTTTTCCATGTAAAAATCTTGGTGTTCATGTGTTTTGTGATTTCATGTTCTGTTAATGCTCTCATTTATTGTTACTATTATATGCATTGGAGTAATTGGATGGTATTTGTTCAGTAATTTTGTGAAGATAAGTTGATTCACCCCTCCCCCTCTCAGTACTTTGGATATTCAATAGATCCTAGGGGCTTGATCACCCCTCTTGATCATTGTCATCTTATCTTACCAACATTGGTGCACTTGGTCCCCTCTTGATGCCTGTTTGTCTACTTTATGTGAGTTTGAAGCAAGTTCATCCTCTCACTAAAGTGGGGGCTAAATGTAGCAACAAAAAAAGTATCCCTTTACTTTTCCTTGTTCGTTTGGGCCCTCCTTGTTAAATTGAGCTTAAACAGCCTTGATTTAGTGTTGTAATGTGTTTGACACATTCACATTAGGTCTTGGGTCCTTGTGAGATAAATAAACTTAATTGTACCTTATTTAGAGTGTTGTAAAGTGTTGTAATACATTTTCACACTTTTCTAGGGTTTTCATAAATAATTGGGCTTCTTTATGCTTTATTTGGTCTTATTTTGCATCCACAAGCCTTAATGCATCTTTTTGAGGATAATCCTAACACAAATCAACATCCAATCATAATTCAGGTGTTTTTAGGTTGTGTGGACTAGATTTAGTGATCTGGGACTCATACGTTACCTTGGGCGTATGAGTCCCACCTAGGGTTTTGGGTCTCGATCTAGATTTTACACATTTCTAAGCATTTTTTAAAATGGTCCCATAATTTATTCCTAATGGGACTCATACGCCACCTTGTGTGTATGAGTCCCATGTGGCCCAAAATTAAATTTAAATAAAATTATTGGCAGGATTTTATCCTCCTAGATTTGATGTCGGCTTATAGTGTTGTAATTTCGGGAAATTTGGCATAAACAAGTATAAATACAAGTTTCTTTCACTCATTTTACACCTAGCAAGTTAAATGAACATCCTTATAGCAAATTTGAGTTCACAAGAGTATTCAAGTATTTACAATCCTCAATGGCTGATTACCAAGTGTTTTAGGGCATTATTCAAGCATCAAGCATCATGTCAAAGTCTTCATGCATCATTTTTTTTTTTTGATCTAACAATTATGATGTAGGGTTTCATGATTCAAGCTAGCATTTAATTCAAGATCTATCACATTCAAGCAAGATTCAAGATCTACATCTATTGGAGTCATTTCATACATGTTTGTAGAACTTTATTGCTAGGGTTTGGTGAGTTGCAACATTACATTTTGTTCATTCATCATTCTCTTTTCCTATTTCATTTCATTTCAAGGTTTGATTACCAAAATGGGGTTTGACCAAGGAAAACCCCTTTCTACTAACAAAACAACATTTTCCCCTCTCTTTAGTGTGTGATTTGCAGATTTAGGTTGAAGACTTATTGAAGAGAAATTTTGGAGAAAGTTGTTAAAGTGTTCAAAGTTGTCAAAGTTGTCACCTTGCATTAGAGATTATTGGAGAACATCTACAGGTTGCAAACTGAAGATTTAGATCTAAAAACTAGGTGGAAAGGATAGAGCAGACATAGAAGAGCAGTTTCAAACTTTGAATTTCTAGAAAACCCTAACTAGACTTATATGCCACTCTTGGTGTATGAATCCCAGTTTGGTCAAATTTGCAGATTTTAGAAGTTCCAAACACCTCTCTTCCAGATTTTAGTTTCTGCCCAAAAACCCTAATCTGGGACTAAATCACCCAGACTGGCATATAAGTCCCAGCAGGCTTTAAAATCAGTGTTTTCAGCATTTGAGGTCTTCATCCAATCTTAGGTGCACATGTTTCATCTCTCAGGTTTTTGTTATCATTTTCATGCATTTTTAGGTCATTTAGTGAAGTCTTGCATCATATTAGGGTTAAGCATTAGATCCTCCATTTCATTTATCTTTCCAAGCCCTAGCTTGGTGTTGAACCCCTCTTTAATTTATAATCAGACCCTAGTACAACCCTATTGCAAGATCTATTTCTCCTTTGCATATCTTAGGTTGACATCTCTAGGGTTTCCCTTCAATGAAATGATTGTGAGATGTGTTTGCTCTATGTCCTAAACCATAAGTGGAAAATCCATTTTTTGATGTTTCATCAATAAAGGAGACATGAGATCTTGTTTGGAAATCCCTGTGCCAAGTCATATGTTTCCAAATGAAGCTACATCGTGAAAAAGAGAGGAAGGGGTTGCCCCTAAAATGAAATCTCAAACACATAAAGGATCTATGGATTCAGGGTCAATATATCTTTGCTACAATGTTATTATAGAGCTTGGAAACATCATCATTCCCCAAATACTCAAAGAACAGGAAGAATGACACGTTGAGAGGAAAAACAAAGAAAAAGCTTTTGGGTCAACATGGAAGAGACTTAAATGTCTCGACCCCTTGCGAACCATCCCCAAAAGAAAAACACAAGGCAAAAGAAAAGAGAAATATTTATGACATATAGAAAATTGTAGATACAAATAGAGGAATGCACATGAAGAGATACATCAAATAGAATAGTACGAGGGATCAAATTACACACATGCAATCACATAAAGAAACATGAAAAATTAAAAAAATAAAAGACTAGTAAGGCACATGCGAGTCAACCTATAGCAAGTTATCTGCATCCTAATCTTGTTCAGTATATGCAAAAGATAGATAACTAGCCAAAGGGACAACATCAAGTGCCAAACTAGGACAAGCACCAACTTCAACACTCTTATTAGGAGGATCGTATTTTAAGCAAAAAGAAATAAAGAAAAATTAGGTAAGTTACCAAAATGGGATTGATGAACCACTTAGGGACTTATTTTTCCTTCTATTTCATTAGGAAATGAGATCCACACCCTAAAATGATTATCAACCCTTAGGTAAATCAAGTCAAAGTGTGAATCTACATATTTCCTTTTTATGTCAAGATGAAGATCCTAGTCAAACAACACTTTGGGGAGAAAGATTAAAAATAGTAAATCAATTCTAAAATGCAATCTATAAATTGGATCTTGAAGATAAATCTCAATAATGATAGAACTAGACAAAAATACAGATCAAAGAGAGGCAGATCTGAATGTACCTTTCACCAAAAGTCAATTTCTAAGGTTGATTTGGAACTCATTCGCCTAGGGGTGAATGGGTCCTAAGTTAGGGTTTGTCTGAAACTTTTGGGAGCCTCTGCTACAGATCTGAATCCTTCAATTTTCCTTGGTTTCAGGTTCAAAAATCCATAAATAAATTCTGTAGATGAGTTTTCGTGAGTTGACAACTTTTGCAACTTTGACAATTTCTTCAATTTTTCTCTTCAAGATATCTGATGAGCTCAAATAATGGCTTAATTTTGATAGGGTTCATTACATATTTGTTGTTGCTATCATAGACTTTGACACTTGGTTGATATTTTCCTTAAAACCATAGACCTTGGCATAAGTTTATCTTTGTGACTTTAATGACATTATCATGCTATGTGAATTACCTATGTTGAATTTACAAGTGGTTGAATGAATGTTACTAAGGTAATTATAGATATACATTTGTTTGTGCATGCTAATATTATTGTGCATGTTTCCACTAAAATGTTGATGTCAACAAAGCCTACTATGTGGGAGAAACTCTTGCCAGTTGGTCAATTGCCAAGAAGTCAAGAAGTTGATCATTAAGAAGTCAAAGGAGGGAAACTCTCATTGAGGGAAATTTCTAATTTGAATAAAAGAATGTAACTCCCTTTTTAATGGTCATATTTGTTTGTTGAGAAAATATAGGAAGTGCATTGTGCTAGATTCCTGTTGGAGCAAGTCTGCTTTGACCAATTTAGCGCATGTATAACTTCCTCCATCTTTTTCTATGCTTTCAATAAGTGGCATCCTCCTATTTTGATGGAGTCAACTACCTAGGTAGTTAGGGCTAGTCAGTAGTTTTTCTCTCTATAAATAATGGTCAAATGCTCCTTTTGAAAAGGTTGGATGTTCTGAGTTTTTATTCGCATTCTCCAGTTTTAGTAATATAGTTATATTGTTGAGATGTTGTAAACATACTTTCAAGAAATAATATGATATTTTGAGTTGCTGCATTTGAGTTAGTGTAAGGGAGACTCACCGAAGGGGGCTCACTTGGTGAAAATTCTGCCTACTTAGTTTAGAAGTTATTTTCTATTTAGTAGTTAGTTTCAATTTCAGCAACTCTCTATTCCTACAACCACTGAAATTATGTTATGTGACTATTCCTGTAGCCAAGGTAGACAGAGTAGTTTCCTATTTGTTTGCTGAGATTTCCATTTCTATCCTTTATTTCCAGTCCAGTTGTTAATGATTAGTGCAGATGTTGATTTATGCTCAGTTTTTAAGTTGATTTCCTTTCAGCATTTTATTTCCAACATTGTTTCTTTTTATGGATGACTGTAGTAGAGTCTTAGTGCACATACAGTGCTGACCCATTTCAAGTTTGTGTCCCTGGGTTGACAAATGAAATGCACCTTTATGATGAGTGAGATAGCTACTTAGTGCAGATTTCCAATTGATAAGTCATAGCTCTAAGGGCTTAGTTATTAAACCATTAAAGGAGGACAATATTTTTGGCGTCGTTGCCGAGGATGGTGTCAAACCAGGAAGTTCTTTGGAGTCATTGATAGTTTCTTTCTTGTTGTAGTATTTCTGAAAGTTTTCTCTTAGTATACCCTTCATTTAGGAAAGTAATGACCCCCTATTCTCTTACCAATTCTTGTGTGAGTTGGTTGATACTGAGTTGATACCACATGCATAGAGGAAGGAGAAGAGATGCTTATGGGAGATTCCTTCCTAATAACCCTGATCCATTTTAGCTAGTTGAACATCAAAATCTACCAAGAGACAAAGAAGAAGAACACCATTTGCTGATGAATTTCCCAATCTAACCAGTTCTGAAACTTCCTCTAAAGACCAAAATTTGATTGAGAATCCCTTTGCTTTTTAACTTCATCAAGCAAGCATGGGTGATGAGAATAATGAGAATAGACACAAAAATAGACCCAACCAGCCATCTTTTACATTTCCTATTACTCATCAAAATGAAGTTGACAACCTCAAGAACATCCCTGCTTTAGTCCTTCCTAAGTTCTATGGACTTGTCACAGAAGACCCTGACACTTTCTTGTTTGAGTTTGATATCCTCTGTAGAAGCTATGACTACACCACTAATTCTCATAGGCTTAAGTTGTTTCCTACCACCTTGAAAGAAGTTGCATTAAGATAGTTTATGAGCTTAGGTAGGAATTCTATGGAAACTTGGAATGAAATGAAAACAAAATTTCTTGAGAAGTACAAATAATATTGCAGGGGCAGTGACATGAGGGGAGATGACATCTTCAGGATGCAACAGAAGGAAGATGAGAGTTTGGAGGATTACATTTCAAGGTTTTTGTTTTCTCTTCAGAAATCTCCACATCATACACTCAATGAGGAGTCTCAAAAGCTCCTCTTCCTTAGAGGGATCACTAAGATCTACACTGATGCTTTGGACCTGATGGGAGGAGGAAATATCACCCAAGTTCCTTGGGATGATATTAAGAAGATATGTCAGAACTATTCTAGGGCAGCTTGAAAGAAAGGAAGAGGCTACCAATCCTCTATGGGTAAATCATCCACCAATGGAGTTTCAAGGATGGAGATTACTCACTTGTTGGAATATTTCAAGCAAGAAATCATAAACAATCTAGCTACCCAGTTGGATACACTTCAAGCAAAGAAGAAACATGAGGAGGCTGAGGCAATGTTGATAGATTATTGCCCTCATTGCAGACAAAAGAAGAAGGATTGCAAATGCAAAATGGTAGCTATTATTGACAGCAAGAATATTCCACCTAAATTCAAGCCAATCCAGGGTGATGATGATCAATTCTACTACATTTCACAAAGGAGACCATGGACTCCAAGACAAGGTATGCCACCAGATCCATTATCTTTTGTTGGGCCTTATTTCAATTCTTATACATCCAGTAACCAATGACAACCCCCATATCCATCCAACTATGGAGGATATCCACCTCAGCCTTGGAATAACCCTCCAAATACCTGGCCCAATCACCAAAACTCTCCACCCCAGTGGCAAAAACCCCAGGGGAATTGGAAGCAATTTCAAGGGAATTGGTAGCCACCTCGAGGAAACTGGCAGCAAACATCCCAATGGAGGGGAGGGCAACAATGGCCAAACTAGACAACTAGTTACATGCATCCACCTTCACAGCCTCAACAGCCTGCTATAATGCCTCCTCCTACTAACTCAAGTTCAAACACACCTAGACCTACTCAGTTACTAGCTCAACCCACACCTAACCCAAATAACAAACCACAACAGCAGTAGCCAATACACTCTACATATCCTAATCAATTTCTTGCATATGTTGTGAGTGTGAGTGACATCCATCTGCATTTAGTAACTACTTTTTGAGCTCCTTCTACTCCTATCATCACCGAGCTTCCTATGGAAGAAGATGAGCCTTTGAATGTCCCCATTCAGCCTAGTGTGCCTAAAAATCTTGAACCAGTTCACCAGAGTACCCAAAATCCACCATTTCTTCAAAGGTTAGAGGTTGCTAAACAAAAGGAAGAGAAGGAGGAAACAACCTTTGACATTTTGGATTAGTTGAAACACATATGTGTTAAGATACCTTTGTTCCAAGTCATAAAATATCTCCCTATATATGGCAAAGCAATCAAGAAAGCATGCCTTAAAAAGCCAGGGAGGAAAAAGAAAGACCCCACCATAGTTCATGTGGTAGGACAACTGGTAGATATCATGCTTGGAAAAGTTATAGTTCCTAAGTACACTGACCCAGGTAGTCCTGTGGTAGGAGTTATTATAAACAAAACCCAAATCAAGAATGCTCTAATTGACTTGGGAGTAGCAATAAATGTGATGACCAAGGACATCCTGTAGCAACAAAATATTGCAAACATGAGGCCTACTTCTACTGTCCTGTAGCTTGCTGATAGTTCCATTGTCAAACTTGATGGTATAGTAGAGGACCTTGTGGTAACTCTAGATTCTTAGGAGTATCTAGCAGATTTTATGATTCTTTCTCCTAAAGCTACACTAGGCGAGTATCCCATTATTTTAGGCAGACCATGGTTGGCCACAACAGATGCTTACATCGGATGGCAGTCAAGGGACATGACCATTTCTAATGGGAAGAGTACCAAAAAGCTTGTTCTCTACCCTCCTGCTCAACCATCCCATGACATGGATAGCACCATATGGCCACATGTTGGAGAAGAGGCCAAGGAATTCAATTCAGTGGCACAACTCATGATGTTAGGCAGAAGCTCTTTCATGCAGCTTCAAGAAGAAGATGAAGTGTTGTCCCACATAATTCAGAACCGTTGTGAGGTGCATGAAGAGTCATCTACTCATGAAACTATTGGAAAAATAAGGACAAACAACTGAGAAGGGGGGGTGAATCAGTTGTCACAGAATAATGAACTTTTCAAACTTAACTTAATCTCAGATATGATGAATAAGCAATTAACACATCAGAGAGACAGAGAACACCAAGATTTTTTTTACATGGAAACCTTGTTAGGGGAAAAACCATAGTGGATGTTAGTCCTCAAGATTATACCCTGTTAAAAGTATAATGAGAAATAATAAGGGGAATGCACGTGCATTCAGGCACACTGCCTAGAGCTCATTGCTCAAATACAAAAGGGGCTCACTACCCAATAATACAGAATAGGATTAAAATCCAGAGGGTATGAACTGAAAGAATAGCTTCTCCACAAGCCTTATTACAATTCCAATTAAGCACAGAAAACTCCTTCACAAACTACTTCACACTTTGCTCGACCTTCTTCACACTCTGATATGTAATTGAATGTTATTCGCACATACACACATAAGAGCACACTCAACACTTTTCCAACACACAACATCGATGAAACAATCACTCTTATATATCCGCTACGTGAGATTTCATCAATAACTTAGTCAGGGAGGAAAATAAAACATATTTGCAATGTTGGCCCAAATTTACAAATAAAATTTTAATGCGAATCCACCAAGGTCGGTCACAACATAGTGGAGACCCAAATTTAAAACTCCAACACAAAAAGACTTCAATTAATTTCACCACAATGATCCACAACACACTATCACCAACATGTCAACCAAGAAAAAGAAAAATGATCATACACATGAAAAATTTCCAACCACAAGCACAACGATCAATGTGGATGTACCACAAAGATAGAGAATGATCTAGAAACATCCAAGAACACCAAGAAACAACAAAGAAGCATCCGCAACAACTGAGATTTCTAGAAACACATAAACTTCATTCAGGAACACTAACAAAGACCATAGAAACACTGTCAGACCACAACATTATCAAATCTATACGCGGACCTCTGAAACTTCTGGTAGATGATCTAGATACACTCACCAAAAAACCCTTTAGTCCACAACAACTAAACTTCAACGTAAAGAACAAGACACCTTCATGACCTGCACAGTTCCACAGGGAACCTGGAACACTTTATTTTACAATTTTCTCAATATCCTCGACATATACATCTTCTAGTACACCAAATGCTAATAGTGTTGACATAAATGACATCCACATATCAGCAACACATCCATAACATCCAACAAAAACTGGTTCTGTAGGTCCAGTGAAGACACATTTTCCCACTCTTCCTATAACTAAACTTCCTGTAGTAACTGATATGCTCCATACATTGCTGCCACATGAACTAAAAATGTCAAGTATTAGTGAAGCAACTATAATAGAGTTAACCACACAGGTGCAAGTTCTAGAAGAAAAACATCTAAATATTAACAACAAGCTAAGTCAAGAGAAGCAGTTGTTTTTGACAAACCTGTTGAAGACCCACCAGCATGCATTTGCATGGGACTACCATGACATGAAAGGATTGGATCCTAAGCTTTGTGCTCATAGAATATACATAAGAGATGACTACACACCAGTAAGTCAACCACAAAGGAGAATCAACCCTGTATTGAAGGAGATTGTAAAAGAGGAACTACAAAAATTATTGTATGTGGGATTTATCTATCCCATCTTAAATAGCCAGTGGGTGTCCCCATTGGTGATTGTGCCTAAAAAGGGAGGTAAATGGAGAGTTTGTGTTGACTACAGGGAACTCAACTCTTCCATCAAAAAGGACCATTTTCCCCTTCCTTTCATAGACCAAGTACTAGATTCCCTTGCAAGCAAGCAATATTTTTCTTTTCTAGATGGATTCAATGGCTATAATCAAATACAAATTGCACCTAAGGATCAAGAGAAGACCACCTTTACCTTTCCATGGGGGACTCATGCGTACTCAATGCTTCCATTTGGTTTTTCTAATGCACTTGCAAATTTTCAAAGGGAAGTCATTAGTATATTTTCAAACATCTCACATGATTGCATGGAGATTTATATTGATGATTTTACTACCTATGGTGCTGATTTTGCAGAAGCTCTAGAGAATATAAGGAAGGTTTTATAGAGATGTGAAGACCATAACCTGTCCTTGAACAATGAGAACTATTTCATGATGATAAAATAAGGAGTAGTACTTGGGTACTACATCTCTAAAAAAAGAATTCAAGTAGACCCAACCAAGATTGAAGTGATCACCAATCTTCCTATTCCTGCAAAGCAAAAAGATGTTAGAAGTTTCTTGGGTCATGCAAGGTATTATAGGCATTTCATCAAAGATTTCAGCAAAATGGTAGCACCACTATACAATCTTCTCACTAAAGATGTTCAATTCCAATGGACAGAGGATTGTGAGAAGGAATTCTCTGATCTAAAAGCAACTTTAACCCATGCTCATATACTCAAAGGTCCTAATTGGGAGCATCCTTTTCACATTCATACAAATGCATTAGATTATGTTGAGGGAGTTGTATTGGGACAGAAAGAAGAGACCATTGAGAATGAAATCTATTTTGTTAGCAAAAACCTACAAGGGGTTGAATTTAATTAGATGGAGATAGAAAAAGAGATGTTGGCATTCATCTATGCCCTTAACAAATTCAGGCACTACATAATAGGGCATCATATTTTTATTCATGCAGACCATGCAAAAATAAGATACCTCATGAATAAGCCCTTGATTTTTGTTGTTGATGCAGGAGTTTGACATCACCATTATTGATAGACTAGGAAAGACAAATGTTGTAGCAGAATTTCTTTTTAGATTAACTACATCAGAAGATAATCAAGTTATTGATGACTTTTTCCCTGATGAACATTTGTTTTCCATCAATGTGCATACACCTTGGTATGCTGACATATCCAATTACCTGGTTATAGGGAGAGTTCCTCCTCATTTCTCTCTAAAAGAGAGAAGGGTACTCATTGAGAAAACCTTTTATTTCTCATGGATTGCAGGTTGTTTATTCTATATTGGACCAGACCATGTCATGAGAAGATGTGTAAGGGAAGATGAAACATATGATATATTGCATGCATGTAACAATGAACCCTATGGAGGGAATTTTGAAGCCAAGAGGACAACAATGAAGATCCTTAATACAGGATATTACTGGCCCACACTTCATAAGGATGCAGGCAAGTATACAAGGAAGTGTGATAAATTCCAAAGGATGGGTCGACCAACCAAATCTAATGAGATGCCTCTTTACCCACAGGTAATCATCACTCCATTTGATAAGGGATTAGATTTTGTAGGTCCCATTGATTCTCCATCAAATGGTAAATACTACATCTTGGTTTGCACTGACTATGTGACCAAGTGGGTTGAGGTTAAGGCAATGAAGCATGCCAGAGATAATAAGATTTTAGAATTTCTTTATGAGGAAATCTTTACTCATTATGGGGTCCAAAGGGAGATAGTGACTGATCAAGGGGCTCAATTTACATCAACCCTTATTACAACACTATTCAGTGAGTATAATGTGAGGAACAAGAAGTCTATCCCCTATCATCCTAGGGCCAATGGCCAATCTGAGGTGACCAACATGGAAATTGAGGCAATTCTGACAAAAACAATGGTTATTCATAGGAAAGACTGGGCAAATAGACTGCCAGAAGCTGTCTGGGCCTATAGGACTGTTATCACTTGGATTTTGCACCCTATTTGAATATAAAATTCAACAATCCAATGCAACATGGGAAGACCTCTAAAGATGTGGGTTTCTTGTAAACAGAGGTCAACCTCTAGAGAAGACCGGCTTCCTTTGTGTTATCACCTAAACTACTAATCTTTGTGAGGTAAAGGGAGAAGGAATACATAAATTGGAAACTACTCCTATTGTGATACACCAAATTTGTTCAAACATGAACAGCTGCTTAACACACAATTTTCAATCAACTAGTAAAAGTTGATATGCACAACTCAATACTCATATGATATTGCATAAATGTTTTATAAGAAGGCTACGATACATGCAATCCTAGAAGGATGATGAATTCTCCTCACAACTAAAACTGTTTGCATCACTAACATAACCAATAACCTGCAATATACACATCTCCTCTGCTTGAAAGTGTTATTAATGAGACAATTAACAAGGAATAAAAGAAACTCACATGTAAATTTATCAATCATTCAACACACTCAATGAAACAGATAACTGAGAAGGCAGAAGTCACTTTCTTTATTGATCTCCAAAGGTGAAACTGTACATAAAATGTCTGTAAATGAGTTACAAAACTCAATATTCTCCTCTAAGGACTCTTAGAAGTCACAAAGCAGAAAATATGCAAGTAATAACTATCTACAAAAAGGAAAAAATGCCATATATACAGAAGTGTCGCCCCTTGATTTTTAGGGTTTACAAAATATCAGTCTTCAAAAAAGATCTGCCCTTAGATCTTTTGAATGAAGTTAATGCTACGTTAAACACGCATCCTTGTTGTCCATGTCGGTGAAGAGTTGCTCCAGGAATGGCCTCCTTGATCTTTCACAACTACAGCATTAACTTCTGGTCTTCGTGTCCACCTTCGAACCTCCTTTCCAAGCTACTTTGAATGCTTTGAAGCCCTTATCATTAATGTTTATCCACCCTTGCTAGTTGACATCCCAGCTGTCTCTACAGTCTCTACCTTTCTATTTTTACCGATGACACCTTCTGGATATCAAACTGATACATCAATTTATTCTCAGAGAAGATCCACGTCGCTTACGTTCTATTGATCTTCTACACAGGGGTCAAACTACCACGACCTTCCTGTAGCTTCCTCTGATTGGTTGAACATATGTTAAATGGGATCTCCAGATAGTCAAAGGTCGTTCAGACTGAATCGCATGTCGGTGAGACACTGACCGTGTCTCCCCGATGTGATTATTCCCTTTAGCAGTATTCAGTAGACATACGATGGTTGGCAAGACCTCATAGCGAGCTCCTCTCCTTTCCCTGAGTTCACTTTATTTCGGTAAGACCCTATTGGGTCGCGAGACATCTTGCCGAAACCATCTTGTTTCGGTGGGAGCCTACCTTCCTGTTCACAACGATCGGCGAGACTATCAGGTCGGGAAGACTTCTCCCCGACCTCAAAATATTAAATTGAAGGCATCCCCCGTCGGCAGGACCTTCGTCATTCGGCCAGACCTCATACCGAAGGCAATATCTCTCGGCGAGACTACCCCCGTTCGCCGAGACATCATGTCGAGCTCTTTACGTTACACCGAAGGCACAAAAAATGTCATCGTGACTAACAGCCATCGGCAAGACATCCTGTCGATAGCACCTCCTTTCGTCGAGCTCTCTTCATTTCGCTGAAACATCTTCCCAAGCTCCTACTTGTTTGGAAAGACCTTCGGCTTTCGGTGAAACCTCTTGTCAAACCTCTTTCCTTCATCGATGTCGCTTCACTTCGGTAAGACCTCACCCCATTGGTGAGACTTTATGGCGAACGACAAGAGTCTTACCGATGTCCCCTTCTATTTCAGCTAGACTATCAGCGGTTGGCAAGACCTTACACCAAGCGCCAAACATTACATCGAGCCCTTCTATTTTGGTGAGACCACCCTCGGTTGGGGAGACATCTTAGCGAAGGCACAAGCTTTTGCTGAGACCTTCAACAGTCGCCAAGACGTTACAGCGAGGCCCTTCCTTTCTTTGCGATGACATTTCTTTTCGCCGAGACCACACCATGTCGGCAAGACCATATAGTGATGATGCCTCCTTTCATCGAGACATCATGCAGTCGGAGAGACACATGAAGACTCATGGCGACCCGAAAGTCTTGGTGATGGGTGTATTAAACCAAGTAGAATGCACTGCCAGTCAGCAAGACAACACAGGGGTCTTGCCGACTTTCTTTTCTGATGAATTTTATGCCAAATTTGACTAAGGTGAGGCTTTCCAATAGACTCCCTCATGAAATATCCTTAGGTGCATGATCCAACCCTTAATGAAAATTCCCCATTTGGCCTTTATGAACACCTAAAACACAATTTGTCCTGCCTGATGAGCCTGTTTGTTAAAATCGGGCAACATTTATGGCGACCCTTGTTGGATGTTTGCCTGCTAAACATGGAAACCAGTAGCCAACTTGTCCATTGGGAATGGAATTATTTAGGAAAACTCAGAAAATTCAAAAGCAGCTCGCACATGGCTGCAACTCACTTGAAACTCTTAGAACACAACAGGTTGCCAAAAATGATGAAACAGGAGAAACTGAAAAGAAACTATTTATTGTGCTGAAACAACACCAAGGGAAAGAAACCTCAATCAAACCAAAGTGCAGAAGCACTTACCGAATACATAAAACCTAACCTAATATGTACAATGGAGGAACTTATCAAACCTCAAAACAAGGCTTGAGGTGTATCCCATTGACTGGGATAGGAAGTACTTCACCTTCAGTTGTGGCCAGTTGGTAAACATTGTGTTCTTTGCAGTCTTTGATGATAAATGGGCCCGTCCACATGTTGTCAAACTTGGTGTGATGGTCCGGCCTACTTTTAAAAACATCCCATTTCAGCATAGAATCTCCTACCATGAAATCTCTTGATCTAGTTTGCTTATCAAATGTTATCTTAGTCAGAATTTGCTGGCATTCCATGTTCTTCATAGCCTTGTTTCTAGTTTCTTCTAACTCCATCAGTTGAGTATATCTTAAGGCAAGTGGGTCAGTCTGTTCAAACAGGACCAACTGACTGGCAATGTCCAAGGTGGGCAACTCAGTAGAAATAGGTAACTTTGCTTCTTTACCATATACCAGCATGTAAGGTGAGTTCCCAATCACCTTCTTAGGGGTAATTTTGTCTGCCCAAAGAGCAGTCTTTAGCCTGGCATGCCAATCTCTCTGATTGCTTTGAAGCATCCTTTTGATAATGTTAATCAAATTTTTATTAGTGGACTCTGCAAGTCCATTGCCTTGAGGATAATAGTTGGAGCTTGTGTTCAAGTAAATTCCATTCTTCAATGCCAAATCAACAACCTTCAAACCAAAAAATTCCAGGGCATTGTCAGAAATTATAAAATCTGGGACTCCAAATTTGCAAACCATGTCTTCATAAAAATTCAACACTGCTGTTTCATTAGCTTCCTTCAGAGGTAAAGCTTCTGTCCATCGTGTAAAGTAATCCGTTGCTGTGATAATCCATCGATGGCCTACACTTGAGGGTGGGTTAATTTCCCCTATGAAGTCAATTCCCCACTTCATAAACAACTGCTTTATCTAAATTGGTTGCAATGGAAAAGCAGCAAGCTTTTCTTTGCCTGAAAACAAGGCACATTTGGAACATCTTCTGACATACATATGTGCATTCTTAAACAAGTTAGGCCAATAATAGTCTGCTCTTAAAATCTTATATGTCGTTGTCCTTGCAACATAGTGACCTCTAGAAGGTTCGTCATGGAATTCATATAATATCTGATCCACTTGATCATTATCAACACACCTGAGCAGTACTCCACTGTGATCTTCCCTATACAACACATCATCAATCAAGACGAAGAGAATAGACTTAAGTCGGTAGTACCTTCTCTTCATTCTGTTCAAATTAGGTGGACAATCCCCGGTTCTTAAGAAATGTGACATTTCCTGCAACCAACTGGTGGCTTCATTTTTTGCTGTCCCAACATTAACCAAAACCGAGTCTCGTTGATCCTCTACTGTTGAAGAGTCTTCGTTAGCCAACTGCTGGCATAAACCTTTTCCCCTTACCAATTTAGTGACCTAAATATCCACATCATACTCCATAACTCTTGTGATCCATCTAGCCTGCTTTTCATTCAGATTCTTACTGAGCAAAAATTCTCACACTAGAATGTGCCACTTGAAGATGAATTTTGTTATGAGACAATAAATGTCTAAATTTCTTCAAACTTTTCACAACAACCAGCACATGTTTTTCTATAAAGGGATACTTTTTCTCATAGTCTTCCAGACCCTTATTGAAAAAAGCAATGGGTTGTTCCAACCCTTCTACATTTTTTTGCACCAAGATTGCAGAGATTACATCAAAACTACCAAAAACATACAAGGTAAAATCCTTGCTGAAATCTGGGTTGACTAATGTTGGGGCTGAAGCTAACGCCTCCTTGATCAGTTGAAAACTGTCCCTTGCTTCTTGGGTCCATCTGAACTCTGCATTCTTTTTTAACATAGTTGTAAGGGGTCTCAACAAGGTTGTTATATCAAGGAGAAATCTCCTAACAAAATTGATACGACCAATGAAACTTTGAAGTACTTTCTTCTGCGGAGGTAAAGGCAGCTCTAAGATTGCTGCAACTCTTTTAGGATCCATAGTAATCCCTTCCCTAGATACGACATACCCAAGAAGCTTTCCTTCATGAACAGAGAAAACACATTTCTTGGGGTTTAATGATATACCAAACTCCTGGCAACATTCAAAAACCTGCCTCAAATGGTCAATGTGATTTGCTATCTTCTTGGAATAGATAGTGATGTTGTCAAGATATACTAAGACAAACTTATACATTAAGTTGCTAAAGGCCATGTCCATAGCCTTTTGGAAGGTTGCTCCAGCGTTAGACAAACTAAATGGCATTTTCCTATACGCCATTGTGCCCCACTTTGTGGTGAAGGCAGTTTTAAATTGATCTCCTTCCCTTACCAAAATCTGGTTATAACCAGAATATCCATCCAGCAAAGAAAAACGTTCAGAACCTGACACACATTGAAGAATCTACTCCATAGACGGAAGAGGATGCTTGTCCTTTAACGAAGCTTTGTTCAAATCTCTGAAGTCTACACATAATCTAAGCTCTCTGTCCTTTTTCCTGACGGGAACTAGATTTGCAACCCAGCTAGTATGCTTAATGGGAAAGATAATCCCACTTTCTATGAGTCTAAAGACTTCTTTCTACATTAATGGCTCCAGTTTGGGATTAACTGGCCTTTGTTTCTGCCTTATGGGTTTGGCTGTTGGCTCCAATTCTATTGTATGCCATGCAAGACATGGATAAAATCCCTTCAAATCTCCATATTCCCAGGTGAATATGTCAATGAATTCTTGGAATAATTGCATAAAATATTTCTTTTCAACAGCAGTGTTTATTTTTCCTATCTTGAGGCTTCTCTTGGGTGCAATTTCTAAGTCCTTATAATGATCTTGTTGAACTAATAAGTTAGCTTTATTACTTTTAGCTTGATCGTCAGAGTTGAAAATACTTTCTAAGGTGACCAAACCTTTAGGCAACTTGTTATTCTTCAATTGCAGTACCTGGTCTCCATACTGCTGTTTAATTTTCTCCTAGTTTGATGTTGCAAACACATCTTCTTCAAGTAGAAACTGAAGAATCTGCTCATCGCTCTTAAAGACCTGCCAGTTAACATTGTTATCGGGCACGGAAGGCCTGATAATAATCTTGATGTGTTGTTGATTACACTCCTTCCTTACGTTGTTCAGAATGTCAAATTGAGCTCCCACAGCTGCTAATCTATCAGCATGTTGATTCTGATTTCTTGGAATTGAAATGATATTGAAAGCCTCAAAATCCTCAATGAGGTCCCAAACCCTGTGTTTATACAATTTAAGAACATTATTTTTAATAGCATTCAGGCCTCTAACCTGATTTACTACCAATTCACTATCCCCATGCACCTTCAAACTCTTAATTCCACGTTTCCTCTCCCATTCCAGTCCTTGAATCAGACCTTCATATATTGCTGTGTTATTAGTGCATGAAAATGCAAACCTAAAGGCTGTATAATATCTTTTAGCTCTTGGGGAAACCAATAATGCACCCCCACCAGTGCCATGTCTACTCCTTGAGCCATCAAAATACATTTCCTAGACTTCGTCTTGCTGGTCACAACCATTCACTGACCTCTTAACCAAGTTAGGCATCACTACATCAGCCTCTTGAAACATGTAGTTACCCATACCAGCATCCGACACCAAGTCACTTATAGCACTAGACGTTTGGCCTGCTGCTCACTCATCTAGAAGTATATCAGGATTATCATTGACAGCAATGCGAGGATCAAAGACAACAGCATGCTCGTCTTGTTTAGAAATTATGCAATTGGCATTCATCACACTAGGTATATAGGGTTCTATATTGTCTTTTGCAAGTAACTTAGACTTAATGGTTACTTTAGTTCCATACCTAGTACAGAACAACATGTGAGACCAGTTAGAAGAAAGGTATCCCCCTATTTTAGTCGTAAACTCTCTTGACAAACATAACCCAAAATATGGAGGAAAATCTGCCACATAAATGTCCAGGGAAGTTGAAAAATTAGGACAAGCATGCAAAGTTAAGCTAGTATCTTTGATAAGACCCACTGTATTAACAGATGAGCCATCCAGCTAGACTACTCCTTTCTCTAAAGGTTCATACTTTAAACCTAACTGATTAGCTACTTGCTTGGGCATCACAGAACAGGTAGCTCCACTATCCACCATACAATTGTGCGCTAAATTTTTCCCAATAATCAATGAAACGTAGAACGGAGGAGGTCTCACGTTCTTACCTTAAATCGTAGATTTCTCTTTGCTGCTGGGATTAGTAACTTTCCCTTGATCATCATTAGCCATTACAACCTTTTGGGAATCGGCAGCAACTTGCTTAGGATTTATATCTTCAAATAGAGCCTTTTTAAGTAGATCTGTCTATCCTGGAATGCTTAAGGAATCCCCCATGGTCATATTCACATTCATCTTCTTCATGCTATCCACAATATTATAAGGTACAATTAAAGGTACCTTCTGATGTACTTTAGCAGCAACTAGTTCTTTATTCTTGTGAGGTTGCTCATTGATTGGTAAGACAGTAGTCCCTTTTGGTATATTTAGAATAGGTGTGGATGATGCGTCTACAGTTGCAGGCCCCTTGTTTTTATCAGCTAATTTCTCCACCTCTAGAGCTCTTTTCTTAGCTCGTGTATTGGCTGCAATTGCTGAATCAACATTCACACCACAAAACTCTTCACTTTGCCAATTTAAAAATGCAGTCTCATTAAAATGTATATCCGATTGTTGTTCAAGTATATTAGCAAGTGTATCTGGCTGTGGACTAATAGCGTTTTGGACCATAAATGCCTGATTAACTCCCCCATTTGAGCATGAGGCTGGGTTATGTGCCTGATTACACGAATGACACCATTCATTTTCTATCACAAAGTTATTTTGGGCTAGAACCATATCTTTCACTGGACTTGCAGCATTAAGAGGAGTTGGATTATAAGATTGGAATGGTCTCTGATTAACATTTTTCCTCTGATAAGCACCTTCATAGGGTTGCCTATTTTGTTGATACTGATATCCCTGGTTTTGATAAGATTGATTTACATTCTGACCTTGCTGTTGTTTCTGTTGTTGGAAATTCGGCCTTGCCCCTTGATACTGTTTCTTCATGTTGATCAACTCATTTCCCATAGTTTGTAAAATGCTTTCTATCTTATGCTGACTAGACTTGATCTCTTGCCATTCACTTGATGGTCTTGCAGCTGACACTCCCTGGCTTACAGCGATGGGTAATGCTGGAAAAGCAGGTAAAGGGGCTAAAGATGGCATTTGCAATGGCATATTTGATTGAATTTCAGGGAAATAGGGCATAGGTATTATGTTCCACTTCTTTTGAAATCGGATATTGAAGTCCGCCATTTGTTCTTGTGGGGCTCTTTTTATGGTTGTTAACTATTCTACCAAAGATAGGTGATCAAAATTTTCCTCAAAAAATCTAGTAAATTCATCACCAAGCTCATCCCATGTTTTATAGAACCCACTGGCAAGCTTCTAAACCATTCCAACGCCTTCCTTTTGAAAGATGCAACCAACAATCTCACAGCTACATTTTCTTGTGTCACATGATGCACATTGCACAATGCTGCCACATCCCTGATATGTTCGAAAGGTGTCACTTGTCCTTCTCCAGTAAACTATGGTAACTCTTTTAACGCTGCTAATGGAATATCATCATGTTGCCCTAGATTAAGGGGACTACCCTGGTTGAACGGTACGAAAGTAAAGGCTCTTGGCGCTGCCATTGAGCTGGAAAACATTGGTATGCTTGTTGAAGCAGAACTTGAACTGACTGGTACTAAACTTGAACTTGGCTGAGAAGTACTTGTTGTGACAGAAATACTATTTGTTGCACAATTGAAAGCCCCAAATGAGGAGGCAGATGGTTCTATTCTAAGAGTAGGAGATGTTGAACGCCTAGCTAGAGGGTCTCTTCTTCCTCTCCTTGCGTATGAAAATAGTGTCTTGTCACTAACACCAGGTGGTGTTGACTGAACTCTAGGAGAAGGAACAGTCCTTTTGAGATTTCTCCCTTTTCTTCTTGGAGGAGATAAATGTAAAAACTCTACAACTTTCAAACTTCTAGTTTCTATTTTTCTCATACAAATAAACACATGGATCCTTTCCTCCACGCAGAGTCACCATAAATGCTTAAAAATGACCTCTAAAAGGCTATTAACTCACTGTCAGCACATCAAAATAGCAAGGCCTAAGAATTTTACTTCTAACTCTGTCCCACCGGGCGTGCCAAAACTATTATCACTTGGATTTTGCACCTTGTTTGAATATAAAATTCAACAATCCAATGCAACATGGGAAGACCTATAAAGATGTGAGTTTCTTGTAAACAGAGGTCAACCTCTGGAGAAGGTCGACTTCCTTTGTGTTATCACCTAAAATACTAATCTTTGTGAGGTAAAGGGAGAAGGAATACATAAATTGGAAACTACTCCTATGGTGATACACCAAATTTGTTCAAACATGAACAACTGCTTAACACACAATTTTCAATCAACTAGGAAAAGTTGATATGCACAACTCAATACTCATGTGATATTGCATAAATGTTTTATAAGAAAGCTATGATACATGCAGTCCTAGAAGGATGATGAATTCTCCTCACAACTAAAACTGTTTGTATCACTAACATAACCTATAACCTGCAATATACACATCTCCTCTGCTTGAAAGTGTTATTAATGAGACAATTAACAAGGAATAAAAGAAACTCACATGTAAATTTATCAATCATTCAACACACTCAATGAAACAAATAATTGAGAAGGCAGAAGTCACTTTCTTTATTGATCTCCAAAGGTGAAACTGTACATACAATGTCTGTAAATGAGTTACAAAACTTAGTATTCTCCTCTAAGGACTCTTAGAAGTCACAAAGCAGAAAATATGCAAGTAAGAACTGTCTACAAAAAGGAAAAAAATGCCATATATACAAAAGTTTCGCCCCTTGATTTTTAGGGTTTACAAAATATCGGTCTTCAGAAAAGATCTACCCTTAGATCTTTTGAATGAAGTTAATGCTACATTAAATGCGCATCCCTGTTGTCCATGTCAGTGAAGAGTTGCTCCAGGAATGGCCTCCTTGATCTTTCACAACTACAACATTAACTTTTGGTCTTTGTGTCCACCTTTGAACCTCCTTGCCGAGCTGCTTTGAATGCTTTGAAGCCCTTATCATTAATGTTTATCCACCCTTGCTAGTTGACATCCCAGCTATCTCTGCGGTCTCTGCCTTTCTGTTTTATCGATGACACCTTCTGGATATCGAACTGATCCATCGCTTTATTCTCAAAGCAGATCCACATCACTTACGCTATGTTGATCTTCTGTACAAGGGTCAAACTACCACGACCTTCCTATAGCTTCCTCTGATTGGTTGAACAGATGTTAAATGGGATCTCCAGACGGTCAAAGGTCGTTCAGACTAAATCGCATGTCGGTGAGACACTGACTGTGTCTCACTGATGCGATTATGCCCTTCAGAAATATTCGGCAGACATACGATGGTCGGAAAGACCTCATAGCGAGCTCCTCTCCTTTCCCCGAGTTCACTTCATTTCCGTAAGACCCTATCAGGTCGGCGAGACATCTTGCCGAAACCATCTTGTTTTGGCGGGAGCCTACCTTCCTATTCACAACAATCGGCGAGACTATCGGGTCAGGGAGACTTCTCCCCAACCTCAAAATATTAAACTGAAGGCATCCCCCATCGGCAGGACCTTCGTCATTCGGCCATACCTCATACTGAAGGCAATATCTCTCGGCGAGACTACCCCCATTCACCGATACATCATGTCGAGCTCTTTATGTTACACCGAAGGCACAAAACATGTCATCGTGACTAACAACCATCGACGAGACATCCTGTCGATAGCACCTCCTTTCGCCGAGCTCTCTTCATTTCGCTAAAACATCTTCCCAAGCTCCTACTTTTTTGGCAAGACCTTCGGCTTTCGGTGAAACCTCTTGTCGAACCTCTTTCCTTCGCCGATGCCGCTTCACTTTGGTGAGACCTCACCCCGTCGATGATACTTTATGGTGAACGGCAAGAGTCTTACCGATGTCCCCTTCTATTTCGGCAAGACTATCAGTGGTCAGAAAGACCTTACACCAAGCGCCAAACATTACATCGAGCCCTTCTATTTTGGCGAGACCACCCTCGGTCGGGGAGACATCTTAGCGAAGGCACAAAATTTCACCGAGACCTTCAACAGTCGCCAAGACGTTACAGCGAGGCCCTTCCTTTCTTCGCGATGACATTTCTTTTCACCGAGACCACACCATGTCGACAAGACCATATAGTGATGATGCCTCCTTTCGCCGAGACATCATGCAGTCGAAGAGACACATGAAGACTCATGGCGACCCGAAAGTCTTGGTGATGGGTGTATTAAACCAAGTAGAATGCATTGCTAGTTGGCAAGACAACAGAGGGGTCTTGCTGACTTTATTTTCTGGTGAATTTTATGCCAAATCTGATTGAGGCAAGGCTTTCCAATAGACTCCCTTGTGAAATATCCTCAGGTGCATGATCCAACCCTTGATGCAAATTCTCCATTTGGCCTTTATGAACATCTAAAACCCAATTTTTCCTGCCTGATGAGCCCGTTTGTTAAAATCGGGCAACAAGGACCACCTGGAAAACAACCACATGCTTCACTCCTTTTGAATTACTATATTGGAAGACAACTATGATGCCCATTGAATTTGAACATAAGACTCGTAGGACTGCACTAGATCTTGGGATGGAAATATCTGAGGCACAAAAGGACAAAATCATGCAGCTAAATGCTTTGGATGAGATGAGAAAGACAACCCTGCATCGAGGTAGTGCAGAATTAAAGGGTCAAATAGCATGATAAGTACATAAAGGAAAAGAAGTTCCAACCTGGTGACTGGGCACTCCTTTATGACTCTAGGTATCAAGACAATGCAAGTAAATTATAGACTAGATGGTTGGGACTGTATAAAGTTGCAGAAGTCTTTCCCAACGGTGTTGTACAACTCACAACCATTGACCCTTTCAGATTCAAACTTTTGGTCAATGGCCACCATCTAAGGTTGTATCACAATCCAGTGTCTAAGGAAGATTTCATGCAAAAATTTATTCAGCACCCAACCACTGAACTTCTTGTAGCCGAAGGAAGTGGACCTAGTGTCCCTCATTCTGACTAATCCAAGTACACATGCAATCGCTTCATAATAAAGATTTCCACTTTTGTGGGAATCCACTTCTTCATTAATCCACCCATCCGCCCATCCATCTCCATCTTATCTCTCTTCCATAACTCCACCATCATGCCATTCCATCACCACTGCGTTAATTGCTCAACCATACTTCTGAAAGGTAATCGATACTTTCTCCACATTCTTTGCAAAGATACTCCAAGTTTTCAAGTACGTGCAAAAAAATCTGTTATATTTTTATTATCTTTAGTGCATTTATTTAATAAGTGCAATTAAATATAGATATTTCACATAGCATACTCTACCTTGTCCAATCATAAATATAAACTAGCCTATGCGGAAACATGTTGTAATTTAGGTTGGGGGTGTCAACTCACAAGTCCACGTGTCATCCATGTCAGCAAATTTGAAATAAGCTAATTTGAATGATAGATTGACATGACGGCTTGCATGTGTGAAATTTCATTGAACCTCTGCCATTTTTCTTGATAATACCCTACATTTATTGTTCTTTATTACCTTAGTCACAATCTTAAACGTCACCCAAAAAGGTAAATTGGTGAGCTACATGACATTGGCATCAACACTACAGAAGAATTTTAGGAAGAAGTTTAGGTTTTCAGAAAGAGATTGTAGGAAGAGGAAATTTAGCTAATAGTGCTTGTTTGATTGCGGGCAACTAAAACAATGGGAGGTCAGCTAATTAGGAATGAACCCTTGGTTCATGATGTGGTAATGTAGGATGCACCTTCTCTGGTAGAGTTCAGAAATTGTGGGTGGCTGGATTATTTCCTGAATCTTGACAACTACAATGAAGACATTATGCAAGAATTTGCACAGACACTCTCTAAGGGGAAGGAAATGGTAAAAGGGTTGGAGGTGATCACTACTGAGGAAATAATTGCAGAGGTAATGGGCTTACCTACTAATGGAGAGCCATACCTTGCTACCAGAGATACAAGGTCAATCAGGGCTGAATAAACTGAACCCAGTGACCCTCCATTGCTACCAGAGATACAAGGTACAAAGAGAACTTCCCTACCAGAGCCATGGAAACAAGTAGCCATCCACATTGTCAAGTACATCACTTGTGAGGGCCACCAATCATGCCTCCATTATGTACACTTCAATCTCTTGAACCATATGAGGCATGGATGAAGAATGAACGTGCCCAATGTGCTATATCACCTCCTTGCCATCATGGCAGCTAAAACAAAGAAAGGTAGGGATAATTTTGTCTCTCACCATTGTTTAATAAAATTGTTAGTGGAAAAATCTCTGTAAGAAGTATCTAACATGACATGGGAGGAATTTGTAAATATTGATCAATTTAGACCAGAAAATGTAAATCCTAGAGGTCAGTCTCAACCTTGTAGGGATAGTAGGGAAGAGAGGGTTGCTGAAACCACTCCTGGAGCATCAACCTCTAGTGCAAACCCTAGTTCAAACCCTCATGCAGTTGAGCAAGCTATTGAAATTGGTTCTTCTAAGTAAAAATATTCAGATGAGGAAAGTTCATCCTTAGACTTTGATATTAATGCTCTTCCCAAAACCCCAATTTGAACTAGGGCTTCCCTTAGGAGAGAAGAGGCACAAATGAAAGAAGTGGAAATGAGAAAAGGGAAGGCCAAGAAGGAAACGACAAAAAAGGCAACACCAAGACCTAGAAAACGAAAGGTTGACACCACTGTTCTTCCTGCGGCTGAAGAAAAGGATAAAAACCCTCCTAAGAAGTCAAAACCAGCTGGGTTAGCTGTTGGTGTACCTCCAAAGAGAATCCCTAGGCTTAGAAAAACATCTAGGGAGGAGACGGAAGCCGCAATGGGGTAGGTGAATGTCGAGGAAAAAGGTATTTTTGATGAACAAGCAAATATCAGATTGGCAGAGCTCGCTGCCATTGCAGAATAGGTTGGGAATTAGGAACAAGATGAAAGTACAAAACCCCTGCAGGAAGAACAAGATGAGAATCCAGAGTTCCTACAGCCAAAGCAGGATGAACAACCTAAATCACTACAACTGGTTTTATTTGAACAATAGGAATCGGTGCAAAGGAAGATTTTGGTAGGAACACATAAACCTCCTGCCTTTTCATGGAATGATCTAGCTCTGAAACAATGGGGTGAAATGCAAAGAAAAGAGGAGGAATGGAAAAAGGAAAAATGCAAGTTGCAAAATGAGATTAAAAAGAAAAACCCAGAGATTGAAGAAAATAATGTAGAAATTGTTTCCTTCAAGGAGAAGGTAGACAATGTGGTAGATTTAATACCCAAAATGTTGGCATGTAGAACTCCTCCTAGAGTGTATGCCCTGCACTTGAAGGAGTGAAATATTTCTTTTAAACTATCAAGGATTATTTCAGGGTTTAGTCTTACTCTTAACACTCCACATGAATTTTTCCAGGCTTATTAGTTTGCCCCTCCTGATGTTAAAAATTTGTTATGTGAACTATATCTGCATAACTATGTTTTTTCTGATGATCATGATTGGAATCCCTTGTTGTATATTAGAGACCTCCATTTAAGGGCATTTATGTCTTGGATTCAGAATGAAATTAGTTGGGGGAAACAATATAGAACTTACAGGGAAAGGGAATTTCATACTTCCTTGCCTCTCAGGGCTGAATCTAGTAACCCTGGAGATATTTTCTAGACATGGCACATAATTCCTTACCACCCCAGCTACAAGGATAGGATTATGCCTGTTAGAGAAGAGACTTACAATAAATATGAGAAGGTAGCTAAAACCATAGGAAAATCAATAATGGGATACTTGAAACAACACAGAGGTGGAATAGTTTACCAGAAGAATTGAAACAAGTTGAACCCCACTCTTTACAAAACTATGTTACAGCATGAAAAAGAGTTGACAGGTGCATAAAAATTGATAGAAGGAAGCAACAGTTTTGGCTTCCATTAACATTTCAGCCACCTACACTATTGTGGCTTGTGTGAGATTACAAGTTTTACCAGTATGAAATAGCTACAAAAAGAGAAAGATGGAACAAATTGGAGAACAAACAAGGATTCTACTGGGATCCTAATTTAGACACTACAGAGACTGATGTGGGATAGTTGGCAGTTGGTAACTTCAGGGCATTAACTAGGAAAAAGAATAGTGCTCCTTCTGCTGGAGGATCAACAAAACGTTAGGTTGGGGGGAATGATGAGCTCAATTAATGGCTTAATTTTGATAGGGTTCATTACATATTTGTTGTTGCTATCATAGAATTTGACACTTGGTTGTTGATATTTTCCTTAAAACCATAAACCTTGGCATAAGTTTATCTTTGTGACTTTAATGACATTATCATGCTATGTGAATTACCTATGTTGAATTTACAAGTGGTTGAATGAATGTTACTAAGGTAATTATAGATATGCATTTTTTTGTGCGTGCTAATGTTATTATGTAGGTTTCCACTAAAATGTTGATGTCAAGAAAGCCTGCTATGTGGGAGAAACTCTTGCCAGCTGGTCAGTTGCCAAGAAGTCAAGAAGTTGATCATTAAGAAGTCAAAGGAAGGAAACTCTCATGGAGGGAAATTCCTAATTTGAATAAAAGAATGTAACTACCTTTTTAATGGTCATATTCGTTTGTTGAGAAAATCTAGGAAGTGTGTTGTGCTAGATTCCCATTGGAGCAAGTCTGCTTTGACGAATTTAGCGCATGCATAACTTCCTCCATCTTTTTCTATGCTTTCAATAAGTGGCATCCTCCTATTTTGATGGAGTCGAATGCCTAGGAAGTTAGGGCTAGTCAGTAGTTTTTCTCTCTATAAATAATGGTCAGATGCTCCTTTTGAAAAGGTTTGATGTTCTGAGTTTGTATTCGCATTCTCCAGTTTTAGTAATATAGTTATATTTTTGAGATGTTGTAAACATCCTTTCAAGAAATATTATGATATTTTGAGTTGTTGCATTTGAGTTAGTGTAAGGGAGATTCACCCAAGGGGGCCCACTTGGTGATAATTCCACCTACTTAGTTTAGAAGTTATTTTTTGTTTAGTAGTTAGTTTCAATTTCAGCAACTGTTTGTTCCTGCAACCACTGAAATTATGTTCTGTGATTGTTCCTATAACCAAGGAAAACATAGTAGTTTCTTGTCTGTTTGCTGGGATTTTCATTTCTATCCTTCATTTCCAGTCCAGTTGTTAATGCTTAGTGCAGATGTTAATTTATGCTCAGTGTTTAAGTTGATTTCATTTCAACATTTTATTTCCAACATTGTTTCTTTCCTAAGTTTATGGATGACTGCAGTAGAGTCCTAGTGCACATATAGTGTTGACCCATTTCAAGTTTACATCCCTGGGTTGAAAAATGAAATGCACCTTCATGATGAGTGAGATAGATACTTAGTGCAGATGTCCAATCTCTAAGTCATAGCTCTAAGGGCTTAGTTATTAAACCATTAAAGGAGGCCAACAATATCTTCAATATTTTTTCCACCTAAATCTGCAATCACAAATCAAGAAGGATTTTTTTTTGTTTTTGGTGAATGGGGGTTGGCCTTGGTCAAACCCCATTTTGGTAATCAAATCTTGAAATGAAACAAAATAGCATGAAAGGAATGATGAATGAACAACTCAATGTCATAACTCACCAAACCCTTGAATAAACTTTGGAATGCAAATTTGCAACTTGAATGAAATGGCTTCAATGGATGTGGATCTGGAACCTAAACTTTGAAATATAAATTTGCAACTTGCATGAAATGGCTTCAATGGATGTGGATCTAGAACCTTGAATCTTGAATTGAAATAATGTTTTGAGTGCTTGAATGGATCATGAAACCTACATCATCATATTAGCTCCAAAAACATGCATGATGCAAGAAGACTTTGATGTGACAATTGGATCTTGATTGCTATAGTAAATATTCAATAAATCTTCCTTTAAATGCCTTGAATTTCTCTTGGAATGCTCTTGAAATTTCTCTTGAACTCTAACTTGAAAACTCTAGGTTGCTTAGATGAAACTTAGTGAAATGACCTTATATTTATAGATATGTATCCTCAATTTTTTGAAATTAAAATATAACAAGCCAACATCTAAATGTAGATTTGAAAACATTAAAATACTGCCAAAAACATAATTTAAATTTAGGTCCTAGGTCCCTAACCTTAGGACACACATTGCTCAATGAGAAGTGTTATGTTAAGGCATTAATAAATGTCAAGTTTCCTTTTCGGAAAATGTAATAAAATAGTCTTGGTAAATAAATTAAAGGGCCAATTAAGGAAAATTAAGCACAATTAATTAAAGTATCCCTAAATAAGTGTGAAAGTGTAAAGGAGTACACTTTACAACACCAAAAAAATGCACAATTAAGTCCAAACTAACATTAATTCCAAATTAAGTGTGCAAATGTAAAAGGATACATTTTTCTACACTACACTAACCACTCACACAATCATTCATTAGTCTTAAATTTTATCTTCCATTCATCTCCTTCTCTGATTCTAATCTAATGATATCCACTCTTTCGGTCAATCTTGGTAAAGCCCTTTTCTCTACTCAAACAATCCATAATGTCATCCATCCTTGGCAAGGGAAATCTATACTTGATAGTGATCCTCTTGATTTCTCTTGAATCTGTACACATTCTCCATTCTCCATCTTTCTTTCATGCAAGTACAACAGGTACCGCACATGGGCTCAAAATTTCTCTAATTAATCCTTTCTTCAACAACTCTTGTATTTTCCAGTTCAACTTTGCATTATCTGTCGGTGTCATTCTATGTGTTGCCTTGTTTAGAAAACTTGCTCCTGGTATTAGGTCTATATGATGACTGATACTCTAGACTAGTGGTAAATCATCTAGTACATTCTCCAACATGATATATTCATACTCTGTCAATAGTTATGCTACATATTCATTTTTTTTGGTACCTAGTTCTTTATCTCCAGACCATTGGTTTTCTTTAGAATAAATGCAAAACACATGTTCTCATGCCTCAGTCCATCTATAAATTTTCTTCCATCTACCAAACATAGTCTAACAGTGCTAAAAACTTCAATCTTCTCCTCTTTCTCTAAAGTTATCAACTCGATTCTCTTGCCATATGAAGTCAATATATAGGTATTCCTTCTTCCGGCATGAATCACTTTCCTATCATATTTCCACGGTCTTCCTAATAGTAAATGACATGCATCCATAGGCATAATATCACACAATACTTTTTCCTTATATGATCCAACATGAAATTTCAACTAACATTGCTGATTCACCAATATCCTATGCTCATTCTAAATCCAAGCTATCCTATATAGGTTTGGATGTTTCAATCTCTTCAAATTCAACTTGGTTACCATCTCTTCTGAAACTAGATTATTAGTGCTACCACTATCATTGATAACTTTACATACCTTTCCTCTGAACTTACATCTAGTTCTGAACAGACTCTTCCTTTGTGGTGGTTCCTCAGTTACTCCTTCATGTATCAAATCTCTCCTCATCACCAATGATTTGCCTTTCTCAGGTTTCTCGATTGAATTAGGGGATTCAACATGTTCTTCATCCACATAAGCTACTCTTTCGATATACTCAATTTTCTTTTTGGTACTTCCTTGATGACATTCAAATGCTCTATTTCCTTCACCTCCACACTTGAAATAGGTTCCTCTAAATGGTATTCTCTCATATCTCCCTTCATCTCTCTGGTATCCTTCATTGTGGTATGAATTATGGCCTCCTCTGTCACTACAGTAGAAATTTCTATCTTCTCTTCATCTACGGTATGAAGTGTAGTCTTTCTCTTCACTCCAATAAGAATTCTCATCTTTATTTTGATCTTCATAAGGTCTTCTTTCTCTGGATTGTGATCCACTCCTCTAGAATCTACCTCTTTCACTTCTTTGTCTTTATTCAAACTTCTTGTTCAACTTTTCTTCCACCTTCAATATGAACTGGTATGCTTCTTCAACTGATGTCATCTTTACCAGGCTCAATTCTTCTTGAATGTTTGTTCTCAATCTGGATTGATGCACCTCACCACCTTTTCTTTTCTTTCTTCACTATGTCTAGTCCCAATGATCATCTTGTAGAATTCTTCAATATATTCTTTCATAGATTTCTCCTTTTGCCTTAGGTTCTGTAATCTTTTCAACAATTCAAGTTCATAATCAACAGTTATGAATTGATTTTTCAACTTTGTCACTGGATTCTATCCCATTTGATGATTTTCTCCTTTCCTCTTTTGTTTCGATCCAATTGAACTTATTTCCACCATAAAGTAGCATGACCTTTCAATTTTATTTTCACAAATTTGACTCTTTTCGGATCTTCAATTTCCTCATATTCAAAGTATTCTTCCATTTCATTGATCCAACCAATCAACTCTTTAGGGTTTAAATTCCTCACGGGGTGTGTGCAAGAAGTTGAGTCCACTTTTTGGCCAAAAAGTGGAAGTGTTTTCCCTAATTTTTTGCAATTTGACACTTTGACCTTAAAATTTGAAGCACTTAGAGATGGAATCTTCAAAAAAGTCACTAATCATAAAATGTAGTACTCGGAGTCTAGTTTCCAAATATGTAATTTATTTCAATACCCAGATTGTAAAAATTGAATTTCAATAGGCATTTCTAAAAATCACTGTTTAAAAGTCACTTTTTATACCATACCATGCACGTACTCGACATCCATATTTTGACCTAAATTATCATATTTTTCTAAATCCTTTTGGGAAAAGTTTTGTGACTCACTAAAGCTTGCTTAATATTTTTATAATTTTTATTGATTCTTTTTTTTTATTAAATATTTATTAGGCATATTTGTCATTTTGAAAAAATCATTGTAATACACCATAAGATGACCTAAACTTATCATTTTTTGATTTTTTTTTAAACTGAAAAATTGTCTAAATTTTGCTCGTGCAATCCGTTCATCAAAATTTTATGTTGATCAAAAAAGTTATTAAAATACTAAAAACGATAATTCAAGTTTATGGATAGTTTCATTAGAAATTAATTGAAAATAGAAAAAAAAAATCAAATTATTAAAAATTACATATTTGGAATCGTGACCTGGCTCCTCATCTATAATGGGTTTCAATTTCTCAGAAAAAATTCTGCAAAATAGGTCTTCAAACATATGTCCAAAGTCATTATTTTCCTGTGACATTAATGGACCTTCAAGTTGCGGTCAAACTAGGTCCAAAGCTTAGGTTCGTCCCCAAGCCATTTCCAAACCAAAAAACAAGCCAAAACCCGGGCCAAAAATTCATAATTTAAAAAACGGGATCCCGTTTTAAACGGGATCCCGTTTTAAAACGGGATCCCGTTTCATTAAAAAATGGGATCTCGTTTCAAAATGGGATCTCGTTTCATAAAAATGCCATTTTTTATAGTTCTATGAAACGGGATCTCGTTTTGTAAAACGGGATCCCGTTTTGAAATTCTTCAAAAAGAAAATTTCGGCCGGAAGGTTTTCAAACGGTATCCCGTTTTGAAAACTTTCCAAAATAGAAATTTTCAAAAATTAGAAGTTTCCATTTTGGAAAATAACCAAATGGATCCTTTCTTTTCTATTTTGAAATTTCCGTTTTGGAATTTTCGAAAGGATCCAGTTGAAAATTTTCCAAAAATGGAAATTTCAAAACGGGATCGTTTAAACTTAGGCTCGGGATCCCGAAGCTAAACGGGATCCCGTTTATTAAAAAGCGGGATCCCATTTTTTGGAAGCCGAATTCATTTTTTTGCCTAAGGCAAAAACTTCCACGTTTCGTGGACTCAACTTTGTGCACTTACCCCACGTACTTTTGAATTTCTTGACTCTAGGTCTTTTTCCAATTTTGGAGATCGCTTTCAACATCTTCATTTGATCTAATTCTTTTTTTTCTTCACCTAGGGCTTCTAAAATTCAATTCACAACATGATCTTCTTCATCATCGCTTTCATCTTCATGTCTATGGTTTAGTCCTCACCTTCTATCTTCCTCTACTGCATCTAATCAGACTCGCATTTTGCACATCATTTCCAACATCTCATCCATTCTCCCAGTGACATTTTCTATAGCAAGCGCTCTCCTTGGTGGCATCTCTACCCTCGAATCTGGTGCAATAGCCTCAATTCGATGATCTGGCTATAAGGGTTTCAATTACCTTACAGTAAGTGATCAATTGAAAACACATGTAGTCTGCCTCAATTCAATGGTATGTTCACTTCAAGGAATTCCTTCAGGACTCATAAAATTGCTCTGATACCACTTGGTGTAGTCACAAATGGAGGGTTAAAAAAGAATAGTCCAAACCATGCAACTTAGAGTCAACACAAAAGAATTAACACAAGAAAATGTTTTGCAAATATGAATCTTTATTGAATTGGAAATCCTGCATGCAACGTATGCCTCATGGGTGAATAACCAAGCCTCACAGGCCTACTACAAGGGCATTCAAAATTACAATTGGCCAAAGGCCTTATTACAGTTTGGAAGGATTGGTATGAAAATCTAACTTCTAATCATGAGCTCTAAAACTTAACCATGAATGAATGATTACAATGAATTACAAATTCTCTTAAATATTATTCTCCAACTCCAACAAAGGTTTGTGTCGGCCGCAAGGGTTTCTAAAACCCGATGAATGATTACACATGAAGGTCAACCTTAAAACATGAAAGATAATCCTTTATGAAATGAAATGTCTTACAAATCTCCAAGATAGATCCTATTGGACCCAAAATACTTGTATGATGTCCCATTAAGCTCCACTCATTCTAAAATAGGACCACACCAAGAAATCTAGACCAAGTCGGCCCTAAATGCTCTGACTGTGAATTACAGTGAAATTCTGAGAGCAATAACTTATAGAAAAAAATGCAAATGATCTAAAATATGGATATGTTGTAGATGGCTTCGTGAAGATGCTATATCTTGCTCCACGAGCTGAGAAACAATAATATGGTGAAATACAAAATGAAATACGAAAAGTGCTATTGAATGAAATGCAAGAAAATAAATGTTTTTGGTTGATACAGGATTGGTTTACAACTAGGGATGCTCCTACATCAAAGTTCCTTTGTGTAAAACACGAAAAAATGAATCAACCGAGGTATCTAACGAGTGAAGACTTGATGATAGAGACCTTGGGTTAGTCATTTTCCATTTTTGGATTTGATTCCTTTTAGGAGAGGTGTGATTTTATTTTGGATTCTCATCTTAATTGAGATGTGTCAAAAAACTCATCAACAAAACCATATTCCCTAGGAAGGCAGTTGACCTTCTTCAATGATTTGGAAAAGAGGGACCTATTGTTGATGTGTATGTTTTACCTTAGCATCAATGACTTGGTCCATTTTGTGAGAATGTTACAATCTAGATTAATCTTTATTTCCTAAATAGTCTCTATAGAATTTTATGTACCCAATAGACATGGAAAGTATGGGCATAAGAGCTTTGTATTAAAGACTAGATGCAACCAAAGGTAAGAAGGAAGATTAAGCTTGAAAGAATTATCTCCTACTTTCTTGGTGATGGTGTAAGCCCTATTAAAAGTGGATGAAGCTTATCATAATTCATATTAATCTTTCCTTCTACACGTGTAGCTAAACTCAATCACCAACTTAAAAGGTGTATAGTGTCCAATAATTTCCATGTCGCTACTTGCATTTTTCATTAGTTTACTACAAAATAGTACACTTGATATTGAGTGTGTTGAATTTTATCAATGAATTGAACTAATTTTTCAACTTCCTTTTGAGTTGAAGGAATTTTTTGTTTTTATGGAAAATAAGATAAGGTATGTCAATATCTTTCATAGGTTGAAAACCCAAGCAAAATTGAAAAGGGTTGTGTGCAATAGGCTTCTGTAGAGATGTGTTGTAGGTAATTTATGTAAAATATGATCCAAATTCCCCTCCTAACAAAGAATCCTTAATAGGAATCTCTTAATTGTATTTTATATATTTCCAAAATATCTTTATTTAACAAGATAAAATCAAAACACCTCCACTATATATGTTGCAAAGGCATCTTCTTCAAAAGAACCCATAATACATTCATCTTTCCCTAAAAACAGGGAAATACAACTAAGACATCAAATAATTTTTTTATTTTTCTTAACAAAAGTAAACACTAGTGATGGATATATGGATCACACTAGGAGAGACAACACTAGGAGTAAGGTGGAAATGGTAGAAGCTATTTGATCATTTATACTTCATATCGCTACAAGGATACCATGGAAGGTAGGTAATGTGGTAGTAAGATAGGAGGGAGGTGTAGATGTAAAAAGTTCCAAGTGGGAAGTAGGTATGCTAGGAGGAATGAAATCAAGAGGTGTGATATATTCAAGAATAAAATTAAGGGGAAATTATGAAGATGATACACCATTCAAAAAACTAGGAGCAACCTTAGCACAAATGCTAGAGCATTTTCCACAAAAATGGTTTAGTAAGTAATAAATCATGAAAACTTGAGTTTATTTTTTAATTGCTTCAAATGGTGACTTCTCTTTAAGTAGATGTGAGGATGAGAATGAAATCTTAACATACAAATAACTCACAAATCCGTAAAGACCAAATGATAAAAAATGAAGGTAAAGGATTATTATTATTTTAAATAGCAAGCACTCATATTTAAAAATAACTCAATGATTGAAACTCAAGGAGTGAAAATAAGGATGGGTAGGGTTAAAAAAAAAGATCACAAAAGAAAGCACAAACCCCTATAGAAAGTTAAATATTTATAAAGCATAAGTCAAATAATCCAAACCATAATAGGATTTGAAAATTAGATGTCACAATTAGGAAAATTACTTTAAAAAATAGTAATGAAAGAAGGATAAGTCCTAAGACAATATCTTTGGTTTTTTAAGAAATTCGAGTTCAAAATGTAAGAGAAAATAAACCTTTTACATAAAACATCTATGTTAATTAAATAATTAAAGAAATTAATCTAGATAATTGAGTTGGGTTTGAAGCGATAAATACTTATTTGGTTGGGTTTTGAAGAGTTGGAAAGTGAAGTTGAAGATGTTTGGAATTGACTTGCTATAATTTTGAATTTTTTTTGGCTCACTCAAATGATTGTCTCAAAATCTGCAAATTGATTATACATTGATTTAGTTTAGGTTTGTTCCTACAGACCTAATCTTTGCACCTATAAAAATAAATTGGTGCATAGATCTAAACCTCTACTCATGCAATTGATTTGGTAGAAAATAGACTATTGGAATTTTCTCACCTTGATGGTTTAACATCTATATTTGTGTAAGGAATGATAGTGCTTAAGAACACCTTTAGGAATCTATTGAATAGTAAGGGTGATGTTCTCCTTAGTTAGAATTCTAACAAACCATCTTTATGGCTTTGAGTGAAAATCAATTTACAAGTATGCAATGGACTTAGAATAATGTGCGTTGATGCAATTCTTTAATATATGCTCTTCAGTAACTCATTTTATACTTCAATAACTTCTAAATGATTTAAAATGAACGAATGAATATCCTTAAACAAACAAATCAATATAAACACATACTAATTCTATTCATAATAAAAAAAATTAATTATTAATAATCATAATTACTAATTTAATATTTTTAAATACTCATTTTATAAAATTTAAATATAATCCCTCACATTAAACTTTTCCTCTTTTAATATTTTTTCTTATTAATAAGATTTAAAACAAATATAATATTTTATTCCCTAATATATCACACATTATCCTTATTGTAACTTGGCCATGCATTAATATTAAATAATGATAGAAAATCTATCATCTCATAGCAAAACTACAAAATAACAATCATAATAAGAAGTGGACATTCATCATGGTGAGTTGTTTCATGTTGTCTAATACCAATCACCAAAAAAAGTCAATATATTCGACAAGGAGTTGTCATATTGTCTAATGCAAATGATCCCTATTCATTTATTGCCCACATAAAAACCATACACATGATATTGATAGGGAAAATGTCATCATGTGGTAATAGTTTATTGAAGTCACGTCTCAAAATACTTTCTATTTATAGAGGCCAACTCCAAATTATTTTAAAATGCAATTTTTTCCAATCTCTAAGCAACTTAAAAGATAAAAAATTACAAAACATTTTATTAGAAATTTTATATTTAAAAACAAACATCTTACAAAATATAAGAATTATTTAAGCTTGTTAATTTTACATCTCACTTTGAATAATAAAGAATTATCTTTTTTATTGGTATAAGTTACTATTGAATATTAAATAATTTGATATTTAGAATCAAATATTTCGACACCGAAAACCATTAATCCATCTTCAAAAGCACTCAACTTTCATTACAATCAAACATTTAATAACAATTTTAATCTTCTCCGCATCAAAAAAAATCTATTTTGATTGACCAAAAGTAACATTTGACGACTATTGATTGGATGATGTTGTTTCGAGAGATGCCCTCCTATCAAAACATATCAAAGAATCTCTGGATTGGAATTTTCCAGATTTCCAAAATAATTTTGTTTTTAACACGATAAAAACAAAACACCTCCACCATAGATGTTGCAGAGGGAGCAGGCATCCATTTTTCCCCAAAAATGGGCGAAACACAAACGACACAAATCCAAGAATTTATTTATTTTTCTTAACAAAGATTTGAGAAATGTAAAAATCTGATATTCCTACAGAAAATGTACTTGCAAATCCACAACTACCCAACTGAAATCTAGTTTGTGTACAAACTTGCAGCTGTCTAACAATTCAGTTTGTACGCAAACTGTAGAGATCTGGGCCGAAAAAAATGAAGAAACACCCTGTAGATTCGTCAACGTCCGCCAACAGAATACCTTGCGAGAGGAATAAACTCAGAGAGCGGCGTGGGAACAGGAGTCACCGACGGAGACGGTAACGTAGAAGCGGCTCTGCAGACGGGACAAGACGGATTGAGCCTCAGCCATGCATCCACACACCCTGCATGAAAGCAGTGCCGACAGTCCGGCAACAGACGGAGAACTTCCCTGTACTTGTACTCCCCCAAGCAAATGGAGCAGCACGTGTCCTGCGGGCGGGGCAGCTGCTGTCGCCTGTAGAACACCAGCTTGGGATACGAATCTATGGTGCTCTGATTCAGACCTGGGCTTCCTTCAATACAGTTAATAATGATGTTGACTGCTGCACTGTTATTCCCTGTTCTGTCACTGTTTCTGTTCCTGTTAACGTGGCCCCTTACGCCTTGCACTCTGACGCACACATAAGAGGCCAACATTATTGCAGAGACGAAGACCAGTATTCCCACCGCTATTGCTATCCCATATCCCAACCCCACTCTGGTCACATTCTCTGTGGCCATTGCGCTTGCATTACTGCTCGTTGTAGCCATTATATCGTGGTGTAGTACTGTGGGTCTCCCATGGCTGTAGGAGATATATGTTGCCCTACTTCACCCACTGTTATAAAAGACAGGGAAATGGAATAGAAGGAAGGGGCTGTGAAATTGGTGCAGCGCTGCAGACGGGCACATGAAATAACAAGCCCAATTAATTGCACTGATCTGGTAATTAATGTTGACGTGTTTGGATTCTGTGACGCGTGGAAGACGGTTTTGTTTTCCATGCGTTGTTTTTCTCAAGTCTTTCTCCTCGTTACCTCCGATCTTTTACCTCGTTAAGTGCCGTTTTAGTATTAAATTTGGAGGCAACGAGAGTATAGAAGAAAGCGTGTCTCAGATTTTGTGCGGGTTAAACGGATCGAATATAATCTCGAGACTCTTGGCTTTACTTTAATATTATGTGCACGTTACCAATGTTAAGACTGGAGTTTCTTAACTCACGTCCAATGCGCTCCTTTGTTTTTTCTCAATTCTCTGCATCCGTTCCGAATTGTTTGGGGTTGATCTACGCCGTTCGCTTTGGATATTAGCATTGACTTTAACTTGGAGAGTATTCTCTTTATTTTTCTAATGGTGGTGCCTTCTGTCACAAATCTTGTGGCCTTCAAGTCAACTCCCAACTATCTGACATTAGGTTTGGAAGAGTTGATAAAAAAACACTCAGTTTGCTGCTTGATTTATGGGGTCAATAGTATGGTATTTATTTAAATAAGAAGAAAATCAACTAAATATTGCATGGGTAAGTGAGACTTTGCTTTTTTTTTTCCAATGTATGTCTTTAGGTGAAGATTGTGTATTTAGGTTTATAACACATTGTAATGGGTGAGATTTGTCTACTTATTTTTGAATGGCTTATTTGTCTTATATTATTCATCTATCTCATTAACATATATTTTGATATATTTATTATTCATTTTTATTCTTATGATCACATAATCTTACACATTTATCTTATTCACTTGTTTATCACTTATATTCATATCATATTCATTTGTTTATTTTCTTAGGATCTCTAAATTCTTCTCACTATGTGATTCATCCTTTGTGTCACAACATTGCTTTCTCTATCAACAACTTAGTCTCTAAAGCATGAGCATCTTTAGGTACCAAAAAATATAACTATCAAAAGTAGACACGAAACACCTCTTTGTTGCTAGTTTTAATTATGAAGGTTAAGATTTTGTAGATCTTTACTATAGGAATGAAAAAACTATTACACTGAGTTGTACATGTATCTAGCTAAAATAAAATGTCAATTTGAACACACTTAGAAAAACCATAGCCCCTTTGACCATCTTGCACCCTCCACTCAAGAAATCAACTTGAACACTTGCACCATTCATTTTACATACAAAAGGTGGATTCCACATCAGACCAATAGTATGCAATACACCATCGATCCTCTTCACTCATCCATTGATGAATCAAATTAGGAGTCTACCATGCCCAACAATCTTCAAATGAGAATCATCTCCTAGGTACACCTTGCCACAATCATATTCCTCATATTTTGTAAACCAAATTCAATGTGGGTTCATGAGGAAAGAGGCACTAGAGTCTATCAACCATGCACTTTTTGATGTATTAGTAGCCTAGGAAGCAACAGAAGTATCATCTTCATGCTAGGAGGATCTCTTAGGCTCATCATTAGAATCTACCTTTTTCTTCTCCTTACAAACTCCTCCTTACAATCTCTTGTCCTTGAACTTACCAAGATATTTGGATCTCCCATAAGATTTGTATCTAGATTTACCAAGTAATGTTGTCCCTTCTTCTTGTCTTTTTCTTTGGATCTTCCTTGAACTCTTCTTAGCTGACTTAGAACTCTTCCTTCTCGTTTCTTCTAAAAGTGAAGATGCAACCACATCACCCATCTTGAACTTGGTGGTAATGCTCCCAATGGCCATAACAAGGTGGTCCCATGAACCTCGCAAACAACACAACAAAGTGACCATACACCAACCCTCCATTTTTACTCCCATAGAGTAAAATTAGGTAATTACTATATTGAATCTGTTTAAATGTTCATCCATAGACCCACCATCCTCCACTCTAAGGGTATATTGTAACTTCTTTCTTAATAGGAGATATTATTCATTGGGGATTTAGCCCAATAAATTTCTCCAAGATTCTTCCAAAGACTCATTGTAGTAGTCTCTTCATGTATATTTAGCAACACCAAATCAATCAAATTAGCAACACTAAATCAATAAAAGTAATTCTAATAAGACATTTTTCTTTTCTATCCATCTTATCTCAATCTTCTTTTGATGT